>OX459098.1:13911206-14378706 GCA_949775045.1 Metridium senile
TAAGCGATATTAAACATTTTGTCAATACAATACAATTTATTTGTTCATTATACATATAAATTTACAAAAGATTGTTTTTACAATAGTATAAGTTAGTATCTCATGGTTTGTTTGAGTTTGTGAATATTTTACAGCAAATTTAGGCTTAGTCTAGGATACGAAGTAGTCAAGATATCTTGACAAATCTTAATAAAAAAAATTATGTTCAGTGTCACTCACTTTTATGACTATCCATGCTGCCTATTTCTTGGACTTTATACTAATGCTCTGCCTATGCATTTAAGATTTTTTTACCACATTAATTTACGACACATTACATGATGCATCAGGCCTTAGAAGTACAAACGTCACTTCTCACTTGTGCCAAATCTAATATACACCTAATTGCAATAGCATTGTCATATAGAAAAGAAAATTAAAAAATAGGAATTAGTTAAAAGACAAAAGCAGATTACTCAAGCTGAACTTCTTCTTTTGTCTTTTAATTAATTCCTATTTTGTAATTTTCTTTTTTATATGACAATGTTATTGCAATTAGGTCTACCAAGGTTTTTATTATTCATGGTAAAACCTATTGTTTATGTCCATTTGTATTAGATTCGGCACATGTAAGATACGACGTTTTAACTAGGACTTAGTTCTTATTTACTAGTGTCATATTTATTTCACGAACATACAGCTTATTCTATTCCATAGCATTGTCAGTGAAGACGGTGCATCAGTTTACAGTGCTTCTAAGGAAGCTATGGCCGAGCTACCTAACCTGGACCTTAGTATGAGAGGGGCTGGTAAGTAATTTGTCTAATGTTTTCATTCCCCCCGAAATTGATCGAATTGGGTGTCATAAGTTGCGTAGTAGTTTGAAGCGCCCCTCTTACCGCTGTGATCCAGGTTTTCCAACCCGGATCGGGCAAAGATTATATGTGATTATCTCCACACCAATGACCTTTATTTTAATTGCATGCCTCTCATGATATGCTCAAGTTTCTAAAGCTTGTCATTCGAAGGTTTTTGTCGTCAATTGTTGTAAATTCTTGTGCGTTTGAACTTATCTGATTGGATGGTTTCATTACACGCTTTGGAATACAGCAGAAAAGCTTTTTCAAATCGTCAGCAAATTCGGGAAACCTCCATGCATAGATGGCAAAGTTGACAAAAGAATTAGCAAACACGAGAAAAATTGAAAACTTTTCCAAGTTATTGCGATGATGTGACGTAGAGGGATTCATGAAAAGGTAGATGTGTATGCTAGAAGACGGTATCACGGTCGCCATCGATGCTGCCGAAGCAAAGAAGAGCGTCAGTGAGAGTTTCATCTGAGATCTTGCATGGGAATTGTGCTGGAAAACCGAGAAGTACTTGATTTTTATGTAAACACTTAAGTAAGCGATGATTAAAATCAGCAGAGTCGAAAGAAGATTAATAATTGCAAGTGCAAAATTTACTCGACTTTGGATATCCAAACTTTCACAGCGTAAAATGATCGCGAAAGATGCAGGAAGAAAGCTTAAACCCCAAGTTGTTAGAATCCCGTAATAGTAATGCTTTGACGTAAGCATGCGATGAAGAAATGGCTTGAATACTGCAAATGCTCTGTCGAGGGCTATTAAAGCGAGCGAAGCTAACGACAGCTCGACGCCAAAGCTGGATATGATCATATGAACTGTGTCTATAATGCTACGGCACTCGCCATCTTTGGTAGGCAAGCTGTTCTTTGCAGCTTTAAGAAAACCGAAACGAAGACTTAAGTACAGGGCCTCTGCTCCTACTAAAAAGTCAGCCAAGGATTGGTTTATAAGAAGAAGACATGGCTTGCAGCGACGAACCTTTCTTGTGAAGATGATGATACTAAGGGTGTTGCAAATAATAATGATGGCACCTTCCACGGTGAAGACTGCGAACCAGATTGTTGTTTTTTCCTCATCAGTACTATTCTTCATAGTGACGCTTGGAATTTGATTTGGAAAAATGTTTTTGAATGATGAAAGGTTAAAACGAAAATGTGGGCAGCAGAAACTTACAATTGGAAACGTTTTAAACTCGTATTTGGACAGAACAAATGATCTAAAAGCGACCTAAAACTTCGAAATGAACTGAACATTTGTAACTTATTTATAGGATGAGATTCTTTGAAACTAAAAATTCGAAAATGTTTTTAACTCCAGTGAGACAGCTGAAGTTTTGACTTCTTATGATTTGACGTGAATAAACCAATATGATGAGAAAGACTTATGAAAATGACAGCTGGCATGGAGTGCAAATATCCTGTCGCCCATCGATCCAAATTAATTTTTCTTTTAATAAAGATGTTATTGCTCAATGACAAAATCATCGATCAGTCTTGTTTGATGTCAGTGGGGGTGAAATATGGACAGAAAAAATACAAGCAATCAAAAAGTTGTGATTAAATATAAAAATATGAGAATTATTTATTAAAATCAACTGAAATATTTTAAAAAGAGCACTGTGACTGTCGCCATGACAGTCGTGGAATGTTTTATGATTAAGACTAGTTAGTTATTTTAGTATCAAATGTCACTTATGTCGAATCACGGACACATGATTATACAAGTTTTCAAAGGCTAAACAAGTTTTACTGTAAAATTTGTTTTAAAAAGATTAAAATAGAGAAACCACTAAAATAGACTCAGGGATCGGTCATAATTTATGATAGGAAGGGGTTGCAATTGGGTGATTGTGAGGAGGGATTATGGAATTGTCAAGGCTTCTGAAGGAGGGGTTACTTATTTTCCCAGGCCACTGAGGGATGGATCATGATTTTGGGAAACATCAGAAGGAAGGGTCATGAAAAACATGTTTATGGCAAGGGAAGGGTTGTGACAATTTGTAAATTTGAAGGAAAAAAATCACCCACCCCCTACCCCACCATAAATAATGACCGCTCCCTTAGTAGAATAATCATTTAAAGTTTCCACACGTTAACGATCTATTATCTATTTATAATCCTGGGTGAAGAGAGGCAATGTGAAAGTCTCCAAGGATATGAAATAGTCGCCCTGACAAGGAATCGACCCCGGATCCCATCCACTTACCGCTTGGTATTTATTTATTTTTGTCATTTGAAAGAGCTATACTAAGAGTGATTTGAGCATTTTCGAACATGATTTATCGTGGTCATGGAAAACAACATAGTCATTAAAAAAGTTATGGAAAGTCATGGAATTTTAAAACATAAAAAAGTATGAACTCTATATTACCATTAGGAATGTAGATGTTAATAATGCACATGTGCGAACTCTCCTTAAATTCGTAGGTTAATCGTATGTTTACAAGATTTGATAGTACTTTAGAGAGATTTAAGCCTGGTTCACACGGCATCATAATCATATTCATAATCATAAGCACAGTCATAAGAAATGGAGAGGTTTCCATTTTCTTATAATTATGACTGATTATGACGTTATGTCGCACGTGTGAACCGTACAATCTTAGTCGTAAACGTGGTTATGATTATGATTATGACGCCGTGTGAACCAGGCTTTAGAGTCTGTAGAGATATAAAGAGAGAAAGAGAGGTTCCAATATGTGTGCGCCCTGTAATAAACAAGCACGCACGTGTCTCTTGCTTATATAGATACAATGACATCATAATTATTAACCTATCAGAGGCGGCCTACGATTTGTGACCTACAAGTAGTACTGGTGATATTCAGTTTTGCTATCATTCTAAGTTATTGTTATTCTTATATTGTCATCATGGTCGACCTTCTTCTGTAGCAAATCAGATTCTTTTGCATCGTCTCAGTCCAAAGTCCAGAAACCTTCATGAGCTCATCATTACGATTTTTTGGAAATGATTTGATCCAACTCTTTTTTTGAGTATAAAATTCAGGTTTGCTCAATATATTGATTACAATTTACTCAATGGTCATCTACATTTACGTTTCTTCTTCATAATGACTTGGGTTTACTCAGTATAAAGTGTCCGCATCCTGACTGGAAGCAATGATTTACTCAATATTGTGAGTTGAATCTACGTTTTTGCAGAATACATAAACAAATGATGACTATCACAATCGTTTTTTATCTTTTTGGACATGATTGGGATACCACCCATTTTTCTGCAGTCGAAAAGGAAATACAGATATTCAAGTACACATGTCATTGACTATCACCAACGTTTCGTCTGGATATATTTTTAACATAATTCCGGACTCTGACCTTCTGCAGACGAAAATAAATGAAAGACATATAACTACATATGAGTATTAGCAGAAATATTTTGCACATCAACTCCAACCTTTCTTTTGCAGCAGAGCAGTTTCTTAGCGTCTTCAGCAAAGTCGGGAAACCTCCACGCATATATAAAAAAGTTAATGAAAGAGTTAGAAAACAGGACGAATACTGCCGCTCTAACTAAATAAATTGGTAAGCAACCATCGCCACTACAGTGAATGCGAATATAGAATTGAAAAGAACAGAAAGGTATAAAGGTCCCAACAGAAGCAGCAGAAGCGTAGAATAGAGTCCTGCTGAGTTTAATCTCTCGTCGAGTATGAGCATTGTTCTGAAATACAGGAAAAAACCTGAGCTTTATGTAAATGCATACATAGGAGGCTACAACGACCGTAATAGCAAATGAATTAGTTACAAAAGTCATCATATAAGTGACGACCAGTAATTGTTCTTGACAGAAAATGTACGCAACAATAGAAGTTTCTACCATTGTTATAAGCCATGCCGTAAATATCGCGTATAAGTATGTTTTACGCCTCAAAACACGGTGTTGGAACGGCCTGAAGACGGCCAACGCACGTTCTAACGCAATTAAAGCGAGGGAAGCGATTGATGCTTCTATTGACATTCGCCATAATATTGCATTGATGACCTCCCTCGTCGACCTCACACATTTCTGCTCATTGTAAACTTCAATGTCTGTGATCTTGTAATATGTAAAATTGTAGTAAAGCACTTCCACTCCCACCAAAATGTCAGCCAAACATTGATTTATCAGAAGGAGACTCGGTTTGGAGTGGCGAGCTTTTCTAGTGAAGATGATAAGCCCGAGGATGTTGCAACATATGATGATGACACCTTCCAAGATGAAGACAGTCAACCAAAATGATATATCCGAGAAAGACATCTTAGTATTTGAAACGTTTTATGACGTTGTAAAGGTTAACTTTTGAAAACAACTGAGCCCAACCTTTCTTAGCACATTGGCTGGTCTACCTTGACTAGCTTATACTATTTGGAGACCCGGTTTTCGCTCGTAATATTTTAATGTCTTACTGAACTGAACTAACTAAATTGCTGTTCAATTGTTACTCAATTTGAAGACGACAATGTTGGTTAAAACAACTTTCTTTCAACGGTGCGTACGCTATCTTTCAGCTCACACCTCTTTTTCGCCAACAGCAACGCAGCATACACTATTTTACTCCGACTGACTGCTTTTCCAAGGCAGGTGCAAGAAAAACTCTTCGGCTTCTAAATCAATATTTAACTTTTCTAACAACTCCTACATACTCCAATGATGAACTAATATAATTGAAATTTTCAAGACTTAATATAATATATTTGAACTTAATTTCCAAGAATTATTGTTCTAAGAGTTATTTGGTCAGTTATACTTTTGATTGATATTTCAGGGATGTCATTAAGTTCACATATTAAAAGTCTCAGCGGTATTTAATATACTTTGTTGTGTACATTAGTGGAAGGAAAATATAATTGAACTTGGTTTTGAACGAATGAACGAAATCATCCCGTGTGAGCAGTGTCTCTTTATTAAGATAAAAACAAATCTTTCTTGAGGTTATGTATTTTTTTAGCAGTTACCCGGTAGTTTTCATAATGGCCCTCAGATAAGAAACCCAACTGGCAAGAAGGCAAACCAGTTGGCTATTTACAATCGATTATAATATTTACAAGCATGATAGAAAAACTGAATTTCAACTAATCCCAAATCAAACAATTAAACCTCAGCTAAAGGTCATATTGGGACTCGAACTTGGCAGCACCGAATACTCCAGTTTCGTGTTATCTAGCAACGCTGTACTATTTGTACAACAGGCGCATTTGTACAGGGACAACCTCGATTCAGCGAAAATTCAAATATGATTTCTCTTGTTAAGTGATAGCATTTTTCAGTGCTTTGCTTGGGATTTGTGAATATTTTAACAACAAATCGAGGCTTAGTTGTAGTGTACAAATGTGCCTTTTGTCAAAAAGTATAGTGGTGCTAGATAACGCGAAATTGGAGTATTTGCGAGACCATCGCTATGACAACTCGATTAACTGATGTTTCCTCCGGGTCACCCTGAAATGACACTCCTACAGTGCTAAAGTAATACTCAACAGGCCTAAAAAGCCGGCAGTGGATTTCAAATTGATCGAGACAACAAAAAAAGAGGGAATACTGAATATTTTATTTGTTAAAGCAGACTATATGTTTCAGCTATAGCTGGTGGGAGTCGCTGTCGCTCCCACACACTCTACACTACATTCTGTATTTACAAGCACGCTACATTCAAACATGTTGATTTTCTCTAAGGATGGGAAACCGGATAACCCGGAGACAAACTTTTGTGTCATGAGAGAGAACAAAACATCAAACAAACTATATTCACTTGTCACCCGAGCCGTGAATCGAACTCGGGTCACTGTGGTGAAAGGGCGGCCAGCGTTCTTACTTCTAGGCCCCTATTCCTATGCCACCCACCCAGCTCAGACCTAGCGGTACATTGCAGTGGTTCATATTCTAATTTTTATATGTTTTAGTTTCCATTGGAAGAAGACTGCAGGATCCTTTGTTGGAACTTGTTAAGATCGAACCCAAACATCTTGGCATTGGGATGTACCAGGTGAGTGGATCATAGATAAACATGGTTGCTTGAGCATAGGGGATTATAGTCTCCCCCGCAGCCGTGTTTAGACTGGTCACGCAACGATGAGGGGATAAGGGATTAGTAACGGAAATGAATGGATCACGATGATTGGTGAGCGTTGACTGCCGCAGCATTTGCCGAGAAAGTTGAATAAAATAACGTTTGTCGACCGCAGTCAGCAGCAACGTAAAGCCTTCTCTTTCATTAGCTTATACCATTGAGGTAGGGGTGGGCGCCAATCCTCTCCCAACTTTAGCCCAGCAATTTTGCTGTTATCCATTTATACTTCTGTATGGGTGAAAAGAGGTGAGGAGGAAGTGAAATATCTTGCGCAAGGACACAACGTAGATGCCCGGACTAGGAATCGACCCCAGGCCAAGGGCCCCATCCACTGACCGCTTAGCCACCACGTTTCCACCCAAAATTAATATAGGCATATTTCTTGCACAACTAATTGCAAGAACGGTGTCCTGACTTTTATAATTTAGTAGGAAAGAAATTAATTAAAAGACAAAAGAATATCGCACAAGCTGTTATTCCTTTGTTAAAAAACTAATGTTCTTTTTTCATGTGACAACGTTCTTGCAATTATGATGTATACATCAAAATATAATAATGAATTAATTGTTAAAATTAATAAGTAACTAATTATTCTTGTTAATTTATGTTAATGTATTTACAGCATGATATACCAGACAACATGCTACGTACCGCGTTAGAAGGTGTTCTTGTCGACTGTGTTAGTTTGGTTGGTGTGGATATTAACGCTGCCGGTATAAACACTCTCAAGTAAGTAACACACTAGGTTGTGATTATGGTGATGGGGATGGTGGCAGGAACATGGGGATGGTGATAGTGATGATGATGGTGATGGCGATGGGGGATTATGGTGGTGATGGGGATAGTGGCAGCAGCATGGGGATGATGGTGATGGGAGATTATGGTGGTGGTGATGGGGATGGTGGCAGCAACATGGGGATGGTGCCGGTGGTGGTGATGGGGGCTTATGGTGGTGATGGGGATGGTGGCAGCAACATGGGGATGGTGGTGGTGATGGGGATGGTGGCAGCAACATGGGGATGTTGCCGGTGGTGGGGATGGGGATGGGGATGGTGGCAGCAACATGGGGATGGTGTCGGTGGTGGGGATGGGGGATTATGGTGGTGATGGGGATGGTGGTAATGGTGATGGTGATGGAGGATTGTGGTGGTGATGGGGATGGTGGCAGCAACATGGGGATGTTGCCGGTGGTGGGGATGGGGATGGGGATGGTGGCAGCAACATGGGGATGGTGTCGGTGGTGGGGATGGGGGATTGTGGTGGTGATGGGGATGAGGATGGGGATGGGGATGGGCCGGGATGGTGGTGGTGGTGGTTTGGATGGGGCCGGATGGGCCGGGATGGTGGTGATGGTGGTGGTGATGATCTTGATGGGGTCGGATGGGCCGGGATGGTGGTGGTAGTGGTGGTGGTTGGGATGGGACCGGGATGGTGGCGGTGGTTGGGAGGATGGGTGATGGTGATTATGGCGATGGTGATGTGATGATTGTTGTGGTGATGGTGATAATAATTGTACTGGTGGTGGTAAGGAAGTGACGAAGATAGTGATGATGTTGTCTATGATGATCATGTTAATGGCTATATATAGTGGTGATGATAATCATGATGATCGCTGTGGTGATTGCGAAGATAATTATCATCATCACCGTTATGTTAATATTGATTACGATGGTGGTAGCGGGAAAGTGGCGATCCTTTAAACAATGTTAGTTTCATTATGCTAGTAGTGATGATTACTACACAATCACTGTCATTTCTAGACGTGTTGCGGGACTGAACGAGAGGAAAGCTATCAACATACTGGAATGGCGAGAACAAAACAAGCAATTCGTAAACCGCACACAGTTAGAGCAAGTTAAAGGGATTGGGAAAAAGTCCTATGAACAGTCTATTGGTTTTCTAAAAATTCTTCCTGGTAAAAGTTTACAAGGATCTTGCTCAGAAGCCGTTGTGATTAGTGATGATGATAATGACAGTGAGGATGATGTAAGGATAGGATCCAAGCGTAAACGTCCTACGAAGCGTAAGGGAACAAAACGATCTAAGGCAGTTCGGTATAATTACCTCGACAGTACGTTAATTCACCCGGAGTCCTATGATCTGGCAGAGAGGTAAGACCAATAGACGCAAGATTCCATGTTAAAAAAGATATAAAAAAATATGTTTAAAATTAGTGAATATTACACCATATACATATACCATATACATATTATAGATTTACTTATAATTAATTGTGAACTGGACACGTCTGTTGTTCATTATGTAAATGTGAATGAATAAAGACTATTACGTATAAAAACAGTAGACTAGACTACCATCTAGTCCTTGCTCACCAGTAAGAGTATCCGGTATCCTTGTCGTATCTCTTAGGGGTTAAAATCAGTATCGTTTAGGGTATTAAGGATGAAATTTTACGATTTTTAAGGCTATCGAAAAAGTGGAAGCCCAGCGTTTTTCATATACATAGCCGCGTTTTTCCGTTTTATGTTTTATTTGGTATTTATTGGTTAAAAATCGCCCATGCTTTTGGAAATTCCTGACGAGCATACCAGATACTTGATACCCCTGAATCTACCCCCCCCCCCCTTCCCCCTGACGATGCCCTTCCCCTCCCATTCCCTTCGGTCCACTAGGGTTTCGAATCTAGTCACCCCATTGTCATATGTGTTTTTTTCTCAGGCTTATGAAGAAAATGTCAGTACATAACACAGACATAGGATCCACCGAGATGACTCAAGCAGTCAACAAGTTGCTCACTAAGCAAAGTAAGCTTAACTCTTCCCAATCGACACTGAACCCCTTAGCAGGCCGTTGCGCGCGAAATACCCTTAGTGGGGGAAGAACGCCCATCCAAATGTTGTTGAAAATTGCCGTAGTCTTGCGCTGGGAAAAATGCAACTACAAAACCTTCACCAAACTCATTAATTTATCTCGTAATTCTTTAGTTTGAACTTGTCTGTATGTCTTTATGGCAGAGTCCGACGTTAAAGCTGAGCATATTTCTCACTCACTGTCAACAAGCCTTAGTGTTTCAAAAAGTTGGTTGAAATGTGCAACCACCACACATTTCTTCTGTTCTATGCTCCAGAATATTCAAATTGGTTGGATTTATTTCCCGAAGTTATTTGAGTCTTCTTACTTAAGAACACTCAGAATAACATCAAGGAATATAATAACAAGTCTCCCGATTCAATAATTGGTTTATCTCCTCTGAATTCCACCAAATTTAGCAAGAACTTTGAAGCAGCCATCTTGATTTGAATATGGTATCGTGATTCCAAATTTGCACATCCCAATATTCCGGAGCATTGGTACAGTATTGTATGTTCCAATCTCTTATGAGTTTCTGGGTGAATACAATAACCAGGGAAAGTATGCCTTCAACAAAATGTTTTATATCCTGTTTTAGGTGCAAATAATCTCGCCGAGGAGTTTGCAGTTGGTGCATCTACTATTGAACTAGTCATTGACGGATTAAAAACACCAATAGACCACGACATCCGATCAAGTAAGTTGCTAAAATACAATTGTAGATGGAATTGCAGTGTTGATTATGGTGCTTCCTGGAAATCTGTCACGCAGCACCATTGGCAAATGCAAACTCATTCATATTTATTTCCACTTTACAGGTTTCGAGAAACCCATTTTCAAAAAAGGCCTGATGCTCTTTGAAGACCTGTCACCTGGAATGAACCTGTCAGGTCGCGTGACAAATGTCACGACATTTGGTGCATTTGTTGACTGTGGTGTCGGGCGTGACGGTTTGATTCATGAGTCACAAATGAATAAGCGTGACGAACCATTATCTGCTGGGGATATAGTAGAAGTTACTGTAAATAGTATTGATCGAAGCAAAGGACACTTTCAACTCAGGCTTATTAGTGTAAGACCGAGACTAAAGGCGCACTTACTGACCGCTAATCGTCACGCCGAGTAACAATGGAGTAATCATTCAGTTTAGTTTAGTTTAGTTTAGTTTATTTGTCACACTACTACAATTACAATAAGAATGCTATTTATACAAAAAAAAGGATATATATATAGATGTGACGGGAGTAGGAAACAGAGCTTACGCCCCAATTGAATATCAAAAAATACTAACGAATGTAACAAACTGAATACTAGGCTTAACAAGAATTACTGTAAAAATACACTATTGAAAAGGTTTAAAATTATTAATATTATATTTGCTAATGATATATATATATATTATTATGGAGGCAAATAAGTTGATAATTTCTCATTAAAATAACCTAAAATAAGTTTATTGAATTTGGATAATGTTAAATTTGTTGTTTTAAAATGTCCTGGAAGACTATTCCAAAGCTTTACAGTTCTTGGTAAAAAGTAAATCCCAAGTAAAAAAGGAATCTGGAACAGGACTAAGGAATAAAAAAAAATCACAACAACAAAATTATTATAATATATGATAAACTATTGTCAATATTTATTAAATAAGTAAGACAAAAAAGAACAAAAATAAGCAACTGTCAAGTGAGGGCTATATAGAGTCTTTATGTAATATATACAATATGAGCGGCCGATCTGTATCCGATATACAACGGCGAGTCGAAGACGAGCCGTTGTATATCGGATACAGATCGGCCGCGAATATTGTATAGAACTTATGAAAGTCCAACGATAGTTCTTTCATATTTTACTAAAATTGTCAAAATAAATGTAAATCTGGCCGAGAAAATTCAAGTTGAAACTTATGCAAATCAGGACGAAATCTGTATGAGATTTACAACCTCCGTCACGGACGTGAATTCTTTTGTCAATTGCTCATTAATTATTCATGAATTTTATAATGAATAATACAACAAAATGTTATTATTAAACGATATAGCCATAAGTGTCATAATGTTATTTTTAATTCTGTTATTCAAGTTATTCAAGTTATTCTGTTGTTGTGGTCTCCCACACATGTGGAAAGCCTTATAAATTGATTAATTATACTGATTCATTATAGTTCACTGTATTTGAAAATGTAACTATTAAACGTAATTGTTGTGGTGTATATAATAAGGCCAAAATACTGATGAAGGCCAGACAGGTCCAATTAGTACAGCACGACATTTACAAATACAGACATGTTTAATGGCTCGAGGAATGAGTGAAACTGGTGGCACTAGCCAACAGAATTCACCAGACCAACTGAATGAAAAACAATCAACGCCTAATGTACCTGGATTATAGAATTTTGAATAGAATCTCGGTACTTTGTTATTTTCACTGCTCGCAAAACAATCAATTGTACACAATCCCCAGTGGGTAACAACATGATCAAAATAAACATTCTTAATTTTCCAGTCCTCAAAATCAATAATCTTACTCATATAATCTGCTTTCTCATTCCGTGTGCGTGGAATCCATTCAATGTCCATAACAATATTAAACCTTTTTGCGCATTCAAATATATCTACTGCTAATTTATGCAAATGCAATTTCATACTACCCGATTCTGTGGTGAATTTTACTGCTTGGTTATCAGTAAACCATTTTACAATTTTATTGGATAATAGTTGTGAAAAACTCTCTAGTGCGTACTGTACACACTTTAATTCCCTCCATGTGGAGCTTTGTCTCATTTCAATTTTGTTCCAACTCTTATGGCACATAGGTGTTCCGTCAATCGACACATACGCTGCGCAGCCGGTGCTACTTGCGTCGGAATAAACAACAGTTGCTGGTAAACAATTCGACGTCACTAAAGGTCTATGATTTAACTTTGATACAGCACCCAGCCAGAACGTGAGTTCCCTAAAAGAATCTTGGTCTAAAATTAAAGTACTATTCCAGCAAGAACGAGAATCAATTTTCCGATGAAGTGATTTTGTCATAACTTTACATACATTAGCAAACACAATCATATTTGAAATGATAATTCCTGTAATTGAGGCCAGCTGTCTGGCCGATATCCTTTTTAAAGCAAGTGCTTCATTAATTTTCGCTAGCAGTCTAGCAATTTTATCTTGGGGGACTGACAAAACCTGTGTTTTTAAATCCCAGTTAAACCCCAACCACTTTGTACATTGAGAAGGTTTCCAAATACGTTTGTCTACATTTGCAACAAATCCACTTTGATTTAAATCAGATTGGACACTGAGTGCTTGTTCTTCGCACGATGCAAAACACGGGCACACACCTAGACCATCATCTAGATAAACAACGATTTTAAAAGCTTTACTTCGCCAGTGCTTAATAAGTGGTCTCATAATTTTAGTGAAAATATACGGTTCTGTGGATAAGCCAAATGGTAATACTGTAAACAGAAAATATTTAGGAACTCCGTTAAAGACCCACGAGAAGCCCAAAAACTGCCAATCATCTGGAAAAATATCAACATAGTGATAACCGGATTTGAGGTCAAAAAGAAAACAGCCAATTTTGCGGACAGTCCATACTAAGCATGGATTTTGAATCTTCAAACTTTATCTTGCATTTTTTTTTTTAACAAATTCATTAGGGTATCTCAAATCTCAAATCAGCCTCTTTTTACCACTTGATTGAACGGATACTGACAGTGGATTAACAACTGTGGGCGGAGACATACATTCTATGACCAATTCCGCCTGGACTAGCTCACTAATAGCTGTAGTGACAAAATCTGAGTGCTCAAAAGCTGTCTTATTATTACGAAATTGTGCAAGAGGAAGTGTAATAACAAAAGGAATAATATATCCCCGAGAAAGGGTGTCTAAAATTAACTTGGATGCCCCTATTGATTGCCAAAAACTAACATGCGACCGCAGCCGAGAGAGTATAAATAGTTTCAGTATATTCTGGATACATTTTATTTCTCCTTTTATCTTGTAGCGTCTGGCATAAATGTAAAAATCTTAATGTCACGTATATTATATAAACGTACATTTCTAAACCGGCAATATTGCGGAGATCGGGCATGTAATACTAAAAGATTATCTATATACACCTATTTCAAAAATCGTTGTCGCAAACAAAGCCACATTCCTCACTCTGAAGCCTGCAAAGGAGGTCGGTATTTCTTCTCTTGTTATATCGATATAATCATAGAATATTTTGGTATAGTACATGTTTGTGTTATATGACCAAAACGAGATGTTGTTGTGGTATAGATATAAATACAAATATTTATTTAAAAACGAGCAATAAATCACAAATTAAGTCCATGTAACCGACATCCTTTGCAGGCGTTAGAGTGTGGACTGTAGCTTTGGCTGCGACAACGATTTTTGAAATAGGTGTATATAAAAGTTATAGAACTATACAAAGGTGTCATAACACTGTATTGGAATTATAATTGTTGCTAGTGTATATAATCGTATAATTTAGCAACTCATATGTAAAATGCTTTTATTTCGTTTAAAATGTTGTTTAGTTTACCTGGAATCATAACCCTTATAACCCTTAACTTATTGTGTTTTTTTTTTTTTTCACTGGGAGAAGCTTACTTTTAGCAAAAAAGCAGAGTACAAATGACCCTTTCAGGTACGGAATCATATTACGTAACTGATTTTTAAGCCAGAACCAAAAAGGACCCTAAAAGGTACGCAGAGGAAATATTTTTAACTCTAAAAGGTACGCCGATCACCCCTACCACTTGTACAAAGGGAGTACCCTTTTTTACATGTTTTTTTTAATATTTTGTAGTTAACTTTCAAATACGTTAAATTTAGCTCAATAACATTACGTTAAATACTCCGCTTATGAAGCTTTTACTCGCTGTTTCAGCAAAGAAAGGTATGAAAAAGAATTTAAGTGTCCTTCTGGATTCAGCTGGGAACAAATCATACAAAAATTTCAGACAATTTGGAGTGTAAATTGTGTGACGCGCAACTCTCAGTTTTACTGCCTGCTAGGCTCATACGTATACTACCAAAATTACTCAACTGTTAGCACTGCCAAAAAACGATCGATCGTGTTTTGAATTTCGGTTAACTCACCTGACTAGTCGGAGTGCTCCAAATGGTCACGTGACATTAGAATAACATTTGCAAACTGTGCAGATACTTTCAGCAAAATTAATATTTATGGTAGGACATTTAACCGAGGGAAGGCACTTGGAAGCGATTTCAGGTCTTTAATCATTGAAGAAATTCTAGGCCAAGGTGGAGACGTAACCTCAGGGTATTTCGCTGGAAGTTTTAAGATATAAAATTAGTGGAGTTGATGATCAGAACTAAGAAAACTAATGTCACGTGATTGCTCCAAATGGTCACGTGAGTTAACTGAAATTCAAAACACGATCGATCTTTTCTTTTGGCGGTGCTAACAGTTGAGTAATTTTGGTAATAAGGCATTTATAAGTACTAATAAGTCTTATCGCCTCTCACACTCAAGCCATCTCCACCTCCGTCACTAGGACAGGTACACCCTGGGGAACCCGGTCTTGAGACTGGGTACTCAAACGGAGCTCTGCATGCACCAGTCTGTGAAGCTAGTAGCCTATTTCATACTGGAAAAGCGATCTTAGAAAAGGCAAAAGGAAAGTATCGCTCTTGCTCTTAGTATGGAATATGATTCTTTTTGTAGAAGTTATAACCCAAAATGTCGCGTGACAAGATATAGGATTTTTCTGTGGTTTCCGTAGAAGAAATAGGAACTGACATTGAAATATCCCATCTCCCTGCTTTTCATAGCGTTTTTATTAAATTATTTTAGATATTTCTCCCTCCTCCCTATTTCCTTCCAGTCATTTCCCAGTGCATGTTGAGCTTTTTTTTGTTTTCTTCCTCCTCTGTGATCCGCTGTTCCTCTCTTTGTATTCACAAACTGTAGTCAGGGACAAGGAACTAGGCAGAAAGTTTTTATAGGCCAAATCAAATAATGGCGTCCAATTTTAATACCTAATGTATTTGACTGGCTAGCCTGGCATACATGTGAAAACCGGTACCCCTTTGCGTTTAAACTTGAACACGAGGCTAGCCAGTCAAGAACAATAGTTATTAACATTGGACGCCATATTTTGATTCGGTCTGTTTACTTATCGTTGTCCGTTTCATTGTCGTCGTCAGGTTTTGCAACTAGTATCGGCACCACAAGACTCCAAATGTACAGCAGAATACACAGCGAACTAGCAGACATTTTGATACACATGGCTGTCCAGTTAATGTACAGTTTGAGCTGCGTGCCATCCTTGGGTGTATACCAGTTCGTCAAAACCATTGTGATATGTAGACTTGCTAAGAAGTAAACAAAGTGATAAAACGAATAACTATACGGAACAGGGTCTATATCACCCGTATCCATGGATTTATCTAACTGCTTCTCTGATTGGCTGTCTTCAAGCTCTACGTCATCGTCCTCCTGTGACGCACCTTTTCGCCTGAGCCCGCAAATTGACTTTAAAGTTAACAGCGCCAATTCTCGAAGGCTTTGACAAAGTGGTATTACTCTTATGCTAAAGTATACGAGTAGAATTATCGTGAAACAGAGGTCTATAATTGCTTGTATATTGATGCTAGGCCTCATGTCCACCTCGGATACGTACGACGCCAGTGGGTTGCATTTTTCATTGGGATTGTACGACAACCCCGAGAGAGTTAGATACATTGTATAGAAAGACACTGTGGCTCCTTGTAACAGCCCTGTGTTGGTGACTGCTGGGTGTATAGACACTACAGAAGCGACTCCACAAAGAACAAGGTTCATTGTAATAAACGCCTTATTAACTCGACATTTGCCGCTGCCACCAACGAAGAAAAAATAAAAACAGATGACAGCTACAGCAGAAGTGACGTAAAGGAAAACTGTTGCTGTGACAACCAAATGGAACCAAATAGCTCTTTTTGTTACTGCTGCTTTGTGTGCCAAGCATGCATTGCAGTACCGCGAGAAGTCTACTACTAGTATGACTTGTATGACGGTGAAGAAGAACGTCCCAATTGGGCAAGTATACGTCCATATTTTACTGAAACCAAGAGGGATAAAGAATGTGCAAATAACGAGACCGAAGAAAAGACCAAATTTAACTATCCACAGTCCATTGTGAATCAGAGCCCTTGGATCCGCGTAGTTCTTCACTGCGTAGAGGATAATAGTAAATAGTAAATAGAACGTTGCCATGGAGAAACAAATCCTATACACCGCAAGGTATCCTGGGTCATGACTCATGCAGTTTCCAAGGCGACTAATCTTTCGACAGAAGAAGGAGTTTCTTTCAAGTGAGTGTCTGATACTAGGAAGGTACATCAAACTAGAGGCGATAGTACCACAGATGAAGAAGAACGTGTAAATAAAATGAGTATATTTGCTTTGATTAAGACCTGGGCATCCAGTAAAGAAGATCGCCTTCAGTGACATCACAATGAATTTCAGAAGAGATCTCAAAAGTAGTGCAAAGTCTTGAGTGTCTTCATCAGGGTACACCGTCGGCGCCATCAACATCCATAAGTATATCAAACCTATCGATACACTAGTCAGGCTCTTAGCCGTCAGAAACGTCCATGAAAGCGTTGCCTTGGTGACGGTATCTAAGTGATGAGGAGAGACGAAAGTTGCGCTGGAGTACAACACAGCTAGTAATAAGATAAAATGTACAAATGAACAACTGTAAGAGTCTTCGATTTCTTTGTCATTTGTTTGGTTCACCAGCGCCATATCGCAGTACTTAAACTGATTGTGGCTATTGCTTCTTAGAAGCACATAACTCACCAACATAAACATGATGAGCGCTCCTGTCAGTGAGTGTACGTATGACCCTAGTCTCAACTCTTTGTCGAAGAAATAAAACATGTTCGGAGTACAAAAGCTTTGTTCGTGTGACAGCGCTGAAAATGTCAGGAATAAAACATATCCTGCAACCAAGTTGGTCTGAAAGACGCCTCTATGGACGTAAAGCCGGCCGTTTTTCTTCGACGACAAGACGGACACAAGAAACGCAGCGATACAGATGACAAGATTGACGGAGGTCAGAATAACATTGGTTTTACAATTGTCTTTGAAACCATAAAAACCATAAAGCACTACCACAACACAAACATTCAGAACACTAAGAAACACATTACACAGGTTTAATACACAGTAATTCTGCGGGTTGCCTGTAGGTTGACCAGCCAGTACTTTAGTGAACGCACGGCTGAAATCTACCATGAAAGCAAGCTGAAGAATCGCGAATACAAACCACGCCAAGACTTCCTGGTACCCCCATATAGTATCAATAATACCATGGGGGATCATATACATGCCGTATCCTATAGCAACGGATACTACAAGCTTTGGTAGCCATATTCCAGTATGTAGACCACTGCGGTAAGAACTGAAACGGGTCTTAATCAAAAGAAGCATGAACAAGAAGAAAATATCCGCCGTTCCGATACCACTCCTGTAAATCACAAGCCTTGTGATGTTGATAAAACATGTATCTGTAGTATTCCCTTTACGACACGTGAAGGTGAGGTCCCTAGCTTTACGCGTTACACCCGGTATTGAGAGAAGACTTTGGAAAGTGATAACAAACAAAATAATAACCAAATAAACGATGTGTGTCCCAGTAAGGTTTCCATTAGTGGGCCTCCATGGAATAATAAGGCTATACAAAGCAGACTTTGGAGATTCTTGATTGGGTGGTTTGCTAACAGAGTCCTTGTTACATGATTCAGTGGAATTTTGTTTCTCAAGCTCCGCCATCTTTGTTTAAATACTTTCTTTATTCCATATTCATACCTATTCGTATCGGACGCAATGGGTAGTCAGTGCACACGGCGTTGTAGAAAATGCTCAATCACATTACTGTGTACGTTCAAAGTCTTTTTGATTATTCCAAGGATGTCCAGATTTAAGTAATTCGACTAAATTAGACTTGCGTAGTTTTTGATATGAATTTGTCCAGTTCCCCAAAGAAACTTTACTGATGTAAAACCTATTGTAGAACTTCTATTAGAGTCGCGACAGGTCAAACACCCACTCTGGTCTTGTACTGTATGAATGGAAATGACTGCTTCGGGGAGATTTCCATTCACTAACACTGCACTTTGGAAAGCTGACTGACAATATTTGTGTTATTATAGATTTCTTTAGAGTGATGGCCGACCACATAAGCTATAGTAAACCATTTCTTTCCGTTTTCCTTAAGTGAGATCACACTGCTCCAATAAGCCTTCGAATGGTCTTTTCTTCGTCAGGTTTATATTTACAAACAAGCAAGCTCTTAATTTGGATTTTGCCTTGATAGATCAGTGCTAATTTTACTGATGACCGTGATCCTTTCTCTTTTGTGGAACTCTTAATACACATACGAAATGTGCTACAATTTGTATCTCGTTTTGTCACCATTTCTTGTTGTGGCATTAGACAATGGAAATTGTTAATTCAGTGTAATTTGATGCATTCGGTTGACCTTAGCGAGTTGACTTGTTCTGTCACCTGCCAGAGTTTTAAAGTGCATCACAACAGGTTGAGTACTCGGATGGAAACCAGCAAAAATATTTCTACCCTCCCCTCCCCCCCCAAAAAAAAACAGTCACAGGTTTGATCTTCTAGCTCGTAGTCCGAAAACGTATTAAGTTCGAAGTTTAAACTATTCTATTATTTTTTAGTTAAACATTTTATTTCCCTGAAACACAGGGGCCGGTTGTACGAAGGGTGGATAAACAGGATAAAGTTATCCACTGAATAGGTTTTTATAGATTTTATCCGCTTGATAGGGATTTATGCGGTGGATAGCGCTATTCACCATTCGTACAACCGGCCCCAGAGATAAAAGACAGTTTCACTGCGAAACATAACACGTACGTCAATGATTAGATTCTCTTTCTGCGCGCACGTGGAAATGTAAGCCGTACATTCAAGAAAAAAACAGATGCTAAGTATAAATCTTAGATATGAAAATGCTACTTCCTATTTCTGAGTATTGAGGATGGAAAACCTTTTCTCATTGCTTGCATGCTTAATGGTAAAAAGTACGATGACATTTCCGTTAGCTTGTTTCATGCTATCTGTAAGTGTAGGCTATGATACAAAACCAAAAACAAAAATTTCAAAACAAAAATTGAATTTCAGCAAATTGCTCGCAATTTGCTTCAACTTCCGTTCGATTTTGTTGAATTGCAATGTTGAAGCCGTTTGCCCAGGCCTTTAAACGCTTTCAACATCAATTCAACATCGATTCAACTCATTTCAACAAGTTGAAAGGGGTGGCAAACGGCTTTAACATGGCCATTCAACAAAATTGAACAGATGTTGAAGCAAATGTAAAGAAGCAGAGATATTTATAATGAGTTATATGAGTTTATTGAAAACGGTTAAAGAATGAATTTTCCATCGTCCCTGAAAGAAAAAGGGTTTTTTATATTATAGAGTGCAAATAATATATTCGTGAAAGAAGTAGTATACGTATTTGTACTAAATAGTGCTAATGAAACAATAGAAAACAATATTGAGAATTAGCATGAAATATCCCTATTTAGTACGAATTATGTTGCACACTTTTAATATTTCACGATACTCTACTGGCCATGCCAGTCAATAAAGAACAAAATAAAACCGGCTGCATCTTCTATCTTCAATACATGTTGTCGGTCACAGAGAGAGTTGGTTCACATCACTAGCTAGCTTTACTGACATATAACTGAAATAAAATAGTCTAGCATTATGCGTCTAGCACGCTAATCGCATCACTAATTCTATTAAAGCGACGACCTTGGACATTCCTTTATACTTCCCATTTCAAACTTCCTGCTAAATAAAATCTTTGTAATTTCACTCACTCTTTTTCTTTTATTAGCTTCCAATCATTTCCGCTTTCTTCTTTATTCTCAGTTTGAAGTCCCATTTGTAAAGATGGTTAATTAGTCGATCATTTTCCATATCACCGAACCACCGACCATGATCGCCGCCCCCACGCTACCCCTGCTAAGTAATCACAGCTGGACGAAAATATTATGACGTAGCTTGGAAAGCTGATTTCCCAACTAGCATTCTTTTTCGTTGCGATTCCTGAAATATTTTGTTTTTGCCAAGTATAGGTGAATTTTAATAATAGAAATTATGACAATGATAATGGTATGATGATAGTAATTAAAGTTTAGTAAAATGGATATAAGAATTAATAATACGGAGTCTTAAATCTATTAAGTTATTGTTTTTAATATTTTATTATGTAAATTAAACGAAATTTAAGTCGTCATTAAAGTACTTTTTATCATTGTTCTTTTTATAAAATTATTATTTTCGGGATCAGAATATAAACAAATAATTTAAAAATTAGTGAATAAATGAAGACCGCTAAACCCAATAAAAACAAATAAAAACATAAAAAAAATAAAAAAAAATAAAGAAAACCATCAGAAATAGAATAATGAGAGTCCAGCTTGTGAAGTCAAACGAAAAGGATGACATGTCCACAAAGCCACCTTGAATAGACGCTTATTTTTGCATTTATAAATTCCGAAAATTAGTATAATTGAGTTGCTTTTCACTTTGCATGTGTTTGTTTGCATGCAGCGTCAACTAGCGTGTTTTCAATACATTGGCTTTGAGCCCGAGTCTTTTCATCTATTTATTTTTATTTATTTTCCTTCATATACAACCATACAAGTACAAATGATTTTTTGATTAAATATATCTTTTTACATATAAATTTATGTTCAAAACTATATTATTTATATTTTAACTACGATATTGTTTATAATATTCATGTTTTCAATATATTAAAAATGTGAATAATATAGAGAAGGGAAAATAACGATTTGGCTTTGAGCCCGAGTCATTTCAATAACTGCAATGTGATTTATTATACGATTTTTCAAGACATTTTCGGTTAATCATCTACCACTACAACAACTGGTTATCATATCGACATATGGTGACTAAGTCGACACGTACAAACAAGATATGCTTTTAAGAAATCGATAACAAGAGAAGAAATGCCGACATCCTTTGCAGGCTTCAGAGTGTGAACGGTAGCTTTGATTGCGACAGCCAAACTTTTTGAAATAGGTGTATATTTATATATGTATACTCATCATCGCTTAGTAAACCCAATATATCAAATGATTACCAAAGTAAAGAAAAAAAAAATAATTATCATTGTTTTTAGAAGACGGAAGGTATTTGTGCTTTGAGGCCGGATAACAATCATAAAACAATCCTTTAATCTCGGAAGTGTGTTGTTTTCCAACCATTGAGTCAGTCCTTAAAGTCACAAGCGAGTAGTTTCGCCAATAAAGCCATTTTTACGTGCCGGAAGACATGTCTTTCATGCGTATAACTTTTGGCGCGCTTTACAGATTGTGACCAATCACACACATCCAACTCATTGGCGCGCGGTGAACCAATGCACGCATGCGTAATGAGATGTTTATTTCCAAGCCGGTGCGCGATATAAACATGACCATGAACCAAATGCATTACAAATGAATTTTGACTTGTAGCGGCAACGTCCTTGAGAATTGGGAATCACAATGAAACTGTCTTTCACTCCAGAGCTGATTTTTCTAGCTTGTTTACTGGGGAGCCGAGTTTTAGCGCTGACAGATCAGTGTTTTTGTCAGGTAAGTCAAAAGTGTGAACTCACTTTAGAGGAATTTCTTCTGATTCCTACGTTATTTTACACACACAGCTCTCTGGAAATATTTTAAAATTATTTATAAACCCAGATAAATTAATCTTAGATGAATTATTTGTCCATTCATAAAGGTATTTTTGTCAAATTCGTTTCCTATGAAATAATTTCTGTAAACCAAAATGGCGATTAGCTAAATCATTCATGCTACCGAGTCATTCCGCTATTATGTTCAGTCATAATAAAGATCAAAACAACCTTCAAACTTTATTAGTTCAAATTCTATTTCTCTGTTTTATATTTTGGGTAACTCTGTCTACAATTTTTTTTCAGAGGATAAAATTGCATAAGCCATCAGATTTTTTTTCTTTTATTCCTATATTTGGACAGAAAAAATGAGCTTAATTTTAATATAATTTCCATACATACACAAATTTTTTGTAAAATGTCCTCATATCATCCTTTTTTGGTAGTGTATATTTTTTTTCTATATTTGCTGCAGCTTGCAGGAGTTCAAATATGAGGAATACATTAGGCATGTTTGACACCAATTTATACAGACTAAAATTTTCTCTTTTCTTCTTTTCTTTGAAAATGTTATTTTTAAGTTTTTTCATTTACTCATAAATCGAAAAAATATTTCAACTGAAACTGTATATTAAATAGTTTAATATTTACGAAAAATGTTGTTTTTTCTGATAATATATTCATGAAATCTATAGCTTATAACCACCTGCCTCTAGGTAAGAATACAAATGACTAATATTTCTATGTGATTATTTTTCAATCCAAAATATTCCATTTTAAATTTATATTATATTCCAATTTAAAGGGATACTTTTTAGTAATTACTTCATACATATAATTTTACTGGAATCAGTTACAAGTTTGCCATATATATTAAATGAACTGAAATAAACATCCATCAAAATCCTTCATGAAGAGTTGAAACAATAAGCCATACCTTAATAATTTACATCACAAAAGTGTAAATTTAGATGGTAAATTTATTATTTATTTGTTTTGGCCCAGCTATTTGTTTTTTATTTTTTGTTTTGCTTCGGTTTAATATCTCAACATTTTTGATGACTCTTTGATAAGTTTTGTTTAAAACTAAACCTTTATTCACATTATAAATGGAAACTAGCGAGTAAACTAGTTTAGGCTGCGTCAGTGTTTGATATAAACGATAGGTAATATAATGAAATTTTTAACACCCTAAAAAAAAATGTTAACTTAACTTTACTTAAATGGAAACTAGCGAGTAAACTAGTATAGGCTGCGTCAGTGTTTGATATAAATGATAGGTAATATAATGAAATTTGTAACACTATAAAAAATGTTGACTTAACTTTACTGACGTTTCGAGCTTTAGCCCTTTGTCGGAGTGAAAGAGTGGAACTTGAACTTGAACTCTTTTACTCCGACGAAGGGCTAAAGCTCGAAACGTCAGTAAAGTTAAGCCAAAAATATTTACGGTGTTACAAATTTCATTATATTACCTATAACCTTAATTCACATTATTTACCCTGATGATGGGCTAGTAGCCTGAAAGCTTGGTTTGAATAAAATCAATACAGGTTTATGAAGCATGTCTTTTAAAAAAACTTTTATTTTCAATGTTTTGTGTCCCATTCTTTGTTTCAAAAGATGTGGTATTCATGTGGAATTCGGCATGCCAACTATTTACAATATCTACATTTTTGCTTTTCATTTAAGGTGTTGTGATTCTATCTTGTTTTGTTTGTTTGGACTCAGGCTTTGTTATTTAACATCCCTGCATACATGCATATATTTTTAGAAATGTTTTCTCTAAATCATAAATCTGTGCAGTATAACAGTACAAACCACAATTAAACAAATAACATATCAAATGATATATCTCTATATCGTACACCGATTGATGTGAATTGCAGTATGATTACTTTATAATTTTTTTTATAGTTCCAATCCCAGCTCAAACTCCTAAACATTGATTACTATCTCAACCATTTTTATTTATTCCTTAATATTCAGTGTGTTAAAACACATCTACAATCATGTGCAAAATACCTTGGGACATAATCTGGTTTTAACATGAAAAATATTTCAACATCATTTTTCCGTTTCCCCCTCTCCCCCGTTTCAATGTTGAATTGTGGGAATGTGAAACGGTTGTCATTTGAAAGACCAATCAACATTGCTTAGGGGGGAAGGGGGATTGCAAATCAAATTGATAGATTTTGTGTATTTTTTGAAACGAAAACGAAAACGCTCATAAAAAAGTGACAATGTCCCAACAATTTTGCACATGATTGTCTGAGGTAGTTTTTCATCCATAACTTTTTTTATCTCATTGCCACTAAAATTTCACTTTTAGAAACACTGTAAACGATAAAAACCCGTATTATGTGAAAAAATAAATAAAATCTATAAGCTATTTGAAAATTAATGGCGAGAAAACTCATTTTTTAGACTATATGATAGACAGTGAAATTTCGATTTTAGAGGGGTACGGAGAGGTGCATATACTTTGATTTTTATATCGTGCGCTGTAGGTGTTAAATGATGACTGTAGATAAGCAATCCTATTTATAAACGTCAAAGCCACACTTTGATATGATGTAACATTTGTAACAAAGTTCTAACGTCTAAATATTACAACAGAAAAAACATCATTAATCTATGATTGGCGCACGATCTAAAATTACGGCATCATGTGTATTTCTTGCACGCACAAAAAATATGATTACTTGAAGTCGGGATCACTTTAGCTAAAACCGTCCTTCAAAGATAAACAGCATGTTATTGCCGTTTTTTGTGATACCACAATTTTGCAGTGTACTAACTCCGAGGCCTCTACAAGTTCCGACGAAAATGCAGATTTATACGTACTCGATGAAAAATGCTTATTTTAAGCAAGAAATGTCACGATTTACCACAATGAAAATTGTATATAAAGATTTAGAGACCTAAAATATGCATTATTGCACGGTTTACCATTTTCATTTTTCTAAAAGGGAAGAAAGACATATCTTTAACTATGTGAAGACGGTAAAGCGTCGCTGACTTAAAAAGAATATGAAATACGTCTTCAATCAATCAAATACCACTTTCCTAGTGCCATGACAACTGTTGTCTTTCATCTAAAGGGGGATTATATTACACATTCTACCTGAAGTTATTGCTTTGATAAGTAACACACATCTATTTAGAGGTAATTTGTATGTATTCTTACTAAGATAAATTACAAAAATTACACTAATATTTTAGCATTCTCCCTTTGTTAGCTTTTTGATATATTCGATGTGGCATTGAAGCGAAGATATTATTGATAACTCCTCGCGTGTTTTTGTTGCTCTGCAGTGATCGATACAGAGATTTACGACAGACGTCTTGTTTCTTTGCGATTTCGAAGACTGTCAGACTACTCTCTTTGTAATATAGACGTGGTTGAGTACGAATCTCGGGAGTTATCTCTCTCGTAAAGAGCATTTCGACGTTTGCTTTTAAAATGAATGACGCGCGCTATTAATTGGCACTGTTCTTATGTGTATTTCTTTTCCTTATATTTAATCAACATTGTGTTTATTGCAAATAAATTTTATTCCGGAATGATTTACAGCTTAAATGCTTTACTTTGATATATATTACAAGGCCACTTATGCGCGTACACAAGTTTACCAAAGGAATTGCGTCTCAGACAATCATGTGCAAAATACCTTGGGACATAATCTGGTTTTAACATGAAAAATATTTCAACATCATTTTTCCGTTTCCCCCTCTCCCCCGTTTCAATGTTGAATTGTGGGAATGTGAAACGGTTGTCATTTGAAAGACCAATCAACATTGCTTAGGGGGGAAGGGGGATTGCAAATCAAATTGATAGATTTTGTGTATTTTTTGAAACGAAAACGAAAACGCTCATAAAAAAGTGACAATGTCCCAACAATTTTGCACATGATTGTAGACTGTCTGAATTTTGTGGATAAGAAAGTACAATGAGTTAATGGATTTATTAATGGAACACTTGTGATTAGACACCAAGGTGGTCTAGTCTATTGAACTAGTTTGTATGTCAGAAGTGTTTATGCACCACCAAGACCATATAACGGCCGATTTGTGACTACTTTTGATGTTTTTGTTTGGTTGATAAAAAGCTTACACATATGGAGATTTTTTCCCTAACTAATTTTTTTAAATTTTGTTCTCTTTTTTTTGGCCATGGTCCATAATAATTATTATCAATATAAATTATTATAATTCATGTTTTATCATTTCATCTCTTGCAGTTAACTGGAAAAATTGAAGAATGCTGTTGTGACATTGAAACTGTTGACAAAATAAATGAAGATATTTATCCATTAATCAATGAAATTATTAAAAGAAATTACTTCAAGTTCTTCAGGGTAAGCAGAAAGCAATATGCTTATTGTCAAACACAAACTTAAATTACACAAAGTCATGGCCCCTATCTAAATGTTGTGAGTTTAGAATAATACGATCTAGTTTTAGCTGACAGTATAGAACTAATTAAAACTAATTCATAACTGCTTTTGATTTTGTCTGCTTTGATGGAAGCCTTCCTTGTTTACACAGAACAACTGCGACAAAGACTATTTTGGCAGAGGATAGACCAGTTTTGAACTTCCTATTGCTTAGCTTTAGCCTCAGTAAATTTAGATATACATTAATTAAGGACATAACATATTATATTTGTATTGTTTAAGACATTACTCGTCTTATAAAAGACAAAATATTAAAAGTTATGAGTTTAACAAATTAGGCTACTCAGCGTAATGGAGATGTAGTTAACTTATTGTAATACTATTTTTGTTTTTCTCAGGTGAAGCTAGACAAACAATGTCCATTCTGGTCCAACAGTGGACAGTGTACAATGAAACATTGCAGTGTGTCGCCATGCAAAGAGGTATCCATTGGATAAATAATTATTTGATAGTTTTAGTAAGACTAAGTTTGATGATTCCAGTCTGTGTTGTTTCATGTTGTTTTTGCATTATAGTCATGTCTATCCACTTAGCATTCATCTGCCTGTTTACATTAGTCTATCAGTTTATTTGTTATCCCATTATCCCATTAGTTCAGCTGTTTTATTATCAGCTAATTCCATTGGTCTATTTGTCAGTTTTGTAGACTCTTATGCATATACAATATATTTATGTTCTATATTTCTATATATTCTTTGTCTGTGTGTCTGTCTGTCTGTCTGTCTGTCTGTTTGTCTGTCTGTCTGTTCATCTAACAAAAATCTGTCTGTCTGTTTGAAAGTCATTTGTTTGCCTGTCTGTCTAAATACCTATCCATTGCCATCTGTCTATCTTATATTTGTCTGTCTGTCTGTCTGTTTGAAAGTCATGTGTCTGTCTGTCTGTCTGTCTGTTTGAAAGTCGTTTGTCTGTCTGTCTGTTTGAAAGTCATGTGTTTGTCTGTCTGTCTGTCTGTTTGAAAGTCATTTGTTTGACTGTCTGTCTGTTTGAAAGTCATTTGTTTGTCTGTCTGTCTGTTTGAAAGTCATTTGTCTGTCTGTCTGTCTGTCTGTTTGAAAGTCATTTGTTTGTCTGTCTGTCTATCTACCTAACTATTGCCATCTGATATTTGTTTGTCTTGTTATTTTTATCTCTAACTTTTTGTTTACTTTTTAGGATGATATTCCAGAAGGAGTCAAGTCTGGGGTAAATATATGCCTAATTTCACCTCTGAAACAAAATACACTTTAATATTGTTAACAAAGGATCATTAGTGATGATAAAATTGATATATATATATATATATATATATATATATATATTGATAAATTTCTGTTTTTCTTGTCTTTTAGGAAAAGAGAAATCGAAGTGTAAACAAATATAGTAAACCCAAAAATTCACAAACTAAAAACAAACAGAAGGTGAGCATCTTATTTCACAAAATGACTGTGCTTGTATAGGGAATCGCATGATCTTGAGTACAATTCGTAATTAACAGTAATGAGTAATGTTGTGAAAGTTTTCAAAATTGGATGAGCCTTTAAGGTGAGTCCAATTTGATAACTTTCAAAGCATCAACAGTATCTATTAATTACAAATTGTATGAGAAAATCGTGCAATTTTTTATTTATAATCTACTGAAAAACTAATTGGTGCAATTTATGATTTAGTTGTACTACGCTCGTCCAATCAGAAGTATATCAATTTGTACAGTATATTATAATGTATGTAATATTTGATTGCAGGGTGAAAATGGTGATACATGTACAGATGCCGACAATATTAATACAACTCTAGGTGCTATTGACAATACTATAAGGTGAGAGTGGGTGTGTGTCTGAAGGAGGGGTGTGTAGCATGTAGAACCAATGAACCGTAATTATTTATTGTAATATAAAATGTCTTAATAAGTGAGGTGTGGCTTGATTGACCAAGGAACCATAATTATAACTTGTAATATAAAAATTGTAAACTTTATTGAACACATGCCCACAGGGCTTTTAAATGTCAAGTGTCAAACAATAATAATATAAACAGAAATAAAGAAATAATCATGACAACACAAGGTGTTCTTCTGGAAACAACAAAGTGTTGTTAAGGGTACCAAACTGTCAAGGTGGCAAACCAGTTGTCTATTTAAGCCTGTTTCACACTAGCAACATACATGTAACTTAGCATTAGCATAAGCAACATACGCAGACTCAGTTGGGCTGTGCTTATTAGCCACACTTGTCTCACTTCTCACACCTATTTGAGAAATGCTTCACTGAGTCTGTGTATGTTGCTTATGCTTATGCTTATGTTGCTAGTGTAAACCAGGTTTTACAAGCATTGTTGATAAACTGTATTTGTGCTAGTCAATATCAGATCAAACACAGCTTCAGCAAGTGGTCAGAGAGGACTCAAACTCACTGCCACTGCATTGTTGTTAGACCAACACTCTGATCACTCAACCATGCATGCTGCTTCAGTGATCCAATATTACTCTAGGTGTTCTTTGACAAATAATATTATTATTATTATTATCCTAAATACTTTTCTATTTTGATATAGTGATCAAGACAAACTAGCTTTTGAATCATGGCATAAACATGACAATGTTGAGGTTGATTTCTGTCAAATTGATGGTAAGACAAACTTTCTTACATTTGTGGTTTCCCTTGAATGATATTAAAACTATTTTTGTGAATCAATTTATTTTAAGGAATTTAGTTTTCTTACTAACTAATTAGAGCAAAAATATTACATATCATCAAAATTGTCAGAAACTTGAACCAGTATTTCCAGTATTTTCTCAAAATTGACATGCTAGCTACCACCATTTGCATAACAGATGTCCTGCCAGATTGAAGTCTCAATTGGGAGTTGTTCAGTATGCTACTAAAATTCATGCCCTATACAATATGTTACAATTAGTGCTGATGGCCATTGTTGATGGCCTTTAGATAGTGTTAAATATTTAAATTAAGTCCACAATGTCAACCTTCTGTTTATTTTAACATGGATGCGCTATTCATGCCCTATACAATATGTTACAATTAGTGCTGATCATTTGTTCTATATGTGTTTAGATGAAACAACAGATGGTATGGAATATGTAGATCTCTTGAGAAACCCAGAGAGGTACACAGGTTACAAAGGACAGTCAGCGAATAGAATATGGAACAGTATATACCAAGAGAACTGTTTTAAGTAAGTGAAAATAATCAGAATACAGTAGCACTAATAGGTGATAATGATGGTGGTAATGGTGATTTGGATGGTGATTGATCAGATATTGATGAGGATGATGATGATGATGCCAATCATAATACCGGTAATTTTTTCATTTTTTAGACCTAAGAAAACACGTATTGGGAATGGCTATAACAAATTTTTATCAAAAAATTTTGACAGTAAGTATACTCTATTGGCTTGTCTATTTGATGAGTCTATAACTCACTCAATTAACTGTGTATAACTTACTCATTCAATCTTTTTTGATTTATTGTTTGATTGGTGTGTAAATTGTTTAATTATTTTAGACATGTGCCTTGAAAAGAGAGTATTCTACAGAACTATATCTGGTCTCCATGCAAGCATCAACATTCATCTATCTGCTATTTATTCATATCCAGGTATAAAACGCCTCCCTAAACAACAAAAACAAATCTGTTATTTATCATAAAATAATTGAATAAATAATTTATGGTATTCACATGTTATTTGTACAAACATAAAAGGAAAAGTACTATTAACAGGTTCCCATTTAAATCTGTACTTTCCCATTTAAATCTGTACTTATGCAAATTTTGTTGATCTGTGCTAAACACACAGATCAACCAATCAGAGAAGTTCACTTCAGAAATAATATACTCTGATTGGTTGATCTGTGTGTTTAGCACACATCAACACAATTTGCATAAGTACAGAATGATGTAAATGGGAAAGTACAGATTTAAATGGGAACCTGTTTATTATTTAGCGTCGGTAGTTCCTTCAGCTAGAAGTAAAGCTAGTCTCCCAGGAAGTCGACGGTGCGCTCTTTTCCCCCTTTCTCAATCAATGCTCCATTTTACTGGTATTTAAAGCTACTCAAAGCTACACTGATTGGAAAGAAGTCGAAACAAGTGTGAGGGGATTGAACTTGTGACCTCACTCCAAAAGCAGCGCACTAACCAACTTATAAGATATACACTTGTTCCTCGAAAATGACGTTTCAACTAATCTGTAGCAGTCTACATCAGAATGATAAGTTCAGTGTGACATGATTAAGGACATTCGCTTGAAATGTTCATGTGCATCCTACTACACACGGCAAGGAACGCCTGATTGATTTTATTTCTTTTAGAAAAACAAGCAGGCAAGCCGATTCTCAATGTTTCAAGCACAATAACTCAAAAAACCAACAGTGATCCCCATTTTTTATCTTAGAAATCAAAATAACTACTAAAAATATATATCTTTGCTCATGATCAGTTTTTGAAAAAATGACATTTTTTATCATACCGAAAATTGATGGTGACCCCCCATTTTTTTAACTTATCTAATGTACTTTTATCAACTGGCTGGGAAATTGAGATTTACTTTGCATTTTCTTGGAACGTCCTTAAAAGCAGGTGTGAGGCTATTGTTTGTTGGTCTCTGTTGTCATGGTGATTTTTTATCATGAACTCCTCACATGAATATACACCTACTTGCAGTAAGGTTGTCATACAAAATAGAACATTTGTCACAAAGAAAATAGAACATTTGTGATTTAGTGCGAAAGGAATTAATTAAAAGACAAAAAAGAGAGTTCAGCTTGAGTAATCTTCTTTTGTACTAAATCCTAATGTTCTATTTTCTTTATAACAAATGTATATTTTTGTATGACAACCTTATTGCAAGTAGGTGTATGTAACAATTTTAACATTTTGATTGCATGCTAGTATAACTGAAATATCTCAAAAGTAAACTTAACACTGAACAACATTCTAGAGTGCTTACACTATGTCCATGAAATAGAATCTAAATAGTTCCTACATATTAGTTTTTATTTAGTCACTATTAGTCACTATCACTCAACTGGAACAGCTTTAGTAACAATGGACCACAAGACACAAGGGAAATCAAATACTCAAAACCATAGAAAGTTAATACCTTATTCATTGTGTATTGTTACTAAAGCTGTTCCAGTTGAGTGATAGTGACTAATAGTCACTAAATAAAAACTATTAGTTAGTAACTATTTAGATTTTATTTCATGGACATAGTGTAAGCACTCTAATAAAGAAAACTATGTTATTTATTTTGTCAGGAAATGGATTACAAAAACCCACATGGGGGGTTAACTTAGAAGAGTTTTCCAAAAGGTTCAGTACAGACACTACTGATGGACAAGGTATGTATACTATATCACTGTAAAAGTACTTTGGAAACCATGCATTTCTTTTTATATAGTCTTTCTGTATATTTTCTGTATTTTTGCATACCTTATTCATACAAATTTTTGCAAGTCTTTAATTTTCGCAATTTGTAAAAAATCGCGAAATTAAAGACCTGTAAAAAAAGGGTTTACACAAAAAATAAAACAATTTAATGCCCTTAAATTTTATTTTTCTGGCAAAAAGGCGAAAATTAATGCCAGCAAAATATGCCTGTTCCGATTTCGCGAAATTAAGTGCCCGCAGAAATAAGTATGAATAAAGTACCTAATTTTAAAACCTTCAGCAAGGAATTAACCTCACAAGACAAACTTTTCATTTTTTCTGTACAATTTTCACTGTTTATATAATTGTAAATATAAAGTTTATAACTCTAAAGTAATCAATGAATGTTGTTGTTATTATCATGTACAGTAACTTACAAAATTCGAAGCTGAAAATCAAATGTTTTTTACTTTTTTTGTGGTTGCGTAATAACAACAAAAATTGTGCTATTAGGGACTTGTCAAAAATTAGCAGGGGGGGGGGGGGAATGGAGTTTTGAAATGAAGTGATGAAAATTTCATGACCCTCCCAAAGTAAAGGATCATAATATCTTGACCCTACCCTATGTCACAGTGTCTTCTTTTGCACAATCCTCATTTTTGGTGGTTTATTATTTTGTGACCCTCCCTTCTTAGGTTCTTAAAAAGTGATGACCCTCCCCCAGTTTCCACCACCCCCCCCCTCCCCCCCTGCTTATTTCTGACAAGTCCCTTAATTGACGCCTTTGTCCGCAAATTATAGACATAAAAAGCGTTTTAGGTAGGAATTTGAGGTTTCCCAGGGGGTATTAAAGCAAGTGGAAAAATTATGGAAATTCCAGGGGGTAGGGGGGTTTAAAAATAGAAAACCCTCCATAGGGGGGAGGGGGGTTTGGATATTTTCTGGAACTACATATTGTTGTTTTCTTTCAAAATTTCATGCTTTTACTTGACTATGTTTTAATTTACTTTTTATTTTACTCAATGTCATTTTTCCTTCTATTTTTAATTCTCAGGTCCTGTGTGGTTGAGAAACCTATACTTTACGTATACTCTTGTGCTGAGGGCAATAACCAAGGCAGCTCAATACTGGAGTTTTGAACAGTTTTATACTGGTGAATATACCGAGGATGAAGAGACACATAGACTGGTTCATGAACTCCTTACCAAATCAAAGTAAATAAACAGAGGGTTTTCTTACTTAAAAGTGTTGTTTACAGTTAGGACACCACAAAACTTGACACTTTTCAGATCATATGATGATGTTGATGCCGATGATGGGAGTGATTTTGATTTTGATGATGAGGGTAATGATGATGGTGAAGATGATAGCAATGATAGTGATCATAATGATCATAATCATGATGATGGCAATGATCTTGATGTTGATGGCAATGATTTTGATGATGATGATGATGACAATGATGCCGGTAGTGTTTGTGAGCTGCCTGCAGGTCTCCTGTATTAAATTATATTTTTACAGGTTGTTACATTCATGTTTTTCACTTTAGGACCTGTCCAAGCACGTTTGATGAGACTGTAATGTTTAAGGATCCAGCAACAGCAAGTGTTTTAAAGGTAAAAACACCCTCTTTAATTTTATAACACCAATATATGTTCTATTTTATTCATTTGTTCATTCATCTATTTCATTTGTTTTATAGGAAGAATTCCGGCAGCATTTTCTCAATGTTTCTCGTATCATGGACTGTGTTGGGTGTGAAAAATGCAGACTTTGGGGGAAACTACAGGTACCATCAAGTCATTTCCAGGATATAAACACTATTTATCCCACATCATATAAAATACAGCCAATCAGAATGCTTGAAAGCTGTTGTATATTAAGTAGTATTCAACTGCATCTACACATGAGGCATTGCAGGTTCTTTTCATCCTCGGGTAATCTTCTGTCGCTCGTTTCTCGCTCCCAGAATAAATACCCCTGGGAACGTAGTCTGTTGGAGCTTGTTCCAGAAGTCAAAATTCATCTCTTTTCTGATTGGTCCACCCGCTGAGGTCGACCAATGAAAATCAAGATAACCATTCAAAGGAAGTTGTTGAATATTTTTGAATTTTGACTTCCGGAATAAGCTCCAACAGACTACGTTCCCAGGGGATTTTTTTCTGGGAGCGAGACGAGTGACAGAAGATTACCCCTGGGTTCCCGAGGATGTTTATTTTATATGATGTGGGTTAAAATAGTTGTATGATGTTTTTGTTATGACATACTGCAACTATCCCACTACCGGTAGTCACTTGTTTTTTCTTTGCAAACACACTCAGCTAAAGGAAATACATGGTATGGCACTCCAAACCATTGTAGTCAAGTATATAAACACTAGTGGTATTTCAGACATTTACAATGGAAGAATTATTCTATCATTACAATTATCCATTTAGTGTTTGATATCTTACTGTCGATGGTTTTCAATTTTCTGCGAACTCAGACATTCCAATAGTTTGTTGTAAAATACCTATTTCCCTGCTGTCCATCAAGGATTTCAAAGGTACCGACTAATTACTTTTGATTGACAGCAGCTAAAAAAAGTATTTCACAACAAGCCATTGAAATTTCTGAGTTCCCAGAAAGTCAAAAACTGCAGTAATTACCAAGCAGATGATAGCTAGTAAAATCTGTTGTTTAATCATTTGTGCTATTTGTTTTGGCAGGTGCAAGGACTTGGTACTGCATTAAAGATCTTGTTCTCTGGGAAACAGTTTGATGATAATGACTTCTACATCACAGACAACTTTCATCTTGAGAGAACTGAAATTGTTTCCTTGTTCAATGGATTTGCCAGGTATCAAAACTTAAATTCCCACTAGACCTTTTTGCGGTTCTAGTCGACAAACTCAGCCTTGATTGCATGTAATATATTCTTTACAATTTGACTACAGCTCGATTTAATATAAGGAAATTGTACTCATATCAAACAATTGAAATTTCATAAACTGTAGTCAAATTCTAAAGAATATATTACATGCTGTTGAGGCTGAGGTTGTCTATTAAAATTAATTTCTAGCACCTTACACAAGTACTAAAATTCTGTGCAGTCATGTATCACAGTGTATGCTATCACAGAATTAAAGTGCTTCCAATCTCATCATTTCAGACTTTCTAGCAGTATAAATTACCTCAAACAGTTCAAGAACATGGATCATGGAGGGTAAGTCATGAAAATATATTTGTTATATTGTATATACATTATTATTGGGAGAGTTTATTTCCAGAGACGTGATGGCCTAGCGGTCAGTGTGTCGGACTCCATGCCTAATGGTCTGGGTTCGATTCCTGGCCTGGGCGATTACATTGTGTCCTTGGGCAAAATACTTTACTCTCTCAGTGCCTCGTCTTCTCGGATAAGGATGTAAAGCTGTAGGTCCCATCTGCCTTCACTCTGACTATGTTACAAGGTGGACATAAAAGAACCATTGAGGACGTAAACAAATCTCTGGCCGTGACCACCCTCAGTGACTACTTCACTGTCATACACTGGAATTTGCTATATATGATTCATGGATTGTTGCAAATAAATAATGTAGATGCCATCATCATCATGATTCTTAAAACAAAAGAATATCTTATTTGCATAATTATAATAATAATAATAGTAATAGTATTTATTTATACACGATATATATTTTTACAGCATAGCTGATGTGGTCGTGTTTTGTATTCACTCTCTCTCACTTTACATTTTATACTTTTACACTAAACATTTTACATTTTACACAATATATTCATTTTGATCATGCTAAGTTTAGCCTCTGCCTTTAGTTCTTATGCTTGTCTGTTGTCTGTTGTCTTGCATACATCCATAATAACAGCTTTTCCAACTGTTTGAAGTTCTAGATTTATTTATCCACGTTTTCTAACTAAAATGCTTTCTTCCAACAGACATACATCGCAGAAGACATCTCCATTTAAAGGCAAATAACAATCCAAGGACAAACTATAATATAATCCAGTCTGGCTTAACCAAACTCAGCTAGTAATATTTATGATAGGTAATATAATGAAATTTAACTTAACGTAACTTTACTTTTGAGCTTTAGCCCTTCGTCGGGGCTAATGCTTGAAATGTCAGTAAAGTTAAGTCAACATTTTTTACGGTGTTACAAATTTCATTATATTACCTATCATTTATATCAAACACTGATGCAGCCTAATAATATTTATTATAATTATAGGTAAGCATTTTATCATATGACCTGCAGTGAAAATGAAAAACAAAATTCTGCTTTTGAAACAAGCCTTGCCCTACTGCTGCAATTTCTTCCAAAGGATAATTTTTTTTAGAGTTGGAAATTTGGATGACCAATTCTGACACCACATTTTTCAAAACCTTTTTTTGTAGAATGTGTGGTAAAAAATATGTGGTTCATATGATAAAATATTTATTTGATGTAAATACAATGAAACTCTTTAATATAAAGCAAACATTATTTCGTTTATAAACATAAATTTATACAAGGTGTAATTTAGGCATCTTAGTGTTGGGGTAACTTGTAAGGGTTGTAAAATTCACATATTAAATTTGTAGAACCTTTTTAAAAAAAGATGAGATATTTTATAAATTTTCACTATTAATAGTATATTGTTAATATAGTAGCACAGACTGCAAAACGTAACATTTATTCATATGAAGGTGACTTTAGTAGAAATAGATTGCATTGTAAACATAACATGGAATGGAATGGGGGTCAAAACACAGTATTTTGTTTTCTCTGTTCCCCTCCGTAACACTTGACATTTTTAATTGTGACCAAGATACATATGTTTGTATATTTGTTTACTCTCATGTGTCTGTAATACTGGAAGGTATCTGTGAGCTGAGGGTCGTAGGCTAGAAAACTGTAAATGGTTATTGCGTCTCCCTCCTTAAATAAAGATATCGTATTGTATTGTATTGTGGTGTTAACATGACAACACTTGACATTTTTAATTGTGACCAAGATACATATGTTTGTATATTTGTTTACTGTCATGTGTCTGTAATACTGGAAGGTATCTGTGAGCTGAGGGTCGTAGGCTAGAAAACTGTAAATGGTTATTGCGTCTCCCTCCTTAAATAAAGATATCGTATTGTAGTGTATTGTGATGTTAACATGACAACACTTGACATTTTTAATTGTGAACAAGATACAGATGTTTGTATATTTGTTTACAATCATGTGCCTGTAGTATACTGGTAGGTACTCAGTGATGTTAACATGCAATTATGGTAAAATATTCTATAGTTAAGTAACTACTGGTAAAGAAAAATATATATATTCCCCTGCGTAACATTCCAAATACTAACCCAAGCACTATATTTTAATGATTTGTAAATAATTAAAGTATTTAAAACAACCTATCCAGTCCGATAGGTAAATACTTTTAGAAATAAATCAACTTTTTAGTACAACATTTGAAGTGTATGTGATTCTTCTTTTTCTCTTATTTTTTACCAGGATGGCTAGTCATAGATGAGTAAACATATCACTGAATATTTTTATTCAACCCAGTCCTACTGCTGCAATATTTTACTCGTCTATGACAATTTGGATCATAATAGTTGATATAGCTTTGAGTCTAACAAGCATTCATTTTTTTAGTACAGCATTTCAAGTGTACATAATTCTTTTTTTTTTTACCTGAAAGGCTAGTCATAGATGAGTATTATATCGCTGGGCATTTTTATTCAACCCAGTCATACTCCTGCTATATTTTACTCGTCTATGACAAGTTGGATCATAATAAATGATGGTAATTGGACTGAGTGGAGTCCAATTCGGTCTGTAATCATACGAGTGATTACAAAATCGGACGACTGCATAGCGGGAGTCTGATTTGTTTATCACGAGTATGATTACAGACAGAATTGGACGACACAAAGTTTGATTACCAATTAATCATAACTATTACAATTTCTGAGAAAAATGTGTGGGGTTTCTAATAAAAATGAAAAAATCCTCCATTTTTGAAAAAAAAACCCTCATTTTTTGAGAATAATTTTCATTGCTATAGTGATTTGTATCAATTCAGTGATTGGTTTATTAATCTGAAAGCAGTAAAATCTTTGACTCATAAAACTGTCCAATAACAACTGTCCGATTACAGCCAACCATCCGATTACATTGTCCGATTACAAAAACAAGACTGATTAGTGGAAAATAGAGCAGTCTGTCAACCAATCAGATTCAAGGAAATTGTAATAGTTATGATTATAGTTGATATAGCTTTGAGTATAACAAGCATTCATTTTTTTTGGAGGGGAAATAGGATATGACAGTGCCCAAGACAAGTGCAAGAGGTTAGGTGTAGTGTATTAGATTGATACAAGTTATGTATGGTTAGCGGAAGTCACCATGGGGAGTAAAGATGGCGGACAACACAAGCATATGCATGTGCGTTTGTTATTGTGTAGTTTAATTTTTTTAACATCTGTGCCATCGACGTTGCAGTAGGGGGAGGGCTCCCCCTTTCAGTTTGTAGTCACCGGGACTCAAACCTGGACCACAGCAGTGAGAGGCCAGCGCTCTCACCGCTACGCCACCCATCTACATAAAATACTTGATTCTTATAAGATTGATTGTGGATTTTTTTAATATCTGTTTAATTAATAAATTGCACACCCCTATAAAACAGCATACAATTTGTAACAACCCCCTATCAAGCTTCTGAAAATACATGCCCCCTCAATTTTGCCGACCCCCCCCCCCAAACATTAATAAATGAAAGCCCCTTAGCAACTTTCATCAAAATACACATGGTATTGATTCTTCTTGAAAGGTGGTATATATTTCCAATGCAAATTTCAGTTATGATGTGTCCCATCCAAATTCCTAATATTTTCCTGATACATCTCTTATGACAATCAAATAATCGTTGTAAATGTTTTTTGTCACTCGGTATAATTATATATGTAATTTGTTAAGTATGTTTCGTTGAGTGTAAATAATCTAATAATCAACACAAAACACATGAGAAAGTAATTTATTATAGTTCTCGTCAAATTCCTCACACATTTTTGGTACTATATAAAAGTTTAAACTATATAAAATAATCTATGTTAATTATTTATAATTATATATAAATACATATTATCTATAATAATTATATATTTTTTCTTGTATACTAAATTATTTTTTATTGATACTTGTAATAAGTCTTTCTTTTTTACTCCGGCAAAGGGCAAATGCTTGAGACGTCAGTTAAGTTAATTTTTATGGCCAATATCATAATTAGTACCTTGGTTACACCTGAGGCTTGACTAGCTTTCTCCCTGCCACATATTTTGAGCAGGGAGAGAGTTAGTCAAGACATAATTAGTGACCATTCATTATTTATGGCAGGGGTTGGGCTGGCAATTAGATTCTTCATAAAGACCAAACAAATGTTTGCCCAACTTCAAGTGCCAAATACTTTCAGTACAGTAAAACCATGTGTATAAGAACCTAAAATTTAAGAACCTGTCAGGCTGAAATTTTCACTTGTATTTTTTTTTGTAAAAAGAGATCCATGTGCAAATTAGCATTGACCTGTATGTAAATAAAGTAGGAAGAAAGGTGTTGTAATGATGAAGTGAGTAATGCTAATAAAACCTAGAAAGCCTGGTTTCAAGTTAAGTACCATTTATATAAGAACCTGTTCAGGCTGACATGAAACAATCTAGGTTCTCATATGCGAGGTTTTACTGTTTTGTATCTGGCAAATATATATATTCTTAGTAGGACTTGAGTCTAGAATCTTTTGCAAAATAAATGAGACACCCTTCCCCAATGACAAAGTTGATCAGAGGTAGGTTCACCTATCTCAAGACCCAAACATCAACATTGCAAGGGGGAAAGGGGGAGCATCATGCAGTTGGCAAATATGTCACAGTTTATTTTGCATAGGAACAAAGGCTCCTCTGTTGGCATCACTGTCTTGGGTTTCCTATTTAGGAGTGGTAGAGGGGGAATGGGGCAAAGAGGAAAACAATCAAAGAAACCATTATAAAGGGGGAAAGGAGGAAACTAATTGTCAGTGCCACCATTTTTATGCATGTAAAAGCTACAATGTTTCCATAGAAACAATCCACTAATATTGCTACTGCAGTTTAGTCTTGATCCTAGACTGGCTCAAGATGATTTCTCTGGTATCCACTTTGTTGACCAGGGGCCAGTTGTACAAAGCCTGAATAGTGCTATCCACCGGATAAATCCCTATCCAATGAATAAAACCTATACAAATTCTATACACTGGATATCTTTTATCCAGTAGATAACATTAGCCAGGCTTTGTACAACTGGCCCCTGATGTGAATAACATTGGTACATTCCAGCATGTAAAAGGCACAATGTTTACTCTAACTGTTTCCATAGAAACAATCCACTAATAATTATTGCTACTGTAGTTTAGTCTTGATCCTGGACTGGCTCAAGATGATTTCTCTGGTATCCACTTTGTTGACCTGATGTAAATAACATTGGTGGTGTTGTTCCTGGTATGGGGTAGCTACTGCTACTACGGTTAAAGCTCCCACTTTTTAACCCAGCTATTGAGCCATATGATCTTGTGGTACGCATTGAATTAATAGCATGTGGAACAGTGGATGAAGGACTCAGGACACCAGGAATATCATAGTTACTAGAAATATTGAATATTTATTATAAAACCAAATTAGAATATATTTTATTTTTTAATTTTATTTTATTAGCTTTGCCCAAAAACACAAAGGAAGATTACATGTTATATACTTGAACTAGGGTGGGCAGGGAACCCGCAACAGAGAGGCCAATTACAGCGGGGCCTATCAATTTTATGATGAAGATGGATATATTGGATGATGATGATGATGATGATGTTGCTGATGATGCAGATGATGCTGATGATGATGATGCTGCTGCTGATGATGATGCTGATGCTGATGCTGATGATGAAGATGGATATATTGGATGATGATGATGATGATGATGATGATGATGATGATGATGATGATGATGATGTTAGTTTTTTCTTTAAATTTGTGCTACTAGCTTTGTGACCAAATTATGTTTCCCGTTAATTTTGCAAATCCAAAATGGCTGCTTATCTAATAATTATTGCAAATACAGCACTTGAATGGCTTCTTTTCCTTCTAGAACATATAATCAAATTAATGGAAATCCAACTAAGTTTAATATTTAATTATTGTTATTACATGTAGTATTATGTACCTCTTATTATGTACAGTATGTATATCTTCATCTGAGTCATAGCGTCTTGGATTATCGAAGAAATATGATCTTTGATCAAAACTGTTGGAAGCAATGACACTTGGACCTTGCAACTACAAAATATAACATTAATTATTATCATCAGTTTTTAATCAACATTGTACCAGGACAGGAGTATAATAATACCACCCCTTTGAAGGTTAATGCAGGTATTAAGGGTGACTCACTTTTGAACTACAATTGACTTTCTTGTAAGCGACCACCCTCGGACCAGGAGAAAGTGGTTGCTTATGAGAGATGGTCGCTAGTGATAACCTTACCACAAGAAGCCCAAGAACCCTAGCATATCACACAAAGCCCAAGCAATGCATAATTTGTAACATGTCTGGACACATGTCAAAAATTATCAATGATTTTAAAAATTACTGTATCTTAACTCTTTGTTTAGCATTGATTTCCGCTACGGTATCTCTAAAGATGTTTTAGGTATTGTTTTCAAAAAGGTACCAGTCTAATAAATCTGGGATGGTTGAGTATGAGAGAGGAAAAACAATGAAAATGTTGAACCCTAAAGGTGGGTCACGGCTGCTTGTGAGAATGTTCACTTATGAGAGAGATGTAATAGATTTTGGGGGGGAAACCAATGGGAAATTGAAAGAGTTGTCACTTATAAGAGTGGTCTTCCACTGTATTTTCAATTCTTCCATTAACTAATGTAGTCAGTCCCAAACACAGTTACTTACTTACATTGGGTGCTAGCATACATGTGGCTATAGAGCGAATCGAAATATGTGACCTGCTATTGTTCTTGACTGACTAGCCTTGTGTTCATGATGGAATACAATTGAGTTTTCACATGAATGAGAGGCTAGTGAGTCAATAACAATAGTTATTCAATTTGGTCACCATATTTCGATTTGGTGCATAAAGTTACCCTTACCATATTTGACTCTTGAGGTCGGCGAACGCGGAAAAACCAGATGATCATAGTAGTAGGGAGAACTTCCCACAGAATCAAAATGACACCAAATGACACAAATGTAAATGCTTTGATATCATTACTCTGTATTCTATTATGGTTGTTGATTTCACCCTGAAAATAAAAAATAAAACAATAAATAAAGGATAAATACAAATTTTATCTTGGAGTGTTTTAACCCTTGTCCTGCCAATTGCAAGTAATATAAATCATTTCCTTTATCATATTTCTCAGTGTCAATAGCAAGTATACTTATTTTTAATGCATGTTTGGCCAAAGACTAAGATTACTAAAGCCAAAAAAAAAACTTTAAAAAGGAGTATAGTCATCCTTGTAATCAAAAAACGATTACATAAATTATACAATCACATTCATTTAGCATGTGATTGTATCTGCCAATATAACAAGGCCACTCGTGTTGTAAAGTTACATCCCAGGTTGAATATCTTACCAAGATCCATTTACCAAGACCATGCAAGATCCAGGCATGATCTTACAAGACCTTGGCATTTAATCCTCAATCTGCAAGAATTTGCATGAACTTTCAAGTTTCTGCCAAGATTTAATTAAGATCTTCCCAAGATCCTTTTAAGAAGTTTACTTGTCAAGGTTTTAGTAAGATCTTGGATGATGTTACCAGATATTAACAAGATGCTCAACCTGGGATATTACATAGATTATGAGTACATCTAACCTCATCGGAGATGTTAACCCAGCCAAAACCAAATGTTGACATGTCATGTGGTACTGTAACAGCAACCATATTGTAGATGGCACGTGAAATGTACAGCAGGACAACAATAAGGCAGATACATGTAGCTTGACAAACTGAAGTTCCCTGTAGAGTAATAATAATAATATATTAATAAAAATGTCTTTATTGAAGATTATCGGTAAACATACATACCAATATAAAAAATATAATACAATCATTATCTTAAAACTCTTTAAATACTCTATCTTAAAAACTATTACATGGATACTAAAGTTAAAGTGTAAATGCTTATCATGTAATTGCTAGTTTATGTTTAAAAATTAATCTATTAATACAAGAGAACTTGATATAAGCTAGAGTATAATAAACATTATCATCAGAGTGCAAAAGTTTCTCGCTACCAGAAAAAATACCCCTGGGAACATAGTCTGTTGGAGCTTGTTCCAGAAATCAAAATTCAGCTCTTTCCTGATTGGTCGACCCGCTGTGGTCGACCAATGGAAATCAAAATAACCATTCAAAGGAAGTCATTAAATAAGTTTGAATTTTGACTTCCTGCAAGAAATGAGCGACAGAAGATTACCCCTGGGTTCCCGAGGATGGTCTGACAGTTGGGAAAGTGTAGAAACTCACAGGGGGAACTCAGGGGTAAAAGTATTGGGTATTCTCATCAGAATTATCATACCTGTCCTTCCAAGAAGAAGTTGGAGTTTGGAGTTTTAGTAATCTGTAAGTATAAAATAAAAAAACCTTCATGATACCAATGTTGATAGACATGTCTTTTAAAATGCTATTTTAAGTATTAATACTAAAAGTTCAGTTTGCAAAATATATATGGAGAACTAGCAAGGGGGCTTTCATTTATTAGTGTATGGGGGGTCGACAAAATCACTGGTTGTCTTCTCCAAATATTACCCAACCCCCCCCCCCCCCCCCTTCCTGGTTGGCAAAAATATTAAAAAACCCCTATATTTCATCCAGTTTATTCTAAACCCTATAAAACAGCATATAATTTATAACACTCCCCAAACACCCCTCCTCTCCACACCACTCTTCCCCCCCCCCCCCCCATATTTTGCTTCCGAAAATAATGTGACCCTCCTCAATATAGCTGACCCCCCCTCTCATACACTTATAAATGAAAGCCCCCGAAAACAGATGTTGAATTTAAGTCCATTTCATGGATTCCTTTGGTCTACAGTCTGAGGTGAGCTGGACCCAAATCAAGACAGGTTTCAATGACATCATTCATTTTCATTCCAATGTTTCACTTCCATTCAATCAGGAGACCATTATGCATTTCCCATATTTCTAGATACTTACTTTTCTCATGGACAACGAAAGAAGAATTCCAGCCAATATGAAAAGAGATTCATTGACAACAACCCTTACTATGACCAGGACGTGTGTAGAACTTTGCTCTGGACATAGTACTGAACTAGTTATGTTCAGCACAAGGAAGATGACATTTGAAACAACAAATATGACATTAGGAATTTTCCTACAAAACAAAACAGAGAGAATTTAGGGAAAATATATATATATACATGAGATGAAAACTCAATTTGCAAGTGACCGCTGAGGTCGACCAATGAAAATCAAGATAACCATTCAAAATATTATTTAACAACTTTCTTTGAATGGTTATCTTGACTTTCATTGGTCAACCTCAGCGGGTTGACTAATCAGGAAGAAGCTGAATTTTGACTTCCGGAACAAGCTCCAACAGACTACGTTCCCAGGAGTATTTTTTCTGGGAGCGAGAAACAAGCGACAGAAGATTACCCCTGGGTTTCCGAGGATGAAAAAGAGTGGGTTGCTCATCTAAAAAAGAGATATGAAGCTTTGGGAGTCCTTCTAAAGAACCTATTGTATATTTGTTAGCTTCAGTTATTGTTTAATTTGAAGTCTATTGTTAATATTGAATTTCAAAGATTGTATCCAGTCACTGGGAAAATTTTGGTGTGATATTGTGGTAAGTTTTTTTGACGATGGGGACATCTTAGGTGCAGTGTAGTACTTTGTTGATGTCATGAATATTTAGATTTATTAGGATTTATTATTGTTATTTTTAGTAAAAAGATATTACAGCCATTTTGGACATCAAAAATCCCCCCCCCCCCCCCCCCCCCCCCTCCACACACACACACCTCCCACTAAATAATTCTATATTTAAGAGTTTATTGTTTATTAAACTTCCAACAGAGTTTATCTTAGCTTATTATAAATCACCATTTTCAACTCCAGCTTTATGTAAACTGATATGGTTTAAGAATTGTCAGTAAAATTCAGAACTTTTTGACAGTTTCGAATGTTTATTTACTTACTTGTATTTTTCAGGCTCAAACGAGGTTCTCCCAGATTTCACCATAAGCTGAAAAACAAATACACATCTTCTTTCATTTTCACAATTAAGCTCTTTTTTTCACAGATATAATTAAATACATGGAGTGAAAGTAATATTGATATAGCACAAGCTGTTAGCATGGCATGCCATTTGAGCAGTTTCAATGATTTATGACACAATTTGAGCAAAAATGAACGATTCCATAATCAGTTCCGAAACAGTACTTTCCAAAGAAAAGCACACATCAAAACTCAAATCAAGTGGATTAATACAATTGTTCATTATTTTGAGGAAATTACTTTCAATTGCAGAAATTACTTTGCTTTTTCAAAGGATTTGTTAACCGGAAATATACAATAATTTATTTTACCTTCACCAAATACAATGTCAAAAGCGTCAGCATCAGAAACTGCAAATAAATCGGTAAAGCGAATAGAAACCACCTTGGGAACATTGGTAAATTATTGACTGTCTTACAGTCTTGAAAGTAGAAAGAAAACAGCGTAGTTCTAACTACAGCCCAAAGCAAACATGTAAAAAGAAATAAGCTTTGATACGACAGTCTTCGATGCCTGTAGTGAAGAATTAGCACAAGCTGGGAAATGATAAAGATGACTAAAGCTGCATAAATCGCTGTGAACACAACAGTTATACCAAGCTGGACCTGGAATGGCAATGGAGGCTGGACTTCAGATGCAGGAATCGTTGTTCCTTTGATAACATTCGAGAAAGAAAGAAAGTTTTTCGAGATAGAGAATGTCCCGTTGGTGGTCGAGCGCGCCATTTTCATGAAGAAAAGCAACCACTGATTTCACTGTTTTGTTCCAAAGACATACGCAATACCTTCCCATAAGCTATTTCTTCCATGTAAACTACATTGTTGAGCGTTTAAGGTAGGAATATTGGCTCCGGAATATTGTCAAATCTGCTTCTTGGAAAAGCAGGATAACATAATCAATTTGTTTACTGTCGATTAGCAAATACGTCAAACAGTAGGAGAGAGACTAGGAATACACAGGAACCCCAAGGAAAAAGAATATGGGAGTGCAGTCGAGAGAGCATTTTAAAATAAAAAAGAGAGAGAAAGAGTGAGAAAGAGAGCGGCGATTTATCAATTATAATATATTGTTGTATATAAAATAACCTATTAATAACCTGAGCTGGTTCCTCACAGGTTTTTTAACATTGCATGCGATGGATAATATAAATAGAAAGAACCCTATATTTATAAGTCTATTATTTTTCTCATTTATCAAATGTTATTTTCTAATGCCTTTTTTACTTTTTGAGCTTTTTTAATAAGTTACAAGCACGATGCATTTTTCGTTGGGATGCCTGTGTAAACATGAGCCAGGTTACGGAAGGTCAGCAGATGCTCCCATCCGGCTACGTCATCGTTATAACTTCCTCTGTATCTGTTTCCACTTCGGATTTCGAAATAAAAAGTTAACATTTATCGGCTGATTTTGTGCGGAAACACAACTTATTTACCACAGAAAGCACGTTAAAGATACAAGGAGTATTAATTTATTGAAATGATTGGTTTTTGGCCTCAAACGAGGTTTAATATTCGTTAAAAATGGGCTTTAGTCCCAATGTCTACACTACGTCGAAGAACTCGGTCTGGCAGTGAAGACCACGACAACAACACAAAAACCGTCGCTTATTCGTCCACTAAACAAGTTACTACACCTTCTTCGGACATGACATCATGCAGGGAAAGGACTCCGGAGTTTCTCTCCGCTGTTACGTCTATAAGAACTCGCCAGGTTAGTCAAAATTGTGAAATATTCAAAATCTGTAAAATTCGCCTACTGTCGAATTTTTTAAGGTACGATATAGCTAACCTTGTTTTTTGGTTTGTTATGAATACCTTATTAATCTTTCCTGATCTTAGTTTGAATTATCTTCTATTACATTCCTTTATAGATACTTAGAATACCAATAAACCCTTGATTTAACATTGTGTTTTGATCTTTTAATTTTTCTCTCACTGAAGTGTATATATATTGTTATTTAATATGCAGTATACATGTACATTTTTTAGCTTGCATACGTATGACTAGTCTAATTCCATTTTGTTGCTTTATTCAGGGGTCGGCCTTCGTGAATCAAAAACACCAAGCTTTAAATGGAGTACATTTACAGAAAAGCCAGTTCTTTTTAATAGCCAAGTGAGTTTGACAGTGTTATTTATTTATTTGTGCATATAATTGTTATTGATCTATGTGCATGTGTGAATCATTAGATAACAATTATCCACCAAAGTTAATATATATATTAATTAATAGACATATATTTTGAATGAATTTCACACTTAATTTCTATAAATGTTGGGATAAACGTGTGTTTTTACAAGATCTGTATTTATTTGATATCGTCATTGTAAATAGTATTATTTTGATAAAAAAATAACAAATTTCAGTTTTTGATAATCCCTGTAATTATAATAAGTTAACTTTCTTCAAACTTTATCGAGGCAATTGTTTCAAATTATTATTACAATGTAGTATATTATTCATTTTTCTTAGTATCGTACTGGTACCTTTGATTTGTCAAAAGCATGCATGAACACACAATAATAGATTAAATATTATTTATTTATTATCATGATATTGTACTGTCTGGAAAGACATTGAATGGCCATTTTAGTTGTAATTGTGTCAATTGATTACAAACACTGAGCATGCAGAATATGTATTAAATAATGGGAAGCACTAGAATTGGCATAAAACAGCATTGTAAAAATAATAAAAAAATAAAACACATAAATAGCACTATATTTATGTTGCACGCCATTAGTGTTTGTTCTCTAATTGTGGTCATAACGTTATGGTTGCATATATATATTTTTCATATCCTTGCATTAATACTTCATTTTATAGATAACATTTATTGCAAAACTTATTTTTTACTCACGCTTGTACTGGTGATGGACACATTGACCAAAAATTGACCAAAATTGTGGCATTTAATAAAAAATCTTATTATTGCAATAATTTAGGTTTTATTTCCAAATATGATATTTAAATAATTTTTTTTTTATCATACCAATGCCTTGAGGTTGTTTTGTCTGCTTCATCTTACTGCCTTGGCATATAACACACACACACTTCCTGGTTGCCAAAAATATCATAACCCACTATATTTCATCCAGTTTTTTCTAAACCTATAAAACAATTTGTAACAACCCCTTCCCCCCCCCCCCCCCCCCCTCCTTTTATAGCTTCCGGATAATGTGACCCCCCACAATATTGCTGAAACCCCCCTTTATCTTGACCATTTGCTTGTGATATTGAGTTTGTTCTTAATTAGTTTAATTATTGTACCAATGGCAGACATTTTATTATTCAGACACATTGGTCATGATATAAGTAACACATTCTCTAAACTGGAAAAACTGGCCATTTGTAAGTATTGCTCTCTGTTATTGCTATCACTGTTGTCAATACCACTGTTGTTGCTGTTGTTGATTCCATGTGATTTTGTCTCTAAGCTCGCAAAGGATTGTTTGTCTAAATGAACAGTTCCAAAATGGTGCCTGGAGACAGGTTACTTTTCAGCATTTGCATTTTGTTTAATTTATTATTTTTTATTGCTGAGAGAGCAGTAGAGAGCTTTTGTTGTCCAAGTTACATATAATTTTAAATGTAAAGTTATGTAAAGGACGTATATTTAGAGAGAGTTAACACGGTAAACAACTATCTCAAATGGCGCCATTTTAGAACTGTTGGCGATGCAACAAAAAAACTTCTAATTGGCATATACTAGCATGAAATCACCTGGTTATGGTGATGTTTCTATTGTTGGGAATGGATGCTTCTTGTTGCTACCATTGACAGTTTGTTGCTCATTAATATAATATGTTTTCTTTTGCTGTTATTGTTATTGTTGATGTCTATTGTTGATTTGATTTCTATTTTATTAGCAATGCTTAGTACATTTATCATTTGTGATGATTATTTTGTAAATTGTCATTCTTAGTGGCCAAGAAGAAGTCCTTGTTTGATGACAGGCCAATGGAAATCCAAGAACTCACATACATCATCAAACAGGTATCATTAATCAGGAAAATACTTTATAAATTTTATCAATGGCACCATGCAATAAAAGTAGCCAATGTGAATAATTGTAAACAGGTTCCCATTTAAATCTGTACTTTCCCATTTAAATATGTACTTTCCCATTTAAATCTGTACTTATGCAAATTGTGTTGATGTGTGCTAAACACACAGATCAACCAATCAAGAGTATATTATTTCTGAAGTGAACTTCTCTGATTGGTTGATCTGTGTGTTTAGCACACATCAACAAAATTTGCATAAGTACAGATTTAAATGGGAAAGTACAGATTTAAATGGGAAAGTACAGATTTAAATGGGAACCTGTTTGTTGTTAACTAACTAATAAGGACTGATATTTAACATAATTGATATTACTTGGCGTATTGCATGAGAGGTTAAACAGATCTGAAACTAGTTTATTGCTAATGTGTGAAGATAGATTTCTATAAATAACTCTGAAATTGAAATGCTTTAGTATCAATGAGTGTACGTAAGTGACAGGGTTTTTTACAGTAAAAAAAACTTGCCTCTCTCATTTCAAACTAGGGCCTGCTTACTTACATGTACTGTATTAAAACAATGCTGTCATTTATGCTAACTAATACGTTTTCTTTATAACTGTACTGTCGAGTACTGACAGCCAACCATTGCTTTTAGAATAAAGAAAAGTCAAAAATCCATTGTGAAAATGGTTGTCAAGTTAGCATTGCAACACTAACACTATCTTGTAAACACTATGCTAGCCTATTGTCTCTTATAAAATATACTTTGATCTTCACCGTTATAGGACATCAACAGTCTGAATCAGCAAATTGCACAGCTTCAAGAGGTACTTTATTTCATTTATTCAATACTTTATTTATAACACTGACAGAGAGAAGTTACAGAAATTTACTCGAATAAGTGCCGCCCCAGAATAAGTGCCGCCCTCAAGTAAGTGCCGCCCTCAAATAAGTGCCGCATTTTAATGCAATAATGTTACTAATTTTTTATCAAAAGCTATATTCTTTAGTTCAAAGTAATTGTATTTCAACGCTTGCCCATTAAGTTATCTCCCCAATATTCGTAGTTCTGATTCGTAGAAGGGGACAGTGAGATTGAGAAAATGCTAATAAGCGCGAGTAAATATGGTATTGGCGACTCTTTGGCCAGTCATAGTTAACATGCCTATTTGCATTGAAATTCAAAAGTAAAATATGTTTTTGCAACATCTCTCTAGTGTTTCTCTACATTTGTTTCAGCATGCAATGTTGAAAAATTGCCTCCAGTATCCAATTTCCAGGGTTCATAATTTCATGTTTGGTTGATAATTTTGTTAGATAACCAAAATCCTGTATTTAAATGTTTGTTTGTTTTTAGCTTGTAAAATCCAAGAGTCACTCTGAGGGCAAACATCAACAACATCATTCAAACACTGTTGTGTTATCTCTGCAGGTAACAATATTATACCAATTACTATTTGGTTTGATATTTTAAAATATATAAACAAAGGATAAATGTTTTTAGTATCCAACAACTTATAGTCTATCACAAATCGCGCGCTCTCATTGGCTACTCAACCATGGGCTATTGGGTGATAGCCCATGGTTGGGGAAAGCGCCGGTTTTGTAAACTTTGAAAAAGTTTCTTGATTCTTCTATTTCTTCAAAAACGGCTTAGTAGTAAATATAATGCTTTTCTTTGAATCGTTAATTTAAAATACGAGCAAGAAAATGACAAAAAAGCGCATAATTTTGATGTTTTGTGAATTAATTTTGACTTGAAGAGCGCGCGCTACTGATGCCATCACACGATTATTCAGTTTCATCGATTGAGAAAGCCAGATTTTTTTACTTTCAGCTTAGAACCTTTCTTAATTCCTCCGTCGTTTTAAAATGTATAGTTGTTTTAACACTAAAAGCATGCTATTTTCAGCCGTTAAAATTAAAGTATTGCGGGAGAAAATGGCAAAAACAGTGGAGAATTTCGATGTGTTTTGAATACATTTTCACTTGCCGTCACACGTCATTGAGCGCGCGCTCGGTATTTTCACTTTCGATTATCTGTCATTTTGTCAAAATAAAACGATTGAAATGTTATTTTTTTTCCAAAATATGGCAAAGTTTGACCTATAAGTTGTTGGATACTAAAACAATTAGACCTCTCGCCCTCATGGGCTACGGGTCTAATTGTTAAGTAGTTTTCAAAATTAGAATTATAATAATAATAGCTATGCTATGCTAATGTTAATTGAAAAACAATTTTTATCCCAATAATGATAGGCTTGAAACACTTTTACAATGATGTAGTATACACTAGCTAACTCGATAACTTCCCAGTTTACTTAGCCATTAGGTTTATAAAAACTAATTTTATATACTTAGCTTATTAATTGTTTCATGTTTTCTATTTAACTTCCCTGTATTGAAATTGTAAAATAATGTGCATGCAAATAAAGAATTGTTGTTGTTGTTCTAGCATTGTAGATATTAAACATTTATCAGAGAAATAAGATATAGGAGTTAATTAAAAGTCTGTTTATTTTATTAACAATGACAAATGATGGACAATAAGTCATATAAAAATAGCAATATCAGGAAAACATAGTAGCAAGCTCAACTTTTTGATATAGAATTTACATCAACTTTGTGATCTCAATTGTTTTTTTTATTTCATGTTTCTTCTCTTGCAGTCTAAACTTGCAACAATGTCAAAAGACTTCAAGTCTGTCCTAGAAGTAAGAACAGAGGTAAGTTTATGTTGCACTCTTCAAAAGAAATGGAGAAAAACTATTGCAGTGACAGTTATTCAACGGTTCCATGGAACCCCACTTTGAAGTGACAATACACTGTCTGAAATCTCTTTTGTCTGCTCTTGGGCTACCTGTGGCTACTCTCGTCCTAGTCTTCTGTGTGTGGAACCCCCTTTTCTAAAATCCTGGGTCCGTCCCTGTTTGATGATCTGTTTATATATTGTTTTATAACTTTAGAACCTAAAGCAGCAAAGAGTGAGAAGGGATAAATTCTCACAAGGAGGTGTGTCAGATAGCATCGCAACTGCATCCATGCCTGGATCTTCTGGTAAGTGGGATGAGTATTTTTTAACCTTTACATAATGTTTACAACATGATTGGGCGTTTTGAAAAGGCAGATACAATCAAAAGTTAAAGGCGCTTATTGTATTGCTGATACAACACGAACGCAGACACCAACAACGGAAAAATACTACCACTAAACACATTTAGATTTACGCCAAATCGAGATCACCCCTCTGCAAATGTGCGTTTTGTCAAATTGTACAGTTTTTAAAGTGTTTATTACGATTGGAGCTAAATTGTTTAACGCAAAGAATTTTGTGGTGTCCCTGTAGATCATAAAATAAAACATGCAATTGAAAAACAATGTTATTTTTGATATGAATTATGGTTAATTCATTAATATTTTATTGTGTAACAGTCCTGCAAAGGTCCAATGCTAGGGGAGCTGGCCCAGCTCAGATGGGTGGAGATGTTGCTATAGACATGGGAGGAGCTGATAATAGCCCACTGATGAATGAAATGAATCAAATGCAGATTATGGACGAACAGGTAGAAATATGTACTTTCATTAAATTTATGCGTACCTTTTAGGGTCATTTTCAAAACCGTCCGTCGAGCACCCCTATCAATTTTTAAGGGAGTCCTCCCCGGGCAAAGGGAGTCATTCCCCTGGATAATATTGATCAAAATATTGATGTATAATTGTTGATTATATCTCTTTGCTCAGGATACATACATTAGAAGTAGAGCAACAGCGATGGAGAGTATTGAATCAACTATTGTTGAACTAGGCAGTATATTCTCCCAGCTTGCCAACATGGTCAAGGAACAAGAAGAACAGATACAAAGGTATGAAGACCAAAACAGTTTTACAGCGCAAAGCCCAATAGGGTGACCACAGCTAATTTATTTACATTCTTTTGACATGTTTGTCTGTAGCTGCTTTGGATTCAAATGGACTTCATTCTAGCTATTAACCTCAAAATTCATCTGAAGATTGACATCATTCTTGTCTTGTGATTTTATTCACAGTGAGAAATGTTGACATTTAGTCTAGAGGAGTTGATTGAAAAGATGTAGAGAAAATATGAATAAATTATTGCCGGTCATACTTTTGGGCTTTGTGCTGTAAACGAGTCATTCTGTTTTTCTTCTTCTGAAAATTCAGTTTTCACAAACACACTGTATATAGGTGAGCGTTGTGTTTACAAGTGTTGGTATTGTTAAGCTAATTTGCCAACCATTTTATCAATTTACTTGTACCTGATGATGGTTTCATGATGAAACCGAAACGTTTTGAGTTTATAATTCCTTTAATTTTCATTATTAAATCAATATCTCAATCATTATTGATTACGTTTTAACAATAGATTTTTTCATTTTCTTTATTCAAATAACAATGGTTGGTTGGCAAAACCAAAACAAAATACGTCACTGTACGTTTGTCCACCTATTGTTTTTTTTTTGAAGGCTTGTTTGTTTGTTATATTTTCATACAATATCATATATATCTTGTCACCCCATATGATCCTGAGGCTAGTCAGTCAAATAAATATACATATTGTATATAAATAAGTAAAGCCCTTGATTATAATGTATTGTCTACAAAAAGCTTTTTCCTAACATTTCATATTTTAAAATGTCTTTTTGTTGCATTTGACATTAGTATTTTCACCTGATGTCGCTGAGATAGATCCAATTGCTCAAAATAGAAGTTGTCCTATAATTATATTGCTATTTTTGATATACAAAATCAATACTACTTGGAATGTTAATAATTTGTTTTATTCATTTTAATCAGAATTGATTCCAACGTTGAGTCAACCGAGATGAACGTGGAAGCGGCACATGGAGAAATTCTAAAGTATTTCCAATCAGTAACATCCAATCGGTGGCTTATCATCAAGATATTTTGTGTTCTTATTGTCTTCTTTGTTGTATTTGTTGTATTCATGGGTTAGACAAATGGAGGTGACAATTGGAATACACATGGGAGGGGAGGGTAAGGGAATAGAGGTCTCAACTCCAAACTAGTTTTCTTTGATCATAAAAGAAATACCCATCCTCGGGTACCCAGGGGTAATCATCTGTCGCTCGTTTCTCGCTCCCAGAATAAATACCCCTGGGAACGTAGTCTGTTGGAGCTTGTGCCGGAAGTCAAAATTCAAACTTATTTAATGACTTTCCTTGAATGGTTATTTGGTCGACCAATCAGAAAAGAGCTGAATTTTGACTTCCGGAACAAATTCCAACAGACTACGTTCCCAGGGGTATTTATTCTGGGAGCGAGAAATATTTCATCCCCAATTCTAATCGTGCTTGCTCACCACAGGGTGACCACTTCCAAATTATTAAAATAGACTTAATGATCAAAGAAAGTATAAGAATATCTTGTAGATATGTGTAATGCTGTGTTCTAAATGTGGAAATAAAATAACGATACTTCTAACTGACAAAGATGGCTATTATTAGTTGATTTATTTTTGTTACTGTGCAACTCGCCGTACCGTAGTCACTTACAAAAACCATTTGATGCATTTTTCACATTTTGACATTTTTTCATCTCAATCGGACCAATTACAGACATCAAAGTTTCTAAAGTCTCCGCCTGTCGATATAAACTTGTACCTGATTGGTCAATTGAGATGGAAAAATGTCAAAATAATGTCAAAAATTCATTCAAGTGACTACTATACAGCGAGTCGCACAGTAGTATGTTGGTTGGTTTGTTATATTCTTTGTTTTTCGGTCTGTTTGTATGTTGATCTGTGTGTCTGTCACAAGAGGGTGGTCAGAGGTAACACGTGATTCGTTAAAATGACGAGGGAAGGAAAAACTCTAGTTACGCTCTTTTCGAGTTACGCGCTCGGACACGCCCATTCTGCTGAGACCACACCCATTTTGACAAATGCGCGTAACTCGAACTTGAAACAGCGAAACAATATTTTCGATTTACGCGCTATTTGGAAAATAGTAGAAATATTTCATTCTATTTCTTCTTTTTTTTTTCTGACAGTGTACGTTTTTAGTACATGCAAAGTCTGCATAAACAGTAGACACTGAGTTTGTAGTAGGTCTAGCTATATTTTAATAAACGAAACAAAATTGTACTTAGCTATATTTTGATACACGAAAACATATCTATGTTCTAATTGATATTTTAAAACACGAAACCAGATTGTACTGGCTTAGCAATATTTTAGTAAACAAAACGAGTTTAATTTGTTGTAGCAAATAGTAAAAAAGCTGTCATCAACTTTCTATTTTTTTTTAAGGAATAAATCAAGGTTTCTCTGGTATTTTTTATATTGTTATATTGTTTTCTAATATTGTTTACTTTTTTTTAAAAAGAGCGTACCTCCCAAATATTGTTTCAAGTTCGAGTTAATCGCATATGTCAAAATGGGTAAAGTGCGTAACTCGAAGCGCGTAACTCGAGAAATACCCTCTCGAAAATGACGAACGATTTAGTTGTTAGTGAATACAACAGAAAAATTCATTGGATGGGAATTACCTCGTCATCCAATGACTTTTTCTTGAATCAAATACCGACACGGTTTTTATTGTATAAATGTGAAATTTAGTTAACAAAAGTAAATTTTATTACGCGCAACTAAAAAGCCATTTTGTAGCTCAGCGCTTAGCCAATAAGAAAGCGAAAATAAATCTGCTGAACGACAAATGACTGGGAGTCAAACGTACAATTTCAATCAACCTCGTGGTGATAAAGTACTTGCTTTTCGATGATCAATTCAAGTCTGTTGGGGAGCACAGATATACAAATTCTCAATGAAGAAAGTAAGGACAGGGTGGGGAGGTTGTGCCTAGATCATAGGTACTCCCCACTGGGAATAAGAACAATAAGATTAGCATAACAATAAACCTGCCCTGAAAGACTAGGATTTTTCAATTGTATAAATCGAGTGACGCTTAGTTAGTCTACGTATAGGAATTACCATTTATAGCTTAGGGGCTGGTTCTCTCCTCCCTTCGGACGAGCTGGGTGTGGGGAACGGAGAGCGTGTGAGTTTTTTTCCTTTTTTTTAATTTTTTCATTTCTTTTTCTGATAAAATCAGCCTTTCTCATTCGAAATGTTTACAAACTAAAATTATTTAACTTTTACATCCCATGTTGTACATATTTATTTATTTATTGATGACTAAATATTTAAGCAGAAATTAGAATGCCTGCAGTTCAACATAGCTGGTTTAAGTGGGGCTCTGCACAAAACATACATCACATTGCATTTACATACATAAAGATATAACTATAACTATAAATGATTATGAATGTATATAGATAAATTAATATATACTAATGAAAATATAAGAACTGTGTTTAGTTACGAAAAGAGGACTCAGTAAGTGCCTGTTTAAAAGGCATCAAAGCTGAGATATTACGGATATTGACAGGTAGGGAGTTCCATGTTTTTGCCCCGTTGTAGCGAGACGAAGATTCAACATTTTGCGAAGATTGGTACTTAGCAGTTCTTGCTAACGGTAAGCGAAGCTGCAGATCTTTGCTTCTGGTATTGTAATGATGGAATTGACTAGAAAACCGGAACTCATTTAATAGCCGATATGCCCGGGCTAGACTATTTAGGCATTTGTATACCAGCATACAATTCTACGAAAAATTTCTGCCAAAAGGATGAGGAGAAAGTAAGATTAATTCATTTTGTCTTTTTTTTTCTGCCTTCAATGATTGCAGAAGCGCGCCTCTGTAACCTGTCTAGGTACTCTTTCCTAGTGTTTATACTGCATCCATGCATTTCAAACGCAAGAGCAATAATCAACAAGTGGAAGTATCATTGAGTAGTATTAAATACAAAGTGATACATGCATCAGTCTTACGTGCCATCCGAAGCATAAAACAAGCACCCCCTACAACGTGTGGGTTGTCTTGGATGAAACTCGCTTGCAATGCGATATCACATTGAATGCGCGAGTTGACCCTATTCCCCACTGGGAATAAGAACAATAAGATTAGCATAACAATAAAACTGCCCTGAAAGACTAGGATTTTTCAATTGTATAAATCGAGTGACGCTTAGTTAGTCTACGTATAGGAATTACCATTTATAGCTTAGGGGCTGGTTCTCTCCTCCCTTCGGACGAGCTGGGTGTGGGGAACGGAGAGCGCGTGAGTTTTTTTCTTTTTTTTAATTTGTTCTTTTCTTTTTCTGATAAAAACAGCCTTTCTCATTCGAAACGTTTACAAACTAAAATTATTTAACTTTTACATCCCATGTTGTACATATTTATTTTTTTATTTATTTATTTATTTATGAATAAATATTTAAGCAGAAATTAGAATGCCTACAGTTCCACATATCTGGTTTAAGTGGGGCTCTGCACAAAACATACATCACATTGCATTTACATACATAAAGATATAACTATAACTATAAATGATATGAATGTATATAGATAAATTAATATATACTAATGATATTGCAATGATATACTAATGATATGATAATGATATACTAATGATATGAAAATGATATACTAATGATATGATAATGATATACTAATGATATGACAGTGATATACTAATGACATGACAGTGATATACTAATGATATGGCAATGATATACTAATGATATACTAATGATATACTATAGAGGATATTACATGGGCGCGCGGAGATATGAATTTTATCTTTGAGTGTTGATAAGATATCCCACGAGTGAGCGCAGCGAATGAGTGGGATATCTTTTCAACACGAGAAGATAAAATTCATATCTCCAAGTGCACATGTAATGTTCTGTTTATTATATAACAGATTGAAGAAAATAAATTTTTTTTTGAAAGTTGATTGGTTGAGAGTGATATCACACATGTGCGATATCAATGATATCTTTATGACTAGGATAGGCTTTTTATCTAGTTGATATCACTCGGTATACCACTATATGTTATATAATAAAATGATATACTAATGATATACTAATATGACAATGATATACTATTGATATGAAAATATTATACTAATGATATGACAATGATATACTAATGACATGACAATGATATACTAATGACATGACAAAGATATACTAATGATACACTAATGATATTGCAATGATATACTAATGATATGACAAAAATATACTAATGATATGACAATGATATACTAATATGACAATGATATACTATTGATATGACAATATTAAACTAATGATATGACAATGATATACTAATGATATGACAATGATATACTAATGATATGACAATGATATAGTAATGACATGACAATGATATAGTAATGACATGACAAAGATATATGACAATGATATACTAATGACATGACAATGATATACTAATGATATTGCAATGTTATACTAATGATATGATAATGATATACTAATGACATGATAATGATATACTAATGATATACTAATGATATGACAATGATATACTGATACACTAATGATATGACAATGATATATACTAATGATACACTAATGATATGACAGTACAATAATGATATACTAATGATATGGCAATGATATACTAATGATATGACAATGATATACTAATATGACAATGATATACTATTGATATGACAATATCATACTAATGATATGACAATGATATACTAATGATATGACAATGATATATGACAATGATATACTGACATGACAATGATATACTAATGATATGACAATGATACGACAGTAGACTCATGATACACTAATGATATGACAATGATATAATAATGATATCCTAATGATATGACAATGATATACTATTGATATGACAATGATATACTAATGATATGACAATGATATATGACAATGATATACTAATGACATGACAATGATATACTAATGATATGGTAATGATATACTAATGACATGACAAAGATATACTAATGATATGACAATGATATACTAATGATATGACAATGATATACTAATGATATGACAATGATATACTAATGATATCACAATGATACGACAGTATACTAATGATATGGCAATGATATACTAATGATATGACAATGATATAATAATGATATCCTAATGATATGACAATGATATACTATTGATATGACAATGATATACTAATGATATGACAATGATATATTAATATGACAATGATATACTAATGACATGACAAAGATATACTAATGATATATGGCAATGACATATTAATGGTGTGACAATGATATACTAATATGACAATGATATATGACAATGATATACTAATGACATGACAATGATATACTAATGATATGACAATGATATACTAATATGACAATGATATACTATTGATATGACAATATCATACTAATGATATGACAATGATATACTATTGATATGACAATATTAAACTAATGATATGACAATGATATACTAATGATATGACAATGATATAGTAATGACATGACAATGATATAGTAATGACATGACAAAGATATATGACAATGATATACTAATGACATGACAATGATATACTAATGATATTGCAATGTTATACTAATGATATGATAATGATATACTAATGACATGATAATGATATACTAATGACATGATATTGATATACTAATGATATACTAATGACATGACAATGATATACTAATGATATGACAATGATATACTGATACACTAATGATATGACAATGATATATACTAATGATACACTAATGATATGACAGTACAATAATGATATACTAATGATATGGCAATGATATACTAATGACATGACAATGATATACTAATGACATGGCAATGATATAGTAATGATATACTAATGATATCACAATGATACGACAGTATACTAATGATATGACAATGATATACTACTGACATGATAATGATATACTACTGACATGACAATGATATACTAATGATATGACAATGATATACTAATGATATGATAATGATATACTAATGATATATTAATGATTATATAATAATGATAATATAGCCATGAGAGCAAGTGGGTTTGGGGAAGTAATCAGTAAACAACACAAAAAAGCATTTTTTATTTTCAACTTCAAAAAATGAAATTGTGAGATTAGAAAGAAAGGAGAGAAAGCATGAAAGGAGGATGATAAAATAAGATGGCAGAATTCAAAAACAATATATACTAATTTCAAGAAAGTTAGTCACTAAAATCTACAAAGCTACAGAGGATCATGGCAAATACTTAATATCAGAAAAGTAAAGTATTTGAAGGAAACTTAGCTAGTTACAGCGGTTCTCAGTCACACGTGCACTGCTTGCATAAAAGGCACCGCTATAAAACGTGAAGTTGCACTACTGGAGCATACCATGTGAAATTGTTGTGAAAAGTGTGTGAAATATTTCACATGATATTTCACATGCTTTCCCCCTAAACAAGCATGTGAAAAATCATGTGAAATCCATGTGAAAACCAAGTGAAAAACCATGTGAAACGGGGTTCTCCTTTTCACATGTTTTTCACATGGTCCAAATTAGAAGCTTCACCACATTTCACATGATATTTCACATGCTTTACCCAAACACCCATGTGAAAAACTATGTGAAAAACCATGTCAAACATGGTTTGATCTCCATTATAGCCATTTTTCACATGGTCCAAATCATGTGAAAAGCATGTGAAAAACATGTTTCACCACCATGTGAAACATATACCAGTGTGTGAAAAGCATGTGAAATACTGTGGCAATCATGAATCATACATATACATCTACAAATCATATATGAATGCAATCAAATATTTTAAACTTACATATGAAATATGAATATTGTACACATAAGTATGCAAGTAAGCAAATACATGAAACTGATTGAAAATGCATCCAAGATTTAATGTATAGAATAGCAAAAGGTACAAATATATATTATATAGTTTAAGTCAAAGTTAATTCTAAAGTATACAATTCTTAAAGTAAACAGCAAATTTGATTTAGGATTTGATACTCGCTTGGGTATACAATTAAAAGTATGTCTTAGGGGCTGTATATATATAAAGGCAAGTTGTCCCTGCTTAAGTCAGGATAACTCTATACAAAACAAAAGAGTTATCCCGGCTTAAGCAAGGACATGCAACTCACTTTCATATAAACAGCCCCTTAATTATCTACCATTAATCATGATTACATGTTGTGGCTTATTATTATAAAATACATATACATATAAAATAAACTTAGAAGTAATAGAAATTATATATTATATATACAAGAATCATAAATTATATAAAACTAATAATTATCAAACTATAAAATGGTGTAATTCCTGCTTTTCCTTAAATAAGATATTCCTCTATAATTGTCTTTAAAAACTCCTAATGATATAGACTTTTTAAGTTCAAACAAACTGTTACAATAACAGTGGTAAATCATTGGTAATTTTACATTTTGTTGTGCACTTATTATTTGAAAGATAGACTTGATTTGTATAGATTAGCATTAGAATTAGTATATATAAACCGTGCACATATTTTAAAATTAGTAGAGTCGATTAAATACCAGTTATTATAAGTTACTGCTCTTCAAGTCAACAAATGTTGTAGATCTATAAGCAAAGAATATAATTTAAGTTAACAATATTATCTCATATGTAAGAAAATATCAAAAATAATTTTGAAAATGTGATATGAAATCCGTTTCTTACCTCTTCAATGACGTCTATTTCGCCAAATCATTTTGTTTAACCACACCAAATTGTACTATCTATAGTTATAAAGTTCTCACAAGGGGTTTAGAGCACTTTTCAAGTGTTGTTAAGGAAGAAAAAGCACAATATCATTGTCAATGCATGTCTGTTGCAACTTCTGAACCAACCGCCAAAACTGAACTAGTTACTAGTCCCCTCCAGGCTGAATCTTAGTGCGCATGCTCAGAATGTCCAAAACAAAATGGCGGGACGAGCGATGTTTGTTTGGCTAAAATAATGTAACTTTTACGTGCTTGTAGCGTTATTACTTGGCCCTATTTTAATACTATGTTCAGAAATTATGATTTAAATAACCTATTCAACATGTTTAAAGACTCTTTGGAAAGATATCGACGCTTTTCGTACTGGAATTTGGACAAGACATTCAGTCGTTGGAACTATTAAAACATGTGGATGTGGGTTTGTATTTATACAAACCTATGAGGTCATGGCATCAAACAATAGCTTGAAACTCTGATATATTATTAACCAACCTAATTAATAACTTATCAAATATACTCTCGAATTTCTAACCGAAATAATATAAACGCTATGGAATTGTAAGTGTAAACTTATATATTTGTGGTAATTTTTTAAATATAAAATTGTTGCATCCATTATATGATGTCGTTCTTCAATGCAATTGTGTACATTTATTTGACTGCAGAATACATATATTTGAATGCAGCTCCATATGTATGTTCTGAATGCATTTTTCACAACCAAATTTATTAAGTTGTGATTTGAGTATTTTTCACATGCATGTGAAATTTGTTGAAAGATATTTCACATGCAGTTTCACATGGTGTAGATTGTGAGGTCATTTTCACATGCATGTGAAATTTGTTGAAAGATATTTCACATGCAGTTTCACATGGTGTAGGTCGTGTGGGTAATTTTCACATGCATGTGAAATTTGTTGAAAGATATTTCACATGTAGTTTCACATGGTTTTAGTTTTAAAACCTTTTTTCACATGCATGTGAAATGTTCAAAGATATTTCACATGCTTTTTTCACATTGTTTTTCACATGGTTAAAGTTTTCACATGCATTTCACACATTTTTCACATAAATTTCACATGGTATGCTCCAGTAGTGTTGGTGGACGTCAATCAAACTGTGTTTACAAGACGCATGGTGTTTTTACTTCAGTCGGGCTGTGAAACATGTCTGAATCCGACGAAGAGGTTGTTGTAGGAATTCAGACATGTTTTGCAACCCGACTGAAGTAAAAACACCATGCGTCTTGTAAACACAGTTTGATTGACGTCCACCAACTTCACGTTTTATAGCGGTGCTTTTTATGCGAGCGGTGCACGTGTGACTGAGAACTGCTGTAATGCTCACAACTGACTGTCAAAAGATTTCAAATGCATAAATTGTTATTGAAACATGCAAATTGTATCGACCCATAATCCTCGTTGGCCTCAGCTTTCTAGCTTTTAGGTGAAAAACTTTATTGAAAGAAGTGTCTAAGAAAAAAATAACAAACACTGCATTAAACTGAACAGCATCAAGAAAGCAACAATGAATGAAAATTTGAACACAAGATGAAACAGACAGGAGGGGATGAGAAACTTCACATTTTGAGAAGATTTCAACCTAAGTAACACCCCTGGCAAATGAGAAGGAGACTGGATCAAAGTGGTGAGCTACAAAACAGGACTGTTAATGTATGTGGTGTTGACAAGTACATGAAATATTCTGTGGCTGTTTTATACATTTGCTGTTGCTAAGTTACTGAACTGTAAAACTATAAAATTGACCATCCGTTTGATGAGGTTTTGCTTGTAAAAATTTACTAGGAATAGTTTCTTTTTGCACGGAATCCAGTAATTCTGATATTTGATATTTGCTATTTTAGATATAGGTAAGGTTATATAAAATTATTTTAATATAGATATAGTAGTAGTATTTTGTGTAATATTTTTACTAATAGTGATTTGTTTAACTTCCTATGTTTATTAGGAATAGTTAGTGTAATTTACACAAATTACTGCAGCAAATCTGACAAATTGATATTAACTATTTAATATATTATTTACCATATTAATGCATAGAGTACAAACACAAAAAGTGTGCAACATAAATACCACTAAATACTGATAAATTATGCTAATTCTATTGTTCTCTATTGTTTAATCAACACTATTTAGTGGTAAATAGTGCAAAGTATTGCACACTTTTAGTGTTTGTACTCTACTGTCTTTACTCCTTTTTGATTGGAACTATGAATATTGGGGAGATAACTTAATTAATGGGCGAGTGGTGAAAATAATTACTTTGAACTGAAGAACATTAGCTTTTGATAAAAATTCATTTCCAATGCTGTTCTAGAGTATTATTTTAGCGTTCAAGTGCGGCGCTTATTCAAGGGCGGAGCTTATTCAAGTAAATACAGTAATCATATTTTATATTTTTTAGTCATAATGTCTTTACTTAATAATTTATTATTCATTATGATATCAAATAATTTATAGTGCATTAATATTCTTGATGCTGCCGATGCTTACTTTTGGAATTCTTTAAACTGATTTTCATAAGTCAGTCTCAGTTCACTGTTTCAGAAATATATTTTGTGAACCAAAGTATTGACAAATGGCTAACTGGGTTTAAATAGTGTAGAATTCAGCCTAATGGCTGAACATGCAGTCCCCTTAATTCACAGTTCTCTGCGCAATCTTGAATAATAGCAGCACCTTGCACTATGTGATGTGAGATGAACATTGAGCTTGCAAATATAGAGACATTATTGTCCCACGTAACAGGTGTTATAGGACTCTATTATTGCAAGCTCAACTTTTGTCTCGATCGCTTTGAAGGTGTGGCTAGCTTTGTAGAAGGGGCAGGGACTGCGAAGGAGTATATAACAAATTCATATTGATAATAATTACAAAAGATAGTTACAAATAGATAAATATATATATGGACAAATTTAAGCTACAAATTAATAATATAATATAGTATATACCTACTTGCAAGAATGTTGTCAAATTAAAAAAAGAACATTAGTAATTTAGTATCAAAGGAATATCAGGAATTTTCGAAAAAGAAAGTGTTCAGCTTGAGTGCATGACCTTCTTGTCTTTTAATTATTAATCCCTTTCCCCGACTAAATAACAAAAGTCAGGACAATGTTCTTGCAATAGCTGCTATTACAGTTATATGCAAATGATTTTGAACAATGGGTTGAAGTCGAGGCTTTCGGGCGAAAACAATAGGTTTGCCCCGAAAGCCTCGATTTGAATCCATTGTTTGAAATCATTTGCATATAACTGTAATAACAGCTATTAGGTGTATGCATTATTTATTATTATATAAAAATGTCTGAACTTGGGTACTGAGAAGAGCCGTTTATCTCTGAGAGAATATGCTTGGTTGTTTGTGCCAACATTGAGCTTTTCAAATGGTTGATCTATTTATTTTAGGTTAGCATATATCTTAATTAGATTTATAGTGTGAGTTTAATAAAGTAATAGTTTGGGTTTAAAATCTTCGTGTTTTGATTGGGCAAATGGCGTTTTTGTGCCCTAGCTATTGTATTCAAACTTCCTTTTGGTTTATCATAAAAAAATAATGCTGTTGTACCAATTTCCTCAAATTACTGTATTTTTTCACTTTTCTCTCGGTTATTCGTAAAGAAATAACACGAGGTCCACTGTTGTACCAATATCTGTAAATTTAATTATCACTGGAATTGTCTCTATGGCTAGTCAGATATTAGCACACACGGGGTTTTTGACTTACTTTTCTATCCGTTTTACTACTGGACTTAGATCTAAAATCCTTTGAAGCCTGACTGTTCCTGTATTACTTTACAGACTTGCTGTATATAATTGTATTTTTCTTGTTGAGATTTCACTGGTTGAAAATGATGTAAATACACTTCCACTGCGAAATGGATTCCTAGATTACTAGGAGTTCCTAGGAATTCCTAGGATTTCCTAGGAATTCCTAGAAAATTCCTAAAAAATATAATCTCCTAAATCAGGTGTGAAAACCCATTTCCTAGTAATTCCTAGTAATTCCTAAAAATCTGAATGGCAGGGGAAGGTGTCAAAAACTATCCTAAGCATTCTTAAGAATTCCTAGGAATTCCTAGGAAGAGTACTTAGACTTCCAAACTATATTATTTTAATATAGTAAAAACTTGCTAATTATAAAAATTATTGATTTAACTTTTTAGCAAGTGCTCTGTGTACACTTTTTGTATACAAAAAATATACAAAAGTAAAACTTGATAAATATCACAGAAAAAAAAAAGTAAAAAAACATTCATGGTATTTATTTTAAACCATGATTTCATAAAACCATCAATTTGAAGAATATGTTTGATGTCCTGATCTTATAATATCAAACACAGACAAGAGAGGACTTATTTTATTTTTAACAAAATTCATAATCTTCCATACACTCCTTGTTTTTAAAATGACCTTGAATCAATAGTTTGGGCTCCCTGTGGTTAGTTCAGCCGAGAGAGGAATAGAATCTAGTTCAGTTTTTGGCGGTTGATCCGTGAAGTTGCAACTGCCGTTCTTATCAAGAAATGCGCTTTTTCTTCCTTAAAACTCTTGAAAAGGACTCCAAAACACTTATGGGAACTTTATAACTGTAGATGGAACTATTTGATGTGGTTTAATTGAATGATTTGGTGAAATTATTGTCTATGAAGAGGTAAGAAACGGACATTGCTGTAACTGCTTATATTTCTTATAAGTACAATTGAAAAGTTCATATTCATCTACCTATTCTTTGCTTATATAGATCAACAACATGGTTGAATTGAAGAAGACTATATGTAACTGGTATTTTATCCGAATTAACTAATGGGATATAGAGCAGAGTTGTGTGCTTTAGCTTAGCTAGCTATATACAATTTTAAATTTAATGTAGGCCGTTAAGTGTGATGAATGTGTGTCTGGTCTGGTTAAATACTAGTAGATATGTTAAGAAAAGTTACAGACCAAATCAATCTTTCAAATAATAATAACATAACAAAATGTAACATCACAAATAAGAATATTAAATAATTGCTTGTAATTTATACTGTTTGTTGTTTTATATTTTATGTCCATAACTTTAACCATAGCATTTTTTAGGGTTTTCCTAGGAATTTCCTAGGATTATCCTAAGAAATTTTGCCTATCTCAATATGTTACGATTCCTAGGAAATCCTAGGAATTTCCTAGGAATTTACAGCATTCTTTGCATTCTTTGTCCGAATTTACTGTGAAATTTCACACCTTGTTCCTAGGAATTTCCTAGGAAATCCTAGGAAGCCCTAGGAAGATATTCCTAGGAATTCTTAAGAAAATCCTAGAATTCCCTAGGAATTCCTAGGATCATTTCGCAGTGGTTTGAAATATTATCAAACATTTGCTTTTTTGTATATTGTATCCTATTTATTTTCGTTCCCTAAGGACTGTAGTTCTGAACATCGTGTCCTGTATATATTCACTCTAATGTTATCTATAGTGGATTAATCTTTATACCACTAGATGACTGTGTGGTTTCTTTCATTTATCATAAAAACATCATCATTCTTCCATTTATCATAAAAACATAAAAACAAGTAACAAGAAAATGTTTCTAAAGTTATCTCTTCCTTTTTGGTAAATCGTGTGAACTTGATCCTGGAAAAATCTTGATGAACTGTAAATGCTTACTTAATTCCGTCCATTACAAAAAAAATCAATTTATCCTTGTCCTCTGCATTAATGCCATCCTCATTGAAACAAGCAACAATCCGAACTCTCACCAAAAATCTAGCCTTGTCTCATGAAGTCACTATTCCAATTTCAGGCCAATTGCTAATTTGAAGTTTCTTTCTAAGATTGTTAGAAAGTGGTTGCCACATAATTAAATGAATACCATGAAAAAAATAATCTTCAAGTGACATTTCAATCAGCCTATAAAAACATTGTGTGCCATTGACAAACAACAATCCATGTTTGTTGTCCTTCTGAACCTTTTTGGAATTAGAGATAAAGCATAGTTTCAGTCCTACCCGAGTGAGAGGCAGTTCTGGGTAAGTGTTGAAGGTGACACATCTAGTTCTCATTCCTTTAATTGTGGTGTTCCTCAAGGGTCAGTTTTAGGACCCATTTTTATTTTCATTATATATTTCTCCAATTATTGAAATTATCAACTGCCATCAAATGTAGACTGCCACTTGTATGCTGACGAGACTCAACTTTATATTTCTTTTCCACATCATGCACTTAAACTTGAGGTTTGTGTCAAAGGATGGTTACCAATAAATTAAAGTTGAATGGTGACGAAACTGAGATCATTGCTCTTTCTGCAGCTTATTGTCCTTGTCCATTGGCTGGCTTGTTAGAAATTTCTGGTTTTGATGTTAGTACTTCCGCTACTGTCCACAATATTGGTGCTATCTTTGATGAAAAACTGTCTCTTGAGGCTCACAGTATAGTGATCAGTAAATCTTGCTTTTTTACCTTCATAACATCTGGAAAGTTTGTAAATTTTCAGTCTAAAAGCTTGAGAAACCCTTGTACATGCATTTGTATCTTCAAAACTTGATTTTTGTAATTTGTTACTTTAAGGTCTCCCAAAAACTCTGATAAATAAACTACAGCACATGCAAAATGCTGCAGCTAGACTTATTAGTCTTTCTCGTAAATTCGAGCATATCACTCCTATTCTGTTTAATTTACACTGCTGCCAATGGAGCAGCGTAATGAATTCAAAATACTTTTAATGACTTTTAAAATGTTAAACAAATGTGCTTCTTCTTATCTTTCCATATGTCCCTTTTTTGTTCATTGACATCTTCGTCATCAAATCTTTTGTCCAAACCATCATATAATCTTATGTTCTATGGTAAAAGGGCTTTTCTTTTGCTGGTCCAGTGTTGTGGCATGCTTTGCAAATAAACATCAGGTCTTTTTAAGAAAGCATATGTTTGAAGATGGCAATTATAATTTTTGTCAAATATATTTGTGGCAGTTATAATTTTAAAACTGTCAAAAAGCCATCTGTTTGATGCACTAGAGTATGAAGGTTACATATAACACCACCTCCACTTGATACCTCAATATCATTTATCTGTAAACTTAAATCATCCTTCAATTCAAAATAATTTTACATACACTAATTGTTTCGTAAAAAAAATGAGTTTAGACCTTCACATCTTTTTGACAAAACATTAAATCAGATGTCTAATCTCTCGAGTTCATTCTCCACATACATTGTAAAGGAGGCATAACAGAACCAGCACCATTGTGCAACTAACAGTAGGATATAGAGCTTACATTTCAGGATTCCATTCAAACTAGAGGCTCGCTATTGAAACATTAACTTTATTGTAAAGATTGCTTAACCAAATGCTTGCCCTTGGGTTGCAATGCCAGAAAATAAATATTTGTAGTCAGTGTCCATGTTGCTGTATCATGCATTCACATTTGTACATCATGTGAAAAAGAAGAGTTGCTTTGTGCCCAGTAATTAATAGTCAAAGTTCTCTTCAATGAAAATTTACAAAGTCAAAAGCAAGGCATAAATGATCATTGCTGACAGAAGGTAGAATAATAATGAAATGATTTTAATACTCTTTCTTTCTCCTGTTGGGCCTCAGTCCCTCTCGGTCACTCAATACAGGGCGCCCAATATTCAGTAAATGAAATAAAAAAGGAACCGTAGGCCGAGATAAAATTAAATTTTCTTAAAGTCAGAAAAGCATGACAATAAAGGTTCTTGAAAGAGAGCAGTAGAAATGAATGCAATGAGCTGCCCATGCCATGTTAAAGTTATAGCACATATTGACATTTTTTATCCAAAGGAAATGTGAAGTGCCCAGTGACTCAGATTAGTCAGTATCTTTGAAACATAGGTTCCAAAAAGTTGGAGAAACAAGACAAAGATTCTTTGAAAACTTTTCTGCGTGATTAATAATTATGAAGTAGCATCTGTCTTATGGATTCTCAAAAGAAATGTAGAGAAAACAGATATTTGAAAAAGCTTTTTCTAGAGCTTTTATGAGTACCACTTTAATATTCTTTTTAAATGGAATTTCATCCAAAAGATAAAATGCTTTATTTTCAGTTTCTTTGGCATTCAAAAAGGAAATTCATCATTAAACTCATATGCACGTTTTAATCTCCATGTTCTTGGACTTTTCATGGTTTAATTAAAATATCTGTGATTTCAACAATATGGTGTGGTACTGCTTTTGCACAAATAAAATACAAGCAAGTAAAATATATTTCATAGATACAACTTGCATTTAATACAACTTTCAACATACAATTTACAACTTCATGATTTTTAAACATTTATATATAACAATATAATTATGACATGAATACTCTTTAATTGTAAATGTTGTGTGTGTTTTCTTTGTTGTTAGTTAATTATTAATAAAAAAAATAAAAAAACGGCATGAATACTAACTAGATAAATATTAAACTATAATCAAATAAAGCACAACTTTCTTCAAACTTGCATTATACAACGAAACTTATATACCCACCCAAATATCTACCATTAAATTGAAACCCATAAATCACCATAGTAAAAATATTGCACAAAACAATATACTTCCATTTATATTAAAATAATATTATATAACGTTATTACTATATCTTAAATAGCTAATATCAAATGTCAGAATTACTGGATCCCGTGCAAAAAGAAACTACTCCTAGTAAACATTACAAGCAAAACCTCATTAAAAGAATGGTCACTTTTAGAGTCCTACAGTTTAAACAACCGGAGCAACAGCTAATGTATAACAGCCACAAAATACTTTATGTACTTACCAACACTACACACATACAGCCCTGTTTTGTAGATCACCACCTTATTCTAGTCTCCTTTTCAGTTATCTGGAATGGTATTCAGCTAGATATTCTCTCAAAACATGAAGTTTCAGATGATGTAGGCCCGAAAATGTTCAAATTTTCAGTCGAAGTTGCCGTCCAGATATTGCTCAGTTTCTGCAGAACAAATACAAGTTTCGCTTTAAAATATACCACTACAGTAAGAGTAATGGAAAGATGATTGATTAAAAAGCGTATTAAAAGCAATAGTTGTCATTTCATAAAAGAATTTGCAAAGGAAACTTTCGACCTTTGAAACCACGTGGAATTATGATAGGCTTCAAAACCGGCAGGTCTAAAGTGCAGACTGGAATCTGCAGACTGGAATCTGCAGACTGGAATCTGCAGACCAATCTGCACTTTAGGCCACCCAAAGTCTAAACTGCAGACTGCTATTTTATTTCAATCCAATTGCTTCAATTGTTGAGTTATCACTATCCTTGACCAATTTCTTTCATTATCTAACGTTATCCCTTATTACTTTCTCGTCAAACAATCTATTTTAGGCCAGTCTGCACTTTAGACTTTAGGCCAACCAAAGTCTAAACTGCAGACTGCTATTTTATTTCAATCCAATTGCTTCAATTGTTGAGTTATCACTATCCTTGACCAATTTCTTTCATTATCTAACGTTATCCCTTATTACTTTCTCGTCAAACAATCTATTTTAGGCCAGTCTGCACTTTAGACTTTAGGCCAACCAAAGTCTAAACTGCAGACTGCTATTTTATTTCAATCCAATTGCAAAAATAAAATAAAATAAAATAAAAAAATGAAAAATAAAATAAAAAAGGGAATTAAATAAATTAATAAATCAAATAAAGAAACCAAATCTAAAATGATAAACAAATAAATAAATAAATTAGAAGCAATATAGGTGGAAAGATAAATCATTGTGAAAAAAAAGGAAATAAAGAATAACGACAAATTCTATAGGTAAATTCATTGGAGGACGAGGGAATTCCACGTTGAATTTCACGAGAGAAATCAATATCGCATGAATCGCGGAGTCCGCGGAGCGATGAGTGCGATATTGATTTTTCGAGTGAAATTCAACGTGGAATTCCCGAGTCCAAAAATGAATTTACCTTGAATCCCATACCAACATGGTTTTTATTGTAATGTGAAGTTTTTTTTAACAAAAGTAAATTTTATTACGCGCGACTAAAAAGCCATTTTGTAGCTCAGCGTGCGCTTAGCCAATGAGAAAGCGAAAAGAAATCGTAGTGCCTTCCCTCTACATACTATATAGCCGGCTTGACACTTAGAAATTTTTCGCCTGATTTGAAGACATTTGAAAGCATTTTTGCCTGTCATTTAGTCCATGCCAGACCGTGACGGGCAGTAACGTAACACATCGTTGATAGTTGAATTGTACATGACCAATAAATAGAGTTCTTTTAGCTCTTTCTTTTCTATTTGAACTAAGACTAGTTCAATTTACCGTTTGAAAGAGTTTCCTTTCGATTTTGAGAAAACTTACGACCGCCCAACACTCAGTCACGAAGGCGAAAATTTCTAAGTGTCAAGCCGGCTATATAGTATGTAGAGGGAAGGCACTACGTCCTTATCCAATTCCGCTTAGCTCGAAATAAGCGCTTGATATTTCTATATGAAATAAAACTAGTTTGATTTGATAAACTTCAGCCATTCTCTCGAATTTTGTACAAAATTTTGGACTGCCTGTCATTTAGTTTTTTTAAGACCGCGACGGGCTGCCGTACATATAGACACTGCGAAAGTAATAAGGTAATGATAGATAATGCAAGAAATTGGTCAAGGATAGTGATAACTCAACAATTGAAGCAATTGGATTGAAATAAAATAGCAGTCTGCAGTTTAGACTTTGGGTGGCCTAAAGTGCAGATTGGTCTGCAGATTCCAGTCTGCAGATTCCAGTCTGCAGATTCCAGTCTGCACTTTAGACCTGCCGGCTTCAAAACCCCCGTAGTTCGAATGTCACAAAAAGCAAATTTCTTTACTAAAAATGAATTAAACACAGGTCAACATCTAATATCTGCTACTGTAGTTAATGTTGGAATATTTTCGAGACATTTAAAGTGCACTCACCATGGAAAAAAAGCGAAAATTCAAATCAGCTTCTCGTCCTCTCCAACAGCACACAACAGCCATTTTAACTTTCCCGCTTTACGACGTTTGAAATGGACCCTGGTACTTATCACGTGTGATAAACCACAGGTAGCCCAAGCTCACTGTTAGTGTTGATTTACTAAAGGATATAAATTCCATAAAACTCTTACAGTGTCTTTTTGTTGATCTCTTTAATCCTCTGATAAACCTCGGGCTGTATATGGCTTATTGCCGACATCTTCAGTTTGTATTTTCCTTCATCGTTGCATTGTAGCTGAATCCATTGACGATCCATTGCCGATTTTCACGTTTAAAGTCCTTTACATGGTAGGGAAGAGGACGTACGGATCCGGAATCACGCGCCGTTTTTTCATGATTTCACGGATCACGGAGTTACGTAAAGCGTTTTCACGAGTCACAGTTTTAGAACTCGCGATGTTTAAAACTCTGTTGATTCTATTAGGCAACATTTTGCGCTTAACTTGTTAGACCGATCATCAATATTAACTGGATCTAACAGATATACAAAGAATAACACTGCTAGCTAGCAAAAACGTATCAGTTTACGCAACCGTTAATATGAAAAGCTGTCACGTTTTCATGGATCACCGATTCTGTATGCACGAGTCACGACAGTGAAAATCTGTAGATGATTTCACGGATCACGGCTTAATTATTTTGCTTTTCACGAATCACAGGCGAAATTTAGGGTGAATCACGGATCAAGGAAACCTCTTCCCCCTATGAGTTTCTATAAGCTTTTAATGGCAACTTATTTGACATCCAAGGATGTAGCACTTTTGGTAGAGTTATGAAATGGAAAAAAAAGTGGACAACAAACTTTGTACATTCCATCTCATTTTTCATTTCCCAGTACACTAAATTCTCAAGAACTGTTTAGACATTAAGGTAAATGAAATAAAAAGAACAGAAATGAGTATTTTGAGCAACTCTAGCTTTCAGAAAATGTAACTTTGGTCTAATTTTGAAACAATTTTAATAGTGACAGCATGCACTGCTTTTTTGGCCTAGTGAGTGCAGGGTGTGGTCAAGTGCAAACAAAGTTCATCTTTTGAACCGGTGTGATAGTACCATGCAGGAAATGTTAGAATGACTTCTCTCAGGGTCTTTTTACAAAAATACTTTATAGACCTGTTCATGATTTTCAACAAACTTCCACAGTGACTGTACATTTATATTGTTGGTCAAAATAGGTATGAGTTTCTATAAGCTTTTAATGGCAACTTATTTGACATCCAAGGATGTAGCACTTTTGGTAGAAATATGAAATGGAAAAAAAAGTGGACAACAAACTTTGTACATTCCATCTCATTTTTCATTTCCCGTTACACTAAATTCTCAAGAACTGTTTAGACATTAAGGTAAATGAAATAAAAAGAACAGAAAGGAGTTTTTTGAGCAACAGCTTTCAGAAAATGTAACTTTGGTCTAATTTTGAAACAATTCTAATATAGACGGCAGAGTGCAGGGTGTGGTCAAGTGCAAACAAAGTTCATCTTTTGAACCGGTGTGATAGTATGCAGGAAATGTTAGAATGACTCCTCTCATGGTCTTTTTACAAAAATACTTATAGACCTGTTGATGATTTTCAAGAAACTTCTACAGGAGCTTATTAAAGGCAGTATACAGTGATCGTATTGTAGGTCAAAATTGTTTTGAGTTTCTAAGCTTTTACAGTGTAATACAAATACCGCCGGCAGTCAGAAATACGCTGAAAAATGTATTGTCCAATTGGAAGCATAGATGTTATCTTGCGGTTAGATTTCATTATGGGGCTGTCTCAGATTGGTCAAAGAATAATAGAACATTCCAGTCATATTTTGTTCTGCCTACCGTATTTTTATTCACACTGTAATGGCAACTGATTTTACATCAAAGGATGAAGCAATACTGGCAGAGTCATGCAATGGAAGAAAAAGTGGACTGTAAGTTTTGTACATTCCATCTCAATTCTCATTTCCCGGTACACTAAATTCTCAATAACATTTGACATATAATAGATAATGAGATAAAAGCAATTGATGTCTAGCTCTTGTTCTGAAACATGTTTGGTTTATCCCTACCAGCCGTCTCAACACCAGATGATGAACGTCTGTTTTTTGTAATATATCTCTTTTCACCTTCCTTTTATATAATTTTTTGCTATCATCAATACTTATCAAACACGTTCCTGTCACACCAATAAATCCCTATATTACAATTACAATTATCAAATAACCCAATCTTCTTACTTAATACATCCATTGATATAGAATTTAAATAAAATACACTGCCCTCTTTGAGACATTGTAAAATGCTATTACTGTTATATTACTGTTGTTACGATTATTCTTTCCATACCGCACTATAAGTGCCTTTTAGTTTTATTTCAATTTTCAATATATTACCTCCTCTCCTCTATATACACATATCGCTCAATTTCAATCCCAGACAAATAAATCATGGACATATGCCCACTATTACATTTTGGTTGCAGTTTTCCTCCCTATATAAACTTGGCTTTCTAAATTACAGTTCTACTCTAGCGAATGTCCCTTAATGCAGTTCTATCCCTTCTAATAAATCTGCGTGGACTAGTAGCGCGAAAAACATTTTAATGCTTTTTTTTATTCATTTGCAGTCGTTGTTACAAATAATATAAATAATATTTCTAAAATTACAATAATTAGGTAAGTGTAAAAATGATTAAGAAAAAGCATATGCTTATAGAGTATAGACCCTGATATAAAACTACATTGATTTCAAATACAAATTGTAGATAAAATATTAAAATTATCGATTGGTATAATCATAAGTAAATTGATAATTGCACTCTATGATTTGTAATAAGATTTATGAATTGTAACAAATATGTTCTATTTCACTTAAAATGAATCGAGTTACATAATTTCAAATATATTTTGATACTCAATGATATATTTTAATAATAGTTCTTCTTTAATTATTTTTTTGAATCTATTAATAGTTTTGCAATTGACTTGTAATTTTTTTTATTTGTTCCATATTAACGGTCCCATAACAAATTGAAAATTGACTAAGCTTGTGTTATGACAATGAATTTCAGAGTTTAGTCAGTATCGTCTGAATGTTTCAGGTAGCTGGCAAGTATAAAAAAGATACATTTAAGTGTAGTTATGTCTTCTATTTTGAGAATGGACTCCTAAAGAGTAGAAGAGTGGGATAGTGTGAGCATAATATGACAAATTAGTTATAGTTAATCTTATGACTTTTTTTAAGTTTACAATTTTAGAAGTTTACAATATAGGAGATATTGTAAGCAATAGAGTTTTTATGCCATTCCTCGTTTTTATTATAAAATCACGTTTGGTTGGAAAGGGTGAGTGGGGAGACTGGGCACGGGTGCACAGATTTCAATTTGGCCGTCCCCCCTCTCAAGGTGAATTGCCACTGAAAATTGATTTGCCAGGGTAAAGGTGCCACTGCCATTTATCAGTTTTAATTTGAAATAATTAACGGGTAAGACTTATTTAATTCCACTAACTTTGTCAAATATTGTTACAAAGGGTATTTCCTTTTGTTTTTCCATTCAGCGTTTGGCTTTATTGTTTGGATTACTTTTGTTATTCAGTAAATTATTGACACGGGTCAATGAATTAATTTGAGATGGCAGTGGCGATTGGCCAAAAAAAAAGGCAATTAATTTTGGCCATTCTTTTGTCCGGTGTTTACATTCCTTTTTAAAAAACGAAGCGTATAAAAGGGTAACCAGATTATTTGGGGTAGACAGGAGTTTAGATGTGTCCTTGCAGAGAATCGACGGTTTGACCGGAGTGCTAGCCATTTTAGAGGAAACTGGCCGCTGTTATTCTCCGGATATTGCTATTTTAGAGCTTGGTACCAACGACCTGGAACGTCCTTGTGGACCGAAAACAATTGGCTCTGCAATCTACGACTTGGTGAAGTATTTGAAGTTTAATTTTAAGGTCTCCGTTGAATTGTTAAAGTGTTTGTATGGTGATCCCGCGGCGAGTACGAGGAACGAGTTTCCTTGATAAGGACTTTCAAACGGAGAGCCGATATTTTGTGCATTTATTTAAATGTTGTCCTTGAATAATTTTTACCGTCGGTCGTTTTGTTTGACCATCGTGAAATTTGGTCGGGTACCCACTTGTTAATGGATGGAGTTCATTTAAATTCGCAGGACCAATATTTAATCGTAGTTATCGTGGAGCTTTTCCTAAAATCTACTCGTTATTGTACTATATTGTTTTGTTATCGTACTAATTTGTTATGTATTGTTATTTGTTGTATTGTACTGTTTATCGTATCGTTTTGTTTTGTAAAAACGTTGGTGCATTTTTGTTTGTTGTGTACAAATATGCCTTTGACGAGCTATTGCTGTCCAAATCAGCATAGTTTCTGACTGGCTATTTGTTTACTATTTATGATGCCTTTGACGAGCTATTGCTGTCCTAATCAGCGTAGTTTCTGACTGGCTATTTGTTTATTTATGATGCCTTTGACGAGCTATTGCTGTCCTAATCAGCGTAGTTTCTGACTGGCTATCTTGTCGACGAACCGAATAGAAATACTCGATTCCAGTCTTTCGCGAAATAGCCTCTAAAGGGTAGGTAGGGTGAACTCGCGCATTCATGGCACGTAAGACTGATTCATGTATCACTTTGTATTTAATACTACTCAATGATACTTCCACTTGTTGATTATTGCTCTTGCGTTTGAAATGCATGGATGCAGTATAAACACTAGGAAAGAGTACCTAGACAGGTTATAGAGGCGCGCTTCTGCAATCATTGAAGGCAGAAAAAAAAGACAAAATGAATTAATCTTACTTTCTCCTCATCCTTTTGGCAGAAATTTTTCGTAGAATTGTATGCTGGTATACAAATGACTAAATAGTCTAGCCCGGGCATATCGGCTATTAAATGAGTTCCGGTTTTCTAGTCAATTCCATTATTACAATACCAGAAGCAAAGATCTGCAGCTTCGCTTACCGTTAGCAAGAACTGCTAAGTACCAATCTTCGCAAAATTTTGAATCTCCGTTTCACTACAACGGGGCAAAAACATGGAACTCCCTACCTGTCAATATCCGTAATATCTCAGCTTTGATGCATTTTAAAAAGGCACTTACTGTGTCCTCTTTTCGTAACTAAACACAGTTCTTATATTTTCATTAGTATATATTAAATTATCTATATACATTCATAATCATTTATAGTTATAGTTATATCTTTATGTATGTAAATGCACTGTGATGTATGTTTTGTGCAGAGCCCCACTTAAACCAGCTATGTGGAACTGCAGGCATTCTAATTTCTGCTTAAATATTTATTCATAAATAAATAAATAAATATGTACAACATGGAATTTAATAGTTAAATAATTTTAGTTTGTAAACGTTTCGAATGAGAAAGGCTGTTTTTATCATAAAAAGAAAAGAAAAAATTAAAAAAAAAGAAAAAAACTCACGCGCTCTCCGTTCCCCACACCCAGCTCGTCCGAAGGGAGGAGAGAACCAGCTCCTAAGCTATAAATGGTAATTCCTATACGTAGACTAACTAAGCGTCACTCGATTTATACAATTGAAAAATCCTAGTCTTTCAGGGCAGGTTTATTGTTATGCTAATCTTATTGTTTTTATTCCCAGTGGGGAGTAGGGTCAACTCGCGCATTCAATGTGATATCGCATTGCAAGCGAGTTTCATCCAAGACAACCCACACGTTGTAGGGGGTGCTTGTTTTATGCTTCGGATGGCACGTAAGACTGATGCATGTATCACTTTGTATTTAATACTACTCAATGATACTTCCACTTGTTGATTATTGCTCTTGCGTTTAAAATGCATGGATGCAGTAGGAAAGAGTACCTAGACAGGTTACAGAGGCACGCTTCTGCAATCATTGAAGGCAGAAAAAAAAAGACAAAATGAATTAATCTTACTTTGTCCTCATCCTTTTGGCAGAAATTGTTCGTAGAATTGTATGCTGGTATACAAATGCCTAAATAGTCTAGCCCGGGCATATCGGCTATTAAATGAGTTCCGGTTTTCTAGTCAATTCCATTATTACAATACCAGAAGCAAAGATCTGCAGCTTCGCTTACCGTTAGCAAGAACTGGTAAGTACCAATCTTCGCAAAATTTTGAATCTTCGTTTCGCTACAACGGGGCAAAAACATGGAACTCCCTACCTGTCAATATCCGTAATATCTCAGCTTTGATGCCTTTTAAACAGGCACTTACTGTGTCCTCTTTTCGTAACTAAACACAGTTCTTATATTTTCATTAGTATATATTAATTTATCTATATACATTCATAATCATTTATAGTTATAGTTATATCTTTATGTATGTAAATGCAATGTGATGTATGTTTTGTGCAGAGCCCCACTTAAACCAGCTATGTGGAACTGCAGGCATTCTAATTTCTGCTTAAATATTTATTCATCAATAAATAAATATGTACAACATGGGATGTAAAAGTTAAATAATTTTAGTTTGTAAACGTTTCGAATGAGAAAGGCTGTTTTTATCATAAAAAGAAAAGAAAAAATTAAAAAAAAACTCACGCGCTCTCCGTTCCCCACACCCAGCTCGTCCGAAGGGAGGAGAGAACCAGCCCCTAAGCTATAAATGGTAATTCCTATACGTAGACTAACTAAGCGTCACTCGATTTATACAATTGAAAAATCCTAGTCTTTCAGGGCAGGTTTATTGTTATGCTAATGTTATTGTTTTTATTCCCAGTGGGGAGTAGGGTCAACTCGCGCATTCAATGTGATATCGCATTGCAAGCGAGTTTCATCCAAGACAACCCACACGTTGTAGGGGGTGCTTGTTTTATGCTTCGGATGGCACGTAAGACTGATGCATGTATCACTTTGTAATTAATACTACTCAATGATACTTCCACTTGTTGATTATTGCTCTTGCGTTTAAAATGCATGGATGCAGTAGGAAAGAGTACCTAGACAGGTTACAGAGGCACGCTTCTGCAATCATTGAAGGCAGAAAAAAAAAAGACAAAATGAATTAATCTTACTTTGTCCTCATCCTTTTGGCAGAAATTGTTCGTAGAATTGTATGCTGGTATACAAATGCCTAAATAGTCTAGCCCGGGCATATCGGCTATTAAATGAGTTCCGGTTTTCTAGTCAATTCCATTATTACAATACCAGAAGCAAAGATCTGCAGCTTCGCTTACCGTTAGCAAGAACTGCTAAGTACCAATCTTCGCAAAATTTTGAATCTTCGTTTCGCTACAACGGGGCAAAAACATGGAACTCCCTACCTGTCAATATCCGTAATATCTCAGCTTTGATGCCTTTTAAACAGGCACTTACTGTGTCCTCTTTTCGTAACTAAACACAGTTCTTATATTTTCATTAGTATATATTAATTTATCTATATACATTCATAATCATTTATAGTTATAGTTATATCTTTATGTATGTAAATGCAATGTGATGTATGTTTTGTGCAGAGCCCCACTTAAACCAGCTATGTGGAACTGCAGGCATTCTAATTTCTGCTTAAATATTTATTCATCAATAAATAAATATGTACAACATGGGATGTAAAAGTTAAATAATTTTAGTTTGTAAACGTTTCGAATGAGAAAGGCTGTTTTTATCATAAAATGGAAAAAAAAAATTAAAAAAAAACTCACGCGCTCTCCGTTCCCCACACCCAGCTCGTCCGAAGGGAGGAGAGAACCAGCCCCTAAGCTATAAATGGTAATTCCTATACGTAGACTAACTAAGCGTCACTCGATTTATACAATTGAAAAATCCTAGTCTTTCAGGGCAGGTTTATTGTTATGCTAATCTTATTGTTTTTATTCCCAGTGGGGAGTAGGGTCAACTCGCGCATTCAATGTGATAACGCATTGCAAGCGAGTTTCATCCAAGACAACCCACACGTTGTAGGGGGTGCTTGTTTTATGCTTCGGATGGCACGTAAGTCTGATGCATGTATCACTTTGTATTTAATACTACTCAATGATACTTCCACTTGTTGATTATTGCTCTTGCGTTTAAAATGCACGGATGCAGTAGGAAAGAGTACCTAGACAGGTTACAGAGGCACGCTTCTGCAATCATTGAAGGCAGAAAAAAAAAGACAAAATGAATTAATCTTACTTTGTCCTCATCCTTTTGGCAGAAATTGTTCGTAGAATTGTATGCTGGTATACAAATGCCTAAATAGTCTAGCCCGGGCATATCGGCTATTAAATGAGTTCCGGTTTTCTAGTCAATTCCATTATTACAATACCAGAAGCAAAGATCTGCAGCTTCGCTTACCGTTAGCAAGAACTGCTAAGTACCAATCTTCGCAAAATTTTGAATCTTCGTTTCGCTACAACGGGGCAAAAACATGGAACTCCCTACCTGTCAATATCCGTAATATCTCAGCTTTGATGCCTTTTAAACAGGCACTTACTGTGTCCTCTTTTCGTAACTAAACACAGTTCTTATATTTTCATTAGTATATATTAATTTATCTATATACATTCATAATCATTTATAGTTATAGTTATATCTTTATGTATGTAAATGCAATGTGATGTATGTTTTGTGCAGAGCCCCACTTAAACCAGCTATGTGGAACTGCAGGCATTCTAATTTCTGCTTAAATATTTATTCATCAATAAATAAATATGTACAACATGGGATGTAAAAGTTAAATAATTTTAGTTTGTAAACGTTTCGAATGAGAAAGGCTGTTTTTATCATAAAAAGAAAAGAAAAAATTAAAAAAAAACTCACGCGCTCTCCGTTCCCCACACCCAGCTCGTCCGAAGGGAGGAGAGAACCAGCCCCTAAGCTATAAATGGTAATTCCTATACGTAGACTAACTAAGCGTCACTCGATTTATACAATTGAAAAATCCTAGTCTTTCAGGGCAGGTTTATTGTTATGCTAATCTTATTGTTTTTATTCCCAGTGGGGAGTAGGGTCAACTCGCGCATTCAATGTGATAACGCATTGCAAGCGAGTTTCATCCAAGACAACCCACACGTTGTAGGGGGTGCTTGTTTTATGCTTCGGATGGCACGTAAGACTGATGCATGTATCACTTTGTATTTAATACTACTCAATGATACTTCCACTTGTTGATTATTGCTCTTGCGTTTAAAATGCACGGATGCAGTAGGAAAGAGTACCTAGACAGGTTACAGAGGCACGCTTCTGCAATCATTGAAGGCAGAAAAAAAAAGACAAAATGAATTAATCTTACTTTGTCCTCATCCTTTTGGCAGAAATTGTTCGTAGAATTGTATGCTGGTATACAAATGCCTAAATAATCTAGCCCGGGCATATCGGCTATTAAATGAGCTCCGGTTTTCTAGTCAATTCCATTATTACAATACCAGAAGCAAAGATCTGCAGCTTCGCTTACCGTTAGCAAGAACTGCTAAGTACCAATCTTCGCAAAATTTTGAATCTTCGTTTCGCTACAACGGGGCAAAAACATGGAACTCCCTACCTGTCAATATCCGTAATATCTCAGCTTTGATGCCTTTTAAACAGGCACTTACTGTGTCCTCTTTTCGTAACTAAACACAGTTCTTATATTTTCATTAGTATATATTAATTTATCTATATACATTCATAATCATTTATAGTTATAGTTATATCTTTATGTATGTAAATGCAATGTGATGTATGTTTTGTGCAGAGCCCCACTTAAACCAGCTATGTGGAACTGCAGGCATTCTAATTTCTGCTTAAATATTTATTCATAAATAAATAAATATGTACAACATGGGATGTAAAAGTTAAATAAGTTTAGTTTGTAAACGTTTCGAATGAGAAAGGCTGTTTTTATCATAAAAAGAAAAGAAAAAATTAAAAAAAAAGAAAAAAACTCACGCGCTCTCCGTTCCCCACACCCAGCTCGTCCGAAGGGAGGAGAAAACCAGCCCCTAAGCTATAAATGGTAATTCCTATACGTAGACTAACTAAGCGTCACTCGATTTATACAATTGAAAAATCCTAGTCTTTCAGGGCAGGTTTATTGTTATGCTAATGTTATTGTTTTTATTCCCAGTGGGGAGTAGGGTCAACTCGCGCATTCAATGTGATAACGCATTGCAAGCGAGTTTCATCCAAGACAACCCACACGTTGTAGGGGGTGCTTGTTTTATGCTTCGGATGGCACGTAAGTCTGATGCATGTATCACTTTGTATTTAATACTACTCAATGATACTTCCACTTGTTGATTATTGCTCTTGCGTTTAAAATGCACGGATGCAGTAGGAAAGAGTACCTAGACAGGTTACAGAGGCACGCTTCTGCAATCATTGAAGGCAGGAAAAAAAAGACAAAATGAATTAATCTTACTTTGTCCTCATCCTTTTGGCAGAAATTGTTCGTAGAATTGTATGCTGGTATACAAATGCCTAAATAGTCTAGCCCGGGCATATCGGCTATTAAATGAGCTCCGGTTTTCTAGTCAATTCCATTATTACAATACCAGAAGCAAAGATCTGCAGCTTCGCTTACCGTTAGCAAGAACTGCTAAGTACCAATCTTCGCAAAATTTTGAATCTTCGTTTCGCTACAACGGGGCAAAAACATGGAACTCCCTACCTGTCAATATCCGTAATATCTCAGCTTTGATGCCTTTTAAACAGGCACTTACTGTGTCCTCTTTTCGTAACTAAACACAGTTCTTATATTTTCATTAGTATATATATATTAATTTATCTATATACATTCATAATCATTTATAGTTATAGTTATATCTTTATGTATGTAAATGCAATGTGATGTATGTTTTGTGCAGAGCCCCACTCAAACCAGCTATGTGGAACTGCAGGCATTCTAATTTCTGCTTAAATATTTATTCATAAATAAATAAATATGTACAACATGGGATGTAAAAGTTAAATAAGTTTAGTTTGTAAACGTTTCGAATGAGAAAGGCTGTTTTTATCATAAAAAGAAAAGAAAAAATTAAAAAAAAAGAAAAAAACTCACGCGCTCTCCGTTCCCCACACCCAGCTCGTCCGAAGGGAGGAGAGAACCAGCCCCTAAGCTATAAATGGTAATTCCTATACGTAGACTAACTAAGCGTCACTCGATTTATACAATTGAAAAATCCTAGTCTTTCAGGGCAGGTTTATTGTTATGCTAATCTTATTGTTTTTATTCCCAGTGGGGAGTAGGGTCAACTCGCGCATTCAATGTGATAACGCATTGCAAGCGAGTTTCATCCAAGACAACCCACACGTTGTAGGGGGTGCTTGTTTTATGCTTCGGATGGCACGTAAGACTGATGCATGTATCACTTTGTATTTAATACTACTCAATGATACTTCCACTTGTTGATTATTGCTCTTGCGTTTAAAATGCACGGATGCAGTAGGAAAGAGTACCTAGACAGGTTACAGAGGCACGCTTCTGCAATCATTGAAGGCAGAAAAAAAAAGACAAAATGAATTAATCTTACTTTGTCCTCATCCTTTTGGCAGAAATTGTTCGTAGAATTGTATGCTGGTATACAAATGCCTAAATAATCTAGCCCGGGCATATCGGCTATTAAATGAGCTCCGGTTTTCTAGTCAATTCCATTATTACAATACCAGAAGCAAAGATCTGCAGCTTCGCTTACCGTTAGCAAGAACTGCTAAGTACCAATCTTCGCAAAATTTTGAATCTTCGTTTCGCTACAACGGGGCAAAAACATGGAACTCCCTACCTGTCAATATCCGTAATATCTCAGCTTTGATGCCTTTTAAACAGGCACTTACTGTGTCCTCTTTTCGTAACTAAACACAGTTCTTATATTTTCATTAGTATATATTAATTTATCTATATACATTCATAATCATTTATAGTTATAGTTATATCTTTATGTATGTAAATGCAATGTGATGTATGTTTTGTGCAGAGCCCCACTTAAACCAGCTATGTGGAACTGCAGGCATTCTAATTTCTGCTTAAATATTTATTCATAAATAAATAAATATGTACAACATGGGATGTAAAAGTTAAATAAGTTTAGTTTGTAAACGTTTCGAATGAGAAAGGCTGTTTTTATCATAAAAAGAAAAGAAAAAATTAAAAAAAAAGAAAAAAACTCACGCGCTCTCCGTTCCCCACACCCAGCTCGTCCGAAGGGAGGAGAGAACCAGCCCCTAAGCTATAAATGGTAATTCCTATACGTAGACTAACTAAGCGTCACTCGATTTATACAATTGAAAAATCCTAGTCTTTCAGGGCAGGTTTATTGTTATGCTAATCTTATTGTTTTTATTCCCAGTGGGGAGTAGGGTCAACTCGCGCATTCAATGTGATAACGCATTGCAAGCGAGTTTCATCCAAGACAACCCACACGTTGTAGGGGGTGCTTGTTTTATGCTTCGGATGGCACGTAAGACTGATGCATGTATCACTTTGTATTTAATACTACTCAATGATACTTCCACTTGTTGATTATTGCTCTTGCGTTTAAAATGCACGGATGCAGTAGGAAAGAGTACCTAGACAGGTTACAGAGGCACGCTTCTGCAATCATTGAAGGCAGAAAAAAAAAGACAAAATGAATTAATCTTACTTTGTCCTCATCCTTTTGGCAGAAATTGTTCGTAGAATTGTATGCTGGTATACAAATGCCTAAATAATCTAGCCCGGGCATATCGGCTATTAAATGAGCTCCGGTTTTCTAGTCAATTCCATTATTACAATACCAGAAGCAAAGATCTGCAGCTTCGCTTACCGTTAGCAAGAACTGCTAAGTACCAATCTTCGCAAAATTTTGAATCTTCGTTTCGCTACAACGGGGCAAAAACATGGAACTCCCTACCTGTCAATATCCGTAATATCTCAGCTTTGATGCCTTTTAAACAGGCACTTACTGTGTCCTCTTTTCGTAACTAAACACAGTTCTTATATTTTCATTAGTATATATTAATTTATCTATATACATTCATAATCATTTATAGTTATAGTTATATCTTTATGTATGTAAATGCAATGTGATGTATGTTTTGTGCAGAGCCCCACTTAAACCAGCTATGTGGAACTGCAGGCATTCTAATTTCTGCTTAAATATTTATTCATAAATAAATAAATATGTACAACATGGGATGTAAAAGTTAAATAAGTTTAGTTTGTAAACGTTTCGAATGAGAAAGGCTGTTTTTATCATAAAAAGAAAAGAAAAAATTAAAAAAAAAGAAAAAAACTCACGCGCTCTCCGTTCCCCACACCCAGCTCGTCCGAAGGGAGGAGAGAACCAGCCCCTAAGCTATAAATGGTAATTCCTATACGTAGACTAACTAAGCGTCACTCGATTTATACAATTGAAAAATCCTAGTCTTTCAGGGCAGGTTTATTGTTATGCTAATCTTATTGTTTTTATTCCCAGTGGGGAGTAGGGTCAACTCGCGCATTCAATGTGATAACGCATTGCAAGCGAGTTTCATCCAAAACAACCCACACGTTGTAGGGGGTGCTTGTTTTATGCTTCGGATGGCACGTAAGACTGATGCATGTATCACTTTGTATTTAATACTACTCAATGATACTTCCACTTGTTGATTATTGCTCTTGCGCTTAAAATGCATGGATGCAGTAGGAAAGAGTACCTAGACAGGTTACAGAGGCGCGCTTCTGCAATCATTGAAGGCAGAAAAAAAAAAGACAAAATGAATTAATCTTACTTTGTCCTCATCCTTTTGGCAGAAATTGTTCGTAGAATTGTATGCTGGTATACAAATGCCTAAATAGTCTAGCCCGGGCATATCGGCTATTAAATGAGTTCCGGTTTTCTAGTCAATTCCATTATTACAATACCAGAAGCAAAGATCTGCAGCTTCGCTTACCGTTAGCAAGAACTGCTAAGTACCAATCTTCGCAAAATTTTGAATCTTCGTTTCGCTACAACGGGGCAAAAACATGGAACTCCCTACCTGTCAATATCCGTAATATCTCAGCTTTGATGCCTTTTAAACAGGCACTTACTGTGTCCTCTTTTCGTAACTAAACACAGTTCTTATATTTTCATTAGTATATATTAATTTATCTATATACATTCATAATCATTTATAGTTATAGTTATATCTTTATGTATGTAAATGCAATGTGATGTATGTTTTGTGCAGAGCCCCACTTAAACCAGCTATGTGGAACTGCAGGCATTCTAATTTCTGCTTAAATATTTATTCATAAATAAATAAATATGTACAACATGGGATGTAAAAGTTAAATAAGTTTAGTTTGTAAACGTTTCGAATGAGAAAGGCTGTTTTTATCATAAAAAGAAAAGAAAAAATTAAAAAAAAAGAAAAAAACTCACGCGCTCTCCGTTCCCCACACCCAGCTCGTCCGAAGGGAGGAGAGAACCAGCCCCTAAGCTATAAATGGTAATTCCTATACGTAGACTAACTAAGCGTCACTCGATTTATACAATTGAAAAATCCTAGTCTTTCAGGGCAGGTTTATTGTTATGCTAATCTTATTGTTTTTATTCCCAGTGGGGAGTAGGGTCAACTCGCGCATTCAATGTGATAACGCATTGCAAGCGAGTTTCATCCAAGACAACCCACACGTTGTAGGGGGTGCTTGTTTTATGCTTCGGATGGCACGTAAGACTGATGCATGTATCACTTTGTATTTAATACTACTCAATGATACTTCCACTTGTTGATTATTGCTCTTGCGTTTAAAATGCACGGATGCAGTAGGAAAGAGTACCTAGACAGGTTACAGAGGCACGCTTCTGCAATCATTGAAGGCAGAAAAAAAAAGACAAAATGAATTAATCTTACTTTGTCCTCATCCTTTTGGCAGAAATTGTTCGTAGAATTGTATGCTGGTATACAAATGCCTAAATAGTCTAGCCCGGGCATATCGGCTATTAAATGAGTTCCGGTTTTCTAGTCAATTCCATTATTACAATACCAGAAGCAAAGATCTGCAGCTTCGCTTACCGTTAGCAAGAACTGCTAAGTACCAATCTTCGCAAAATTTTGAATCTTCGTTTCGCTACAACGGGGCAAAAACATGGAACTCCCTACCTGTCAATATCCGTAATATCTCAGCTTTGATGCCTTTTAAACAGGCACTTACTGTGTCCTCTTTTCGTAACTAAACACAGTTCTTATATTTTCATTAGTATATATTAATTTATCTATATACATTCATAATCATTTATAGTTATAGTTATATCTTTATGTATGTAAATGCAATGTGATGTATGTTTTGTGCAGAGCCCCACTTAAACCAGCTATGTGGAACTGCAGGCATTCTAATTTCTGCTTAAATATTTATTCATAAATAAATAAATATGTACAACATGGGATGTAAAAGTTAAATAAGTTTAGTTTGTAAACGTTTCGAATGAGAAAGGCTGTTTTTATCAGAAAAAGAAAAGAAAAAATTAAAAAAAAAGAAAAAAACTCACGCGCTCTCCGTTCCCCACACCCAGCTCGTCCGAAGGGAGGAGAGAACCAGCCCCTAAGCTATAAATGGTAATTCCTATACGTAGACTAACTAAGCGTCACTCGATTTATACAATTGAAAAATCCTAGTCTTTCAGGGCAGGTTTATTGTTATGCTCATCTTATTGTTTTTATTCCCAGTGGGGAGTAGGGTCAACTCGCGCATTCAATGTGATAACGCATTGCAAGCGAGTTTCATCCAAGACAACCCACACGTTGTAGGGGGTGCTTGTTTTATGCTTCGGATGGCACGTAAGACTGATGCATGTATCACTTTGTATTTAATACTACTCAATGATACTTCCACTTGTTGATTATTGCTCTTGCGCTTAAAATGCATGGATGCAGTAGGAAAGAGTACCTAGACAGGTTACAGAGGCGCGCTTCTGCAATCATTGAAGGCAGAAAAAAAAAGACAAAATGAATTAATCTTACTTTGTCCTCATCCTTTTGGCAGAAATTGTTCGTAGAATTGTATGCTGGTATACAAATGCCTAAATAGTCTAGCCCGGGCATATCGGCTATTAAATGAGTTCCGGTTTTCTAGTCAATTCCATTATTACAATACCAGAAGCAAAGATCTGCAGCTTCGCTTACCGTTAGCAAGAACTGCTAAGTACCAATCTTCGCAAAATTTTGAATCTTCGTTTCGCTACAACGGGGCAAAAACATGGAACTCCCTACCTGTCAATATCCGTAATATCTCAGCTTTGATGCCTTTTAAACAGGCACTTACTGTGTCCTCTTTTCGTAACTAAACACAGTTCTTATATTTTCATTAGTATATATTAATTTATCTATATACATTCATAATCATTTATAGTTATAGTTATATCTTTATGTATGTAAATGCAATGTGATGTATGTTTTGTGCAGAGCCCCACTTAAACCAGCTATGTGGAACTGCAGGCATTCTAATTTCTGCTTAAATATTTATTCATAAATAAATAAATATGTACAACATGGGATGTAAAAGTTAAATAAGTTTAGTTTGTAAACGTTTCGAATGAGAAAGGCTGTTTTTATCATAAAAAGAAAAGAAAAAATTAAAAAAAAAGAAAAAAACTCACGCGCTCTCCGTTCCCCACACCCAGCTCGTCCGAAGGGAGGAGAGAACCAGCCCCTAAGCTATAAATGGTAATTCCTATACGTAGACTAACTAAGCGTCACTCGATTTATACAATTGAAAAATCCTAGTCTTTCAGGGCAGGTTTATTGTTATGCTCATCTTATTGTTTTTATTCCCAGTGGGGAGTAGGGTCAACTCGCGCATTCAATGTGATAACGCATTGCAAGCGAGTTTCATCCAAGACAACCCACACGTTGTAGGGGGTGCTTGTTTTATGCTTCGGATGGCACGTAAGACTGATGCATGTATCACTTTGTATTTAATACTACTCAATGATACTTCCACTTGTTGATTATTGCTCTTGCGCTTAAAATGCATGGATGCAGTAGGAAAGAGTACCTAGACAGGTTACAGAGGCGCGCTTCTGCAATCATTGAAGGCAGAAAAAAAAAGACAAAATGAATTAATCTTACTTTGTCCTCATCCTTTTGGCAGAAATTGTTCGTAGAATTGTATGCTGGTATACAAATGCCTAAATAGTCTAGCCCGGGCATATCGGCTATTAAATGAGTTCCGGTTTTCTAGTCAATTCCATTATTACAATACCAGAAGCAAAGATCTGCAGCTTCGCTTACCGTTAGCAAGAACTGCTAAGTACCAATCTTCGCAAAATTTTGAATCTTCGTTTCGCTACAACGGGGCAAAAACATGGAACTCCCTACCTGTCAATATCCGTAATATCTCAGCTTTGATGCCTTTTAAACAGGCACTTACTGTGTCCTCTTTTCGTAACTAAACACAGTTCTTATATTTTCATTAGTATATATTAATTTATCTATATACATTCATAATCATTTATAGTTATAGTTAGATCTTTATGTATGTAAATGCAATGTGATGTATGTTTTGTGCAGAGCCCCACTTAAACCAGCTATGTGGAACTGCAGGCATTCTAATTTCTGCTTAAATATTTATTCATAAATAAATAAATATGTACAACATGGGATGTAAAAGTTAAATAAGTTTAGTTTGTAAACGTTTCGAATGAGAAAGGCTGTTTTTATCATAAAAAGAAAAGAAAAAATTAAAAAAAAAGAAAAAAACTCACGCGCTCTCCGTTCCCCACACCCAGCTCGTCCGAAGGGAGGAGAGAACCAGCCCCTAAGCTATAAATGGTAATTCCTATACGTAGACTAACTAAGCGTCACTCGATTTATACAATTGAAAAATCCTAGTCTTTCAGGGCAGGTTTATTGTTATGCTCATCTTATTGTTTTTATTCCCAGTGGGGAGTAGGGTCAACTCGCGCATTCAATGTGATAACGCATTGCAAGCGAGTTTCATCCAAGACAACCCACACGTTGTAGGGGGTGCTTGTTTTATGCTTCGGATGGCACGTAAGACTGATGCATGTATCACTTTGTATTTAATACTACTCAATGATACTTCCACTTGTTGATTATTGCTCTTGCGCTTAAAATGCATGGATGCAGTAGGAAAGAGTACCTAGACAGGTTACAGAGGCGCGCTTCTGCAATCATTGAAGGCAGAAAAAAAAAGACAAAATGAATTAATCTTACTTTGTCCTCATCCTTTTGGCAGAAATTGTTCGTAGAATTGTATGCTGGTATACAAATGCCTAAATAGTCTAGCCCGGGCATATCGGCTATTAAATGAGTTCCGGTTTTCTAGTCAATTCCATTATTACAATACCAGAAGCAAAGATCTGCAGCTTCGCTTACCGTTAGCAAGAACTGCTAAGTACCAATCTTCGCAAAATTTTGAATCTTCGTTTCGCTACAACGGGGCAAAAACATGGAACTCCCTACCTGTCAATATCCGTAATATCTCAGCTTTGATGCCTTTTAAACAGGCACTTACTGTGTCCTCTTTTCGTAACTAAACACAGTTCTTATATTTTCATTAGTATATATTAATTTATCTATATACATTCATAATCATTTATAGTTATAGTTATATCTTTATGTATGTAAATGCAATGTGATGTATGTTTTGTGCAGAGCCCCACTTAAACCAGCTATGTGGAACTGCAGGCATTCTAATTTCTGCTTAAATATTTATTCATAAATAAATAAATATGTACAACATGGGATGTAAAAGTTAAATAAGTTTAGTTTGTAAACGTTTCGAATGAGAAAGGCTGTTTTTATCATAAAAAGAAAAGAAAAAATTAAAAAAAAAGAAAAAAACTCACGCGCTCTCCGTTCCCCACACCCAGCTCGTCCGAAGGGAGGAGAGAACCAGCCCCTAAGCTATAAATGGTAATTCCTATACGTAGACTAACTAAGCGTCACTCGATTTATACAATTGAAAAATCCTAGTCTTTCAGGGCAGGTTTATTGTTATGCTCATCTTATTGTTTTTATTCCCAGTGGGGAGTAGGGTCAACTCGCGCATTCAATGTGATAACGCATTGCAAGCGAGTTTCATCCAAGACAACCCACACGTTGTAGGGGGTGCTTGTTTTATGCTTCGGATGGCACGTAAGACTGATGCATGTATCACTTTGTATTTAATACTACTCAATGATACTTCCACTTGTTGATTATTGCTCTTGCGCTTAAAATGCATGGATGCAGTAGGAAAGAGTACCTAGACAGGTTACAGAGGCGCGCTTCTGCAATCATTGAAGGCAGAAAAAAAAAGACAAAATGAATTAATCTTACTTTGTCCTCATCCTTTTGGCAGAAATTGTTCGTAGAATTGTATGCTGGTATACAAATGCCTAAATAGTCTAGCCCGGGCATATCGGCTATTAAATGAGTTCCGGTTTTCTAGTCAATTCCATTATTACAATACCAGAAGCAAAGATCTGCAGCTTCGCTTACCGTTAGCAAGAACTGCTAAGTACCAATCTTCGCAAAATTTTGAATCTTCGTTTCGCTACAACGGGGCAAAAACATGGAACTCCCTACCTGTCAATATCCGTAATATCTCAGCTTTGATGCCTTTTAAACAGGCACTTACTGTGTCCTCTTTTCGTAACTAAACACAGTTCTTATATTTTCATTAGTATATATTAATTTATCTATATACATTCATAATCATTTATAGTTATAGTTATATCTTTATGTATGTAAATGCAATGTGATGTATGTTTTGTGCAGAGCCCCACTTAAACCAGCTATGTGGAACTGCAGGCATTCTAATTTCTGCTTAAATATTTATTCATAAATAAATAAATATGTACAACATGGGATGTAAAAGTTAAATAAGTTTAGTTTGTAAACGTTTCGAATGAGAAAGGCTGTTTTTATCATAAAAAGAAAAGAAAAAATTAAAAAAAAAGAAAAAAACTCACGCGCTCTCCGTTCCCCACACCCAGCTCGTCCGAAGGGAGGAGAGAACCAGCCCCTAAGCTATAAATGGTAATTCCTATACGTAGACTAACTAAGCGTCACTCGATTTATACAATTGAAAAATCCTAGTCTTTCAGGGCAGGTTTATTGTTATGCTCATCTTATTGTTTTTATTCCCAGTGGGGAGTAGGGTCAACTCGCGCATTCAATGTGATAACGCATTGCAAGCGAGTTTCATCCAAGACAACCCACACGTTGTAGGGGGTGCTTGTTTTATGCTTCGGATGGCACGTAAGACTGATGCATGTATCACTTTGTATTTAATACTACTCAATGATACTTCCACTTGTTGATTATTGCTCTTGCGCTTAAAATGCATGGATGCAGTAGGAAAGAGTACCTAGACAGGTTACAGAGGCGCGCTTCTGCAATCATTGAAGGCAGAAAAAAAAAGACAAAATGAATTAATCTTACTTTGTCCTCATCCTTTTGGCAGAAATTGTTCGTAGAATTGTATGCTGGTATACAAATGCCTAAATAGTCTAGCCCGGGCATATCGGCTATTAAATGAGTTCCGGTTTTCTAGTCAATTCCATTATTACAATACCAGAAGCAAAGATCTGCAGCTTCGCTTACCGTTAGCAAGAACTGCTAAGTACCAATCTTCGCAAATTTTTGAATCTTCGTTTCGCTACAACGGGGCAAAAACATGGAACTCCCTACCTGTCAATATCCGTAATATCTCAGCTTTGATGCCTTTTAAACAGGCACTTACTGTGTCCTCTTTTCGTAACTAAACTCAGTTCTTATATTTTCATTAGTATATATTAATTTATCTATATACATTCATAATCATTTATAGTTATAGTTATATCTTTATGTATGTAAATGCAATGTGATGTATGTTTTGTGCAGAGCCCCACTTAAACCAGCTATGTGGAATTGCAGGCATTCTAATTTCTGCTTAAATATTTATTCATAAATAAATAAATATGTACAACATGGGATGTAAAAGTTAAATAAGTTTAGTTTGTAAACGTTTCGAATGAGAAAGGCTGTTTTTATCATAAAAAGAAAAGAAAAAATTAAAAAAAAAGAAAAAACTCACGCGCTCTCCGTTCCCCACACCCAGCTCGTCCGAAGGGAGGAGAGAACCAGCCCCTAAGCTATAAATGGTAATTCCTATACGTAGACTAACTAAGCGTCACTCGATTTATACAATTGAAAAATCCTAGTCTTTCAGGGCAGGTTTATTGTTATGCTAATCTTATTGTTTTTATTCCCAGTGGGGAGTAGGGTCAACTCGCGCATTCAATGTGATAACGCATTGCAAGCGAGTTTCATCCAAGACAACCCACACGTTGTAGGGGGTGCTTGTTTTATGCTTCGGATGGCACGTAAGACTGATGCATGTATCACTTTGTATTTAATACTACTCAATGATACTTCCACTTGTTGATTATTGCTCTTGCGCTTAAAATGCATGGATGCAGTAGGAAAGAGTACCTAGACAGGTTACAGAGGCACGCTTCTGCAATCATTGAAGGCAGAAAAAAAAAGACAAAATGAATTAATCTTACTTTGTCCTCATCCTTTTGGCAGAAATTGTTCGTAGAATTGTATGCTGGTATACAAATGCCTAAATAGTCTAGCCCGGGCATATCGGCTATTAAATGAGTTCCGGTTTTCTAGTCAATTCCATTATTACAATACCAGAAGCAAAGATCTGCAGCTTCGCTTACCGTTAGCAAGAACTGCTAAGTACCAATCTTCGCAAAATTTTGAATCTTCGTTTCGCTACAACGGGGCAAAAACATGGAACTCCCTACCTGTCAATATCCGTAATATCTCAGCTTTGATGCCTTTTAAACAGGCACTTACTGTGTCCTCTTTTCGTAACTAAACACAGTTCTTATATTTTCATTAGTATATATTAATTTATCTATATACATTCATAATCATTTATAGTTATAGTTATATCTTTATGTATGTAAATGCAATGTGATGTATGTTTTGTGCAGAGCCCCACTTAAACCAGCTATGTGGAACTGCAGGCATTCTAATTTCTGCTTAAATATTTATTCATAAATAAATAAATATGTACAACATGGGATGTAAAAGTTAAATAAGTTTAGTTTGTAAACGTTTCGAATGAGAAAGGCTGTTTTTATCATAAAAAGAAAAGAAAAAATTAAAAAAAAAGAAAAAAACTCACGCGCTCTCCGTTCCCCACACCCAGCTCGTCCGAAGGGAGGAGAGAACCAGCCCCTAAGCTATAAATGGTAATTCCTATACGTAGACTAACTAAGCGTCACTCGATTTATACAATTGAAAAATCCTAGTCTTTCAGGGCAGGTTTATTGTTATGCTAATCTTATTGTTTTTATTCCCAGTGGGGAGTAGGGTCAACTCGCGCATTCAATGTGATAACGCATTGCAAGCGAGTTTCATCCAAGACAACCCACACGTTGTAGGGGGTGCTTGTTTTATGCTTCGGATGGCACGTAAGACTGATGCATGTATCACTTTGTATTTAATACTACTCAATGATACTTCCACTTGTTGATTATTGCTCTTGCGCTTAAAATGCATGGATGCAGTAGGAAAGAGTACCTAGACAGGTTACAGAGGCGCGCTTCTGCAATCATTGAAGGCAGAAAAAAAAAGACAAAATGAATTAATCTTACTTTGTCCTCATCCTTTTGGCAGAAATTGTTCGTAGAATTGTATGCTGGTATACAAATGCCTAAATAGTCTAGCCCGGGCATATCAGCTATTAAATGAGTTCCGGTTTTCTAGTCAATTCCATTATTACAATACCAGAAGCAAAGATCTGCAGCTTCGCTTACCGTTAGCAAGAACTGCTAAGTACCAATCTTCGCAAAATTTTGAATCTTCGTTTCGCTACAACGGGGCAAAAACATGGAACTCCCTACCTGTCAATATCCGTAATATCTCAGCTTTGATGCCTTTTAAACAGGCACTTACTGTGTCCTCTTTTCGTAACTAAACACAGTTCTTATATTTTCATTAGTATATATTAATTTATCTATATACATTCATAATCATTTATAGTTATAGTTAGATCTTTATGTATGTAAATGCAATGTGATGTATGTTTTGTGCAGAGCCCCACTTAAACCAGCTATGTGGAACTGCAGGCATTCTAATTTCTGCTTAAATATTTATTCATAAATAAATAAATATGTACAACATGGGATGTAAAAGTTAAATAAGTTTAGTTTGTAAACGTTTCGAATGAGAAAGGCTGTTTTTATCATAAAAAGAAAAGAAAAAATTAAAAAAAAAGAAAAAAACTCACGCGCTCTCCGTTCCCCACACCCAGCTCGTCCGAAGGGAGGAGAGAACCAGCCCCTAAGCTATAAATGGTAATTCCTATACGTAGACTAACTAAGCGTCACTCGATTTATACAATTGAAAAATCCTAGTCTTTCAGGGCAGGTTTATTGTTATGCTAATCTTATTGTTTTTATTCCCAGTGGGGAGTAGGGTCAACTCGCGCATTCAATGTGATAACGCATTGCAAGCGAGTTTCATCCAAGACAACCCACACGTTGTAGGGGGTGCTTGTTTTATGCTTCGGATGGCACGTAAGACTGATGCATGTATCACTTTGTATTTAATACTACTCAATGATACTTCCACTTGTTGATTATTGCTCTTGCGCTTAAAATGCATGGATGCAGTAGGAAAGAGTACCTAGACAGGTTACAGAGGCGCGCTTCTGCAATCATTGAAGGCAGAAAAAAAAAGACAAAATGAATTAATCTTACTTTGTCCTCATCCTTTTGGCAGAAATTGTTCGTAGAATTGTATGCTGGTATACAAATGCCTAAATAGTCTAGCCCGGGCATATCGGCTATTAAATGAGTTCCGGTTTTCTAGTCAATTCCATTATTACAATACCAGAAGCAAAGATCTGCAGCTTCGCTTACCGTTAGCAAGAACTGCTAAGTACCAATCTTCGCAAAATTTTGAATCTTCGTTTCGCTACAACGGGGCAAAAACATGGAACTCCCTACCTGTCAATATCCGTAATATCTCAGCTTTGATGCCTTTTAAACAGGCACTTACTGTGTCCTCTTTTCGTAACTAAACACAGTTCTTATATTTTCATTAGTATATATTAATTTATCTATATACATTCATAATCATTTATAGTTATAGTTATATCTTTATGTATGTAAATGCAATGTGATGTATGTTTTGTGCAGAGCCCCACTTAAACCAGCTATGTGGAACTGCAGGCATTCTAATTTCTGCTTAAATATTTATTCATAAATAAATAAATATGTACAACATGGGATGTAAAAGTTAAATAAGTTTAGTTTGTAAACGTTTCGAATGAGAAAGGCTGTTTTTATCATAAAAAGAAAAGAAAAAATTAAAAAAAAAGAAAAAAACTCACGCGCTCTCCGTTCCCCACACCCAGCTCGTCCGAAGGGAGGAGAGAACCAGCCCCTAAGCTATAAATGGTAATTCCTATACGTAGACTAACTAAGCGTCACTCGATTTATACAATTGAAAAATCCTAGTCTTTCAGGGCAGGTTTATTGTTATGCTCATCTTATTGTTTTTATTCCCAGTGGGGAGTAGGGTCAACTCGCGCATTCAATGTGATAACGCATTGCAAGCGAGTTTCATCCAAGACAACCCACACGTTGTAGGGGGTGCTTGTTTTATGCTTCGGATGGCACGTAAGACTGATGCATGTATCACTTTGTATTTAATACTACTCAATGATACTTCCACTTGTTGATTATTGCTCTTGCGCTTAAAATGCATGGATGCAGTAGGAAAGAGTACCTAGACAGGTTACAGAGGCGCGCTTCTGCAATCATTGAAGGCAGAAAAAAAAAGACAAAATGAATTAATCTTACTTTGTCCTCATCCTTTTGGCAGAAATTGTTCGTAGAATTGTATGCTGGTATACAAATGCCTAAATAGTCTAGCCCGGGCATATCGGCTATTAAATGAGTTCCGGTTTTCTAGTCAATTCCATTATTACAATACCAGAAGCAAAGATCTGCAGCTTCGCTTACCGTTAGCAAGAACTGCTAAGTACCAATCTTCGCAAAATTTTGAATCTTCGTTTCGCTACAACGGGGCAAAAACATGGAACTCCCTACCTGTCAATATCCGTAATATCTCAGCTTTGATGCCTTTTAAACAGGCACTTACTGTGTCCTCTTTTCGTAACTAAACACAGTTCTTATATTTTCATTAGTATATATTAATTTATCTATATACATTCATAATCATTTATAGTTATAGTTATATCTTTATGTATGTAAATGCAATGTGATGTATGTTTTGTGCAGAGCCCCACTTAAACCAGCTATGTGGAACTGCAGGCATTCTAATTTCTGCTTAAATATTTATTCATAAATAAATAAATATGTACAACATGGGATGTAAAAGTTAAATAAGTTTAGTTTGTAAACGTTTCGAATGAGAAAGGCTGTTTTTATCATAAAAAGAAAAGAAAAAATTAAAAAAAAAGAAAAAAACTCACGCGCTCTCCGTTCCCCACACCCAGCTCGTCCGAAGGGAGGAGAGAACCAGCCCCTAAGCTATAAATGGTAATTCCTATACGTAGACTAACTAAGCGTCACTCGATTTATACAATTGAAAAATCCTAGTCTTTCAGGGCAGGTTTATTGTTATGCTCATCTTATTGTTTTTATTCCCAGTGGGGAGTAGGGTCAACTCGCGCATTCAATGTGATAACGCATTGCAAGCGAGTTTCATCCAAGACAACCCACACGTTGTAGGGGGTGCTTGTTTTATGCTTCGGATGGCACGTAAGACTGATGCATGTATCACTTTGTATTTAATACTACTCAATGATACTTCCACTTGTTGATTATTGCTCTTGCGCTTAAAATGCATGGATGCAGTAGGAAAGAGTACCTAGACAGGTTACAGAGGCGCGCTTCTGCAATCATTGAAGGCAGAAAAAAAAAGACAAAATGAATTAATCTTACTTTGTCCTCATCCTTTTGGCAGAAATTGTTCGTAGAATTGTATGCTGGTATACAAATGCCTAAATAGTCTAGCCCGGGCATATCGGCTATTAAATGAGTTCCGGTTTTCTAGTCAATTCCATTATTACAATACCAGAAGCAAAGATCTGCAGCTTCGCTTACCGTTAGCAAGAACTGCTAAGTACCAATCTTCGCAAAATTTTGAATCTTCGTTTCGCTACAACGGGGCAAAAACATGGAACTCCCTACCTGTCAATATCCGTAATATCTCAGCTTTGATGCCTTTTAAACAGGCACTTACTGTGTCCTCTTTTCGTAACTAAACACAGTTCTTATATTTTCATTAGTATATATTAATTTATCTATATACATTCATAATCATTTATAGTTATAGTTATATCTTTATGTATGTAAATGCAATGTGATGTATGTTTTGTGCAGAGCCCCACTTAAACCAGCTATGTGGAACTGCAGGCATTCTAATTTCTGCTTAAATATTTATTCATAAATAAATAAATATGTACAACATGGGATGTAAAAGTTAAATAAGTTTAGTTTGTAAACGTTTCGAATGAGAAAGGCTGTTTTTATCATAAAAAGAAAAGAAAAAATTAAAAAAAAAGAAAAAAACTCACGCGCTCTCCGTTCCCCACACCCAGCTCGTCCGAAGGGAGGAGAGAACCAGCCCCTAAGCTATAAATGGTAATTCCTATACGTAGACTAACTAAGCGTCACTCGATTTATACAATTGAAAAATCCTAGTCTTTCAGGGCAGGTTTATTGTTATGCTCATCTTATTGTTTTTATTCCCAGTGGGGAGTAGGGTCAACTCGCGCATTCAATGTGATAACGCATTGCAAGCGAGTTTCATCCAAGACAACCCACACGTTGTAGGGGGTGCTTGTTTTATGCTTCGGATGGCACGTAAGACTGATGCATGTATCACTTTGTATTTAATACTACTCAATGATACTTCCACTTGTTGATTATTGCTCTTGCGCTTAAAATGCATGGATGCAGTAGGAAAGAGTACCTAGACAGGTTACAGAGGCGCGCTTCTGCAATCATTGAAGGCAGAAAAAAAAAGACAAAATGAATTAATCTTACTTTGTCCTCATCCTTTTGGCAGAAATTGTTCGTAGAATTGTATGCTGGTATACAAATGCCTAAATAGTCTAGCCCGGGCATATCGGCTATTAAATGAGTTCCGGTTTTCTAGTCAATTCCATTATTACAATACCAGAAGCAAAGATCTGCAGCTTCGCTTACCGTTAGCAAGAACTGCTAAGTACCAATCTTCGCAAAATTTTGAATCTTCGTTTCGCTACAACGGGGCAAAAACATGGAACTCCCTACCTGTCAATATCCGTAATATCTCAGCTTTGATGCCTTTTAAACAGGCACTTACTGTGTCCTCTTTTCGTAACTAAACACAGTTCTTATATTTTCATTAGTATATATTAATTTATCTATATACATTCATAATCATTTATAGTTATAGTTATATCTTTATGTATGTAAATGCAATGTGATGTATGTTTTGTGCAGAGCCCCACTTAAACCAGCTATGTGGAACTGCAGGCATTCTAATTTCTGCTTAAATATTTATTCATAAATAAATAAATATGTACAACATGGGATGTAAAAGTTAAATAAGTTTAGTTTGTAAACGTTTCGAATGAGAAAGGCTGTTTTTATCATAAAAAGAAAAGAAAAAATTAAAAAAAAAGAAAAAAACTCACGCGCTCTCCGTTCCCCACACCCAGCTCGTCCGAAGGGAGGAGAGAACCAGCCCCTAAGCTATAAATGGTAATTCCTATACGTAGACTAACTAAGCGTCACTCGATTTATACAATTGAAAAATCCTAGTCTTTCAGGGCAGGTTTATTGTTATGCTCATCTTATTGTTTTTATTCCCAGTGGGGAGTAGGGTCAACTCGCGCATTCAATGTGATAACGCATTGCAAGCGAGTTTCATCCAAGACAACCCACACGTTGTAGGGGGTGCTTGTTTTATGCTTCGGATGGCACGTAAGACTGATGCATGTATCACTTTGTATTTAATACTACTCAATGATACTTCCACTTGTTGATTATTGCTCTTGCGCTTAAAATGCATGGATGCAGTAGGAAAGAGTACCTAGACAGGTTACAGAGGCGCGCTTCTGCAATCATTGAAGGCAGAAAAAAAAAGACAAAATGAATTAATCTTACTTTGTCCTCATCCTTTTGGCAGAAATTGTTCGTAGAATTGTATGCTGGTATACAAATGCCTAAATAGTCTAGCCCGGGCATATCGGCTATTAAATGAGTTCCGGTTTTCTAGTCAATTCCATTATTACAATACCAGAAGCAAAGATCTGCAGCTTCGCTTACCGTTAGCAAGAACTGCTAAGTACCAATCTTCGCAAATTTTTGAATCTTCGTTTCGCTACAACGGGGCAAAAACATGGAACTCCCTACCTGTCAATATCCGTAATATCTCAGCTTTGATGCCTTTTAAACAGGCACTTACTGTGTCCTCTTTTCGTAACTAAACTCAGTTCTTATATTTTCATTAGTATATATTAATTTATCTATATACATTCATAATCATTTATAGTTATAGTTATATCTTTATGTATGTAAATGCAATGTGATGTATGTTTTGTGCAGAGCCCCACTTAAACCAGCTATGTGGAATTGCAGGCATTCTAATTTCTGCTTAAATATTTATTCATAAATAAATAAATATGTACAACATGGGATGTAAAAGTTAAATAAGTTTAGTTTGTAAACGTTTCGAATGAGAAAGGCTGTTTTTATCATAAAAAGAAAAGAAAAAATTAAAAAAAAAGAAAAAACTCACGCGCTCTCCGTTCCCCACACCCAGCTCGTCCGAAGGGAGGAGAGAACCAGCCCCTAAGCTATAAATGGTAATTCCTATACGTAGACTAACTAAGCGTCACTCGATTTATACAATTGAAAAATCCTAGTCTTTCAGGGCAGGTTTATTGTTATGCTAATCTTATTGTTTTTATTCCCAGTGGGGAGTAGGGTCAACTCGCGCATTCAATGTGATAACGCATTGCAAGCGAGTTTCATCCAAGACAACCCACACGTTGTAGGGGGTGCTTGTTTTATGCTTCGGATGGCACGTAAGACTGATGCATGTATCACTTTGTATTTAATACTACTCAATGATACTTCCACTTGTTGATTATTGCTCTTGCGCTTAAAATGCATGGATGCAGTAGGAAAGAGTACCTAGACAGGTTACAGAGGCACGCTTCTGCAATCATTGAAGGCAGAAAAAAAAAGACAAAATGAATTAATCTTACTTTGTCCTCATCCTTTTGGCAGAAATTGTTCGTAGAATTGTATGCTGGTATACAAATGCCTAAATAGTCTAGCCCGGGCATATCGGCTATTAAATGAGTTCCGGTTTTCTAGTCAATTCCATTATTACAATACCAGAAGCAAAGATCTGCAGCTTCGCTTACCGTTAGCAAGAACTGCTAAGTACCAATCTTCGCAAAATTTTGAATCTTCGTTTCGCTACAACGGGGCAAAAACATGGAACTCCCTACCTGTCAATATCCGTAATATCTCAGCTTTGATGCCTTTTAAACAGGCACTTACTGTGTCCTCTTTTCGTAACTAAACACAGTTCTTATATTTTCATTAGTATATATTAATTTATCTATATACATTCATAATCATTTATAGTTATAGTTATATCTTTATGTATGTAAATGCAATGTGATGTATGTTTTGTGCAGAGCCCCACTTAAACCAGCTATGTGGAACTGCAGGCATTCTAATTTCTGCTTAAATATTTATTCATAAATAAATAAATATGTACAACATGGGATGTAAAAGTTAAATAAGTTTAGTTTGTAAACGTTTCGAATGAGAAAGGCTGTTTTTATCATAAAAAGAAAAGAAAAAATTAAAAAAAAAGAAAAAAACTCACGCGCTCTCCGTTCCCCACACCCAGCTCGTCCGAAGGGAGGAGAGAACCAGCCCCTAAGCTATAAATGGTAATTCCTATACGTAGACTAACTAAGCGTCACTCGATTTATACAATTGAAAAATCCTAGTCTTTCAGGGCAGGTTTATTGTTATGCTAATCTTATTGTTTTTATTCCCAGTGGGGAGTAGGGTCAACTCGCGCATTCAATGTGATAACGCATTGCAAGCGAGTTTCATCCAAGACAACCCACACGTTGTAGGGGGTGCTTGTTTTATGCTTCGGATGGCACGTAAGACTGATGCATGTATCACTTTGTATTTAATACTACTCAATGATACTTCCACTTGTTGATTATTGCTCTTGCGCTTAAAATGCATGGATGCAGTAGGAAAGAGTACCTAGACAGGTTACAGAGGCGCGCTTCTGCAATCATTGAAGGCAGAAAAAAAAAGACAAAATGAATTAATCTTACTTTGTCCTCATCCTTTTGGCAGAAATTGTTCGTAGAATTGTATGCTGGTATACAAATGCCTAAATAGTCTAGCCCGGGCATATCAGCTATTAAATGAGTTCCGGTTTTCTAGTCAATTCCATTATTACAATACCAGAAGCAAAGATCTGCAGCTTCGCTTACCGTTAGCAAGAACTGCTAAGTACCAATCTTCGCAAAATTTTGAATCTTCGTTTCGCTACAACGGGGCAAAAACATGGAACTCCCTACCTGTCAATATCCGTAATATCTCAGCTTTGATGCCTTTTAAACAGGCACTTACTGTGTCCTCTTTTCGTAACTAAACACAGTTCTTATATTTTCATTAGTATATATTAATTTATCTATATACATTCATAATCATTTATAGTTATAGTTAGATCTTTATGTATGTAAATGCAATGTGATGTATGTTTTGTGCAGAGCCCCACTTAAACCAGCTATGTGGAACTGCAGGCATTCTAATTTCTGCTTAAATATTTATTCATAAATAAATAAATATGTACAACATGGGATGTAAAAGTTAAATAAGTTTAGTTTGTAAACGTTTCGAATGAGAAAGGCTGTTTTTATCATAAAAAGAAAAGAAAAAATTAAAAAAAAAGAAAAAAACTCACGCGCTCTCCGTTCCCCACACCCAGCTCGTCCGAAGGGAGGAGAGAACCAGCCCCTAAGCTATAAATGGTAATTCCTATACGTAGACTAACTAAGCGTCACTCGATTTATACAATTGAAAAATCCTAGTCTTTCAGGGCAGGTTTATTGTTATGCTAATCTTATTGTTTTTATTCCCAGTGGGGAGTAGGGTCAACTCGCGCATTCAATGTGATAACGCATTGCAAGCGAGTTTCATCCAAGACAACCCACACGTTGTAGGGGGTGCTTGTTTTATGCTTCGGATGGCACGTAAGACTGATGCATGTATCACTTTGTATTTAATACTACTCAATGATACTTCCACTTGTTGATTATTGCTCTTGCGCTTAAAATGCATGGATGCAGTAGGAAAGAGTACCTAGACAGGTTACAGAGGCGCGCTTCTGCAATCATTGAAGGCAGAAAAAAAAAGACAAAATGAATTAATCTTACTTTGTCCTCATCCTTTTGGCAGAAATTGTTCGTAGAATTGTATGCTGGTATACAAATGCCTAAATAGTCTAGCCCGGGCATATCAGCTATTAAATGAGTTCCGGTTTTCTAGTCAATTCCATTATTACAATACCAGAAGCAAAGATCTGCAGCTTCGCTTACCGTTAGCAAGAACTGCTAAGTACCAATCTTCGCAAAATTTTGAATCTTCGTTTCGCTACAACGGGGCAAAAACATGGAACTCCCTACCTGTCAATATCCGTAATATCTCAGCTTTGATGCCTTTTAAACAGGCACTTACTGTGTCCTCTTTTCGTAACTAAACACAGTTCTTATATTTTCATTAGTATATATATATTAATTTATCTATATACATTCATAATCATTTATAGTTATAGTTAGATCTTTATGTATGTAAATGCAATGTGATGTATGTTTTGTGCAGAGCCCCACTTAAACCAGCTATGTGGAACTGCAGGCATTCTAATTTCTGCTTAAATATTTATTCATAAATAAATAAATATGTACAACATGGGATGTAAAAGTTAAATAAGTTTAGTTTGTAAACGTTTCGAATGAGAAAGGCTGTTTTTATCATAAAAAGAAAAGAAAAAATTAAAAAAAAAGAAAAAAACTCACGCGCTCTCCGTTCCCCACACCCAGCTCGTCCGAAGGGAGGAGAGAACCAGCCCCTAAGCTATAAATGGTAATTCCTATACGTAGACTAACTAAGCGTCACTCGATTTATACAATTGAAAAATCCTAGTCTTTCAGGGCAGGTTTATTGTTATGCTAATCTTATTGTTTTTATTCCCAGTGGGGAGTAGGGTCAACTCGCGCATTCAATGTGATAACGCATTGCAAGCGAGTTTCATCCAAGACAACCCACACGTTGTAGGGGGTGCTTGTTTTATGCTTCGGATGGCACGTAAGACTGATGCATGTATCACTTTGTATTTAATACTACTCAATGATACTTCCACTTGTTGATTATTGCTCTTGCGCTTAAAATGCATGGATGCAGTAGGAAAGAGTACCTAGACAGGTTACAGAGGCGCGCTTCTGCAATCATTGAAGGCAGAAAAAAAAAGACAAAATGAATTAATCTTACTTTGTCCTCATCCTTTTGGCAGAAATTGTTCGTAGAATTGTATGCTGGTATACAAATGCCTAAATAGTCTAGCCCGGGCATATCAGCTATTAAATGAGTTCCGGTTTTCTAGTCAATTCCATTATTACAATACCAGAAGCAAAGATCTGCAGCTTCGCTTACCGTTAGCAAGAACTGCTAAGTACCAATCTTCGCAAAATTTTGAATCTTCGTTTCGCTACAACGGGGCAAAAACATGGAACTCCCTACCTGTCAATATCCGTAATATCTCAGCTTTGATGCCTTTTAAACAGGCACTTACTGTGTCCTCTTTTCGTAACTAAACACAGTTCTTATATTTTCATTAGTATATATTAATTTATCTATATACATTCATAATCATTTATAGTTATAGTTATATCTTTATGTATGTAAATGCAATGTGATGTATGTTTTGTGCAGAGCCCCACTTAAACCAGCTATGTGGAACTGCAGGCATTCTAATTTCTGCTTAAATATTTATTCATAAATAAATAAATATGTACAACATGGGATGTAAAAGTTAAATAAGTTTAGTTTGTAAACGTTTCGAATGAGAAAGGCTGTTTTTATCATAAAAAGAAAAGAAAAAATTAAAAAAAAAGAAAAAAACTCACGCGCTCTCCGTTCCCCACACCCAGCTCGTCCGAAGGGAGGAGAGAACCAGCCCCTAAGCTATAAATGGTAATTCCTATACGTAGACTAACTAAGCGTCACTCGATTTATACAATTGAAAAATCCTAGTCTTTCAGGGCAGGTTTATTGTTATGCTCATCTTATTGTTTTTATTCCCAGTGGGGAGTAGGGTCAACTCGCGCATTCAATGTGATAACGCATTGCAAGCGAGTTTCATCCAAGACAACCCACACGTTGTAGGAGGTGCTTGTTTTATGCTTCGGATGGCACGTAAGACTGATGCATGTATCACTTTGTATTTAATACTACTCAATGATACTTCCACTTGTTGATTATTGATCTTGCGCTTAAAATGCATGGATGCAGTAGGAAAGAGTACCTAGACAGGTTACAGAGGCACGCTTCTGCAATCATTGAAGGCAGAAAAAAAAAGACAAAATGAATTAATCTTACTTTGTCCTCATCCTTTTGGCAGAAATTGTTCGTAGAATTGTATGCTGGTATACAAATGCCTAAATAGTCTAGCCCGGGCATATCGGCTATTAAATGAGTTCCGGTTTTCTAGTCAATTCCATTATTACAATACCAGAAGCAAAGATCTGCAGCTTCGCTTACCGTTAGCAAGAACTGCTAAGTACCAATCTTCGCAAAATTTTGAATCTTCGTTTCGCTACAACGGGGCAAAAACATGGAACTCCCTACCTGTCAATATCCGTAATATCTCAGCTTTGATGCCTTTTAAACAGGCACTTACTGTGTCCTCTTTTCGTAACTAAACACAGTTCTTATATTTTCATTAGTATATATATATTAATTTATCTATATACATTCATAATCATTTATAGTTATAGTTATATCTTTATGTATGTAAATGCAATGTGATGTATGTTTTGTGCAGAGCCCCACTTAAACCAGCTATGTGGAACTGCAGGCATTCTAATTTCTGCTTAAATATTTATTCATAAATAAATAAATATGTACAACATGGGATGTAAAAGTTAAATAAGTTTAGTTTGTAAACGTTTCGAATGAGAAAGGCTGTTTTTATCATAAAAAGAAAAGAAAAAATTAAAAAAAAAGAAAAAAACTCACGCGCTCTCCGTTCCCCACACCCAGCTCGTCCGAAGGGAGGAGAGAACCAGCCCCTAAGCTATAAATGGTAATTCCTATACGTAGACTAACTAAGCGTCACTCGATTTATACAATTGAAAAATCCTAGTCTTTCAGGGCAGGTTTATTGTTATGCTCATCTTATTGTTTTTATTCCCAGTGGGGAGTAGGGTCAACTCGCGCATTCAATGTGATAACGCATTGCAAGCGAGTTTCATCCAAGACAACCCACACGTTGTAGGGGGTGCTTGTTTTATGCTTCGGATGGCACGTAAGACTGATGCATGTATCACTTTGTATTTAATACTACTCAATGATACTTCCACTTGTTGATTATTGCTCTTGCGCTTAAAATGCATGGATGCAGTAGGAAAGAGTACCTAGACAGGTTACAGAGGCGCGCTTCTGCAATCATTGAAGGCAGAAAAAAAAAGACAAAAATGAATGAATCTTACTTTGTCCTCATCCTTTTGGCAGAAATTGTTCGTAGAATTGTATGCTGGTATACAAATGCCTAAATAGTCTAGCCCGGGCATATCGGCTATTAAATGAGTTCCGGTTTTCTAGTCAATTCCATTATTACAATACCAGAAGCAAAGATCTGCAGCTTCGCTTACCGTTAGCAAGAACTGCTAAGTACCAATCTTCGCAAAATTTTGAATCTTCGTTTCGCTACAACGGGGCAAAAACATGGAACTCCCTACCTGTCAATATCCGTAATATCTCAGCTTTGATGCCTTTTAAACAGGCACTTACTGTGTCCTCTTTTCGTAACTAAACACAGTTCTTATATTTTCATTAGTATATATATATTAATTTATCTATATACATTCATAATCATTTATAGTTATAGTTATATCTTTATGTATGTAAATGCAATGTGATGTATGTTTTGTGCAGAGCCCCACTTAAACCAGCTATGTGGAACTGCAGGCATTCTAATTTCTGCTTAAATATTTATTCATAAATAAATAAATATGTACAACATGGGATGTAAAAGTTAAATAAGTTTAGTTTGTAAACGTTTCGAATGAGAAAGGCTGTTTTTATCATAAAAAGAAAAGAAAAAATTAAAAAAAAAGAAAAAAACTCACGCGCTCTCCGTTCCCCACACCCAGCTCGTCCGAAGGGAGGAGAGAACCAGCCCCTAAGCTATAAATGGTAATTCCTATACGTAGACTAACTAAGCGTCACTCGATTTATACAATTGAAAAATCCTAGTCTTTCAAGGCAGGTTTATTGTTATGCTAATCTTATTGTTTTTATTCCCAGTGGGGAGTAGGGTCAACTCGCGCATTCAATGTGATAACGCATTGCAAGCGAGTTTCATCCAAGACAACCCACACGTTGTAGGGGGTGCTTGTTTTATGCTTCGGATGGCACGTAAGACTGATGCATGTATCACTTTGTATTTAATACTACTCAATGATACTTCCACTTGTTGATTATTGCTCTTGCGCTTAAAATGCATGGATGCAGTAGGAAAGAGTACCTAGACAGGTTACAGAGGCGCGCTTCTGCAATCATTGAAGGCAGAAAAAAAAAGACAAAAATGAATGAATCTTACTTTGTCCTCATCCTTTTGGCAGAAATTGTTCGTAGAATTGTATGCTGGTATACAAATGCCTAAATAGTCTAGCCCGGGCATATCGGCTATTAAATGAGTTCCGGTTTTCTAGTCAATTCCATTATTACAATACCAGAAGCAAAGATCTGCAGCTTCGCTTACCGTTAGCAAGAACTGCTAAGTACCAATCTTCGCAAAATTTTGAATCTTCGTTTCGCTACAACGGGGCAAAAACATGGAACTCCCTACCTGTCAATATCCGTAATATCTCAGCTTTGATGCCTTTTAAACAGGCACTTACTGTGTCCTCTTTTCGTAACTAAACACAGTTCTTATATTTTCATTAGTATATATATATTAATTTATCTATATACATTCATAATCATTTATAGTTATAGTTATATCTTTATGTATGTAAATGCAATGTGATGTATGTTTTGTGCAGAGCCCCACTTAAACCAGCTATGTGGAACTGCAGGCATTCTAATTTCTGCTTAAATATTTATTCATAAATAAATAAATATGTACAACATGGGATGTAAAAGTTAAATAAGTTTAGTTTGTAAACGTTTCGAATGAGAAAGGCTGTTTTTATCATAAAAAGAAAAGAAAAAATTAAAAAAAAAGAAAAAAACTCACGCGCTCTCCGTTCCCCACACCCAGCTCGTCCGAAGGGAGGAGAGAACCAGCCCCTAAGCTATAAATGGTAATTCCTATACGTAGACTAACTAAGCGTCACGCGATTTATACAATTGAAAAATCCTAGTCTTTCAGGGCAGGTTTATTGTTATGCTCATCTTATTGTTTTTATTCCCAGTGGGGAGTAGGGTCAACTCGCGCATTCAATGTGATAACGCATTGCAAGCGAGTTTCATCCAAGACAACCCACACGTTGTAGGGGGTGCTTGTTTTATGCTTCGGATGGCACGTAAGACTGATGCATGTATCACTTTGTATTTAATACTACTCAATGATACTTCCACTTGTTGATTATTGCTCTTGCGCTTAAAATGCATGGATGCAGTAGGAAAGAGTACCTAGACAGGTTACAGAGGCGCGCTTCTGCAATCATTGAAGGCAGAAAAAAAAAGACAAAATGAATTAATCTTACTTTGTCCTCATCCTTTTGGCAGAAATTGTTCGTAGAATTGTATGCTGGTATACAAATGCCTAAATAGTCTAGCCCGGGCATATCAGCTATTAAATGAGTTCCGGTTTTCTAGTCAATTCCATTATTACAATACCAGAAGCAAAGATCTGCAGCTTCGCTTACCGTTAGCAAGAACTGCTAAGTACCAATCTTCGCAAAATTTTGAATCTTCGTTTCGCTACAACGGGGCAAAAACATGGAACTCCCTACCTGTCAATATCCGTAATATCTCAGCTTTGATGCCTTTTAAACAGGCACTTACTGTGTCCTCTTTTCGTAACTAAACACAGTTCTTATATTTTCATTAGTATATATTAATTTATCTATATACATTCATAATCATTTATAGTTATAGTTAGATCTTTATGTATGTAAATGCAATGTGATGTATGTTTTGTGCAGAGCCCCACTTAAACCAGCTATGTGGAACTGCAGGCATTCTAATTTCTGCTTAAATATTTATTCATAAATAAATAAATATGTACAACATGGGATGTAAAAGTTAAATAAGTTTAGTTTGTAAACGTTTCGAATGAGAAAGGCTGTTTTTATCATAAAAAGAAAAGAAAAAATTAAAAAAAAAGAAAAAAACTCACGCGCTCTCCGTTCCCCACACCCAGCTCGTCCGAAGGGAGGAGAGAACCAGCCCCTAAGCTATAAATGGTAATTCCTATACGTAGACTAACTAAGCGTCACTCGATTTATACAATTGAAAAATCCTAGTCTTTCAGGGCAGGTTTATTGTTATGCTCATCTTATTGTTTTTATTCCCAGTGGGGAGTAGGGTCAACTCGCGCATTCAATGTGATAACGCATTGCAAGCGAGTTTCATCCAAGACAACCCACACGTTGTAGGGGGTGCTTGTTTTATGCTTCGGATGGCACGTAAGACTGATGCATGTATCACTTTGTATTTAATACTACTCAATGATACTTCCACTTGTTGATTATTGCTCTTGCGCTTAAAATGCATGGATGCAGTAGGAAAGAGTACCTAGACAGGTTACAGAGGTACGCTTCTGCAATCATTGAAGGCAGAAAAAAAAAGACAAAATGAATGAATCTTACTTTGTCCTCATCCTTTTGGCAGAAATTGTTCGTAGAATTGTATGCTGGTATACAAATGCCTAAATAGTCTAGCCCGGGCATATCGGCTATTAAATGAGTTCCGGTTTTCTAGTCAATTCCATTATTACAATACCAGAAGCAAAGATCTGCAGCTTCGCTTACCGTTAGCAAGAACTGCTAAGTACCAATCTTCGCAAAATTTTGAATCTTCGTTTCGCTACAACGGGGCAAAAACATGGAACTCCCTACCTGTCAATATCCGTAATATCTCAGCTTTTATGCCTTTTAAACAGGCACTTACTGTGTCCTCTTTTCGTAACTAAACACAGTTCTTATATTTTCATTAGTATATATATATTAATTTATCTATATACATTCATAATCATTTATAGTTATAGTTAGATCTTTATGTATGTAAATGCAATGTGATGTATGTTTTGTGCAGAGCCCCACTTAAACCAGCTATGTGGAACTGCAGGCATTCTAATTTCTGCTTAAATATTTATTCATAAATAAATAAATATGTACAACATGGGATGTAAAAGTTAAATAAGTTTAGTTTGTAAACGTTTCGAATGAGAAAGGCTGTTTTTATCATAAAAAGAAAAGAAAAAATTAAAAAAAAAGAAAAAAACTCACGCGCTCTCCGTTCCCCACACCCAGCTCGTCCGAAGGGAGGAGAGAACCAGCCCCTAAGCTATAAATGGTAATTCCTATACGTAGACTAACTAAGCGTCACTCGATTTATACAATTGAAAAATCCTAGTCTTTCAAGGCAGGTTTATTGTTATGCTAATCTTATTGTTTTTATTCCCAGTGGGGAGTAGGGTCAACTCGCGCATTCAATGTGATAACGCATTGCAAGCGAGTTTCATCCAAGACAACCCACACGTTGTAGGGGGTGCTTGTTTTATGCTTCGGATGGCACGTAAGACTGATGCATGTATCACTTTGTATTTAATACTACTCAATGATACTTCCACTTGTTGATTATTGCTCTTGCGTTTAAAATGCACGGATGCAGTAGGAAAGAGTACCTAGACAGGTTACAGAGGTACGCTTCTGCAATCATTGAAGGCAGAAAAAAAAGACAAAATGAATGAATCTTACTTTGTCCTCATCCTTTTGGCAGAAATTGTTCGTAGAATTGTATGCTGGTATACAAATGCCTAAATAGTCTAGCCCGGGCATATCGGCTATTAAATGAGTTCCGGTTTTCTAGTCAATTCCATTATTACAATACCAGAAGCAAAGATCTGCAGCTTCGCTTACCGTTAGCAAGAACTGCTAAGTACCAATCTTCGCAAAATTTTGAATCTTCGTTTCGCTACAACGGGGCAAAAACATGGAACTCCCTACCTGTCAATATCCGTAATATCTCAGCTTTGATGCCTTTTAAACAGGCACTTACTGTGTCATCTTTTCGTAACTAAACACAGTTCTTATATTTTCATTAGTATATATTAATTTATCTATATACATTCATAATCATTTATAGTTATAGTTATATCTTTATGTATGTAAATGCAATGTGATGTATGTTTTGTGCAGAGCCCCACTTAAACCAGCTATGTGGAACTGCAGGCATTCTAATTTCTGCTTAAATATTTATTCATAAATAAATAAATATGTACAACATGGGATGTAAAAGTTAAATAAGTTTAGTTTGTAAACGTTTCGAATGAGAAAGGCTGTTTTTATCATAAAAAGAAAAGAAAAAATTAAAAAAAAAGAAAAAAACTCACGCGCTCTCCGTTCCCCACACCCAGCTCGTCCGAAGGGAGGAGAGAACCAGCCCCTAAGCTATAAATGGTAATTCCTATACGTAGACTAACTAAGCGTCACTCGATTTATACAATTGAAAAATCCTAGTCTTTCAGGGCAGGTTTATTGTTATGCTCATCTTATTGTTTTTATTCCCAGTGGGGAGTAGGGTCAACTCGCGCATTCAATGTGATAACGCATTGCAAGCGAGTTTCATCCAAGACAACCCACACGTTGTAGGGGGTGCTTGTTTTATGCTTCGGATGGCACGTAAGACTGATGCATGTATCACTTTGTATTTAATACTACTCAATGATACTTCCACTTGTTGATTATTGCTCTTGCGCTTAAAATGCATGGATGCAGTAGGAAAGAGTACCTAGACAGGTTACAGAGGCACGCTTCTGCAATCATTGAAGGCAGAAAAAAAAAAGACAAAATGAATTAATCTTACTTTGTCCTCATCCTTTTGGCAGAAATTGTTCGTAGAATTGTATGCTGGTATACAAATGCCTAAATAGTCTAGCCCGGGCATATCGGCTATTAAATGAGTTCCGGTTTTCTAGTCAATTCCATTATTACAATACCAGAAGCAAAGATCTGCAGCTTCGCTTACCGTTAGCAAGAACTGCTAAGTACCAATCTTCGCAAAATTTTGAATCTTCGTTTCGCTACAACGGGGCAAAAACATGGAACTCCCTACCTGTCAATATCCGTAATATCTCAGCTTTGATGCCTTTTAAACAGGCACTTACTGTGTCCTCTTTTCGTAACTAAACACAGTTCTTATATTTTCATTAGTATATATTAATTTATCTATATACATTCATAATCATTTATAGTTATAGTTATATCTTTATGTATGTAAATGCAATGTGATGTATGTTTTGTGCAGAGCCCCACTTAAACCAGCTATGTGGAACTGCAGGCATTCTAATTTCTGCTTAAATATTTATTCATAAATAAATAAATATGTACAACATGGGATGTAAAAGTTAAATAAGTTTAGTTTGTAAACGTTTCGAATGAGAAAGGCTGTTTTTATCATAAAAAGAAAAGAAAAAATTAAAAAAAAAGAAAAAAACTCACGCGCTCTCCGTTCCCCACACCCAGCTCGTCCGAAGGGAGGAGAGAACCAGCCCCTAAGCTATAAATGGTAATTCCTATACGTAGACTAACTAAGCGTCACTCGATTTATACAATTGAAAAATCCTAGTCTTTCAGGGCAGGTTTATTGTTATGCTCATCTTATTGTTTTTATTCCCAGTGGGGAGTAGGGTCAACTCGCGCATTCAATGTGATAACGCATTGCAAGCGAGTTTCATCCAAGACAACCCACACGTTGTAGGGGGTGCTTGTTTTATGCTTCGGATGGCACGTAAGACTGATGCATGTATCACTTTGTATTTAATACTACTCAATGATACTTCCACTTGTTGATTATTGCTCTTGCGCTTAAAATGCATGGATGCAGTAGGAAAGAGTACCTAGACAGGTTACAGAGGCACGCTTCTGCAATCATTGAAGGCAGAAAAAAAAAAGACAAAATGAATTAATCTTACTTTGTCCTCATCCTTTTGGCAGAAATTGTTCGTAGAATTGTATGCTGGTATACAAATGCCTAAATAGTCTAGCCCGGGCATATCGGCTATTAAATGAGTTCCGGTTTTCTAGTCAATTCCATTATTACAATACCAGAAGCAAAGATCTGCAGCTTCGCTTACCGTTAGCAAGAACTGCTAAGTACCAATCTTCGCAAAATTTTGAATCTTCGTTTCGCTACAACGGGGCAAAAACATGGAACTCCCTACCTGTCAATATCCGTAATATCTCAGCTTTGATGCCTTTTAAACAGGCACTTACTGTGTCCTCTTTTCGTAACTAAACACAGTTCTTATATTTTCATTAGTATATATTAATTTATCTATATACATTCATAATCATTTATAGTTATAGTTATATCTTTATGTATGTAAATGCAATGTGATGTATGTTTTGTGCAGAGCCCCACTTAAACCAGCTATGTGGAACTGCAGGCATTCTAATTTCTGCTTAAATATTTATTCATAAATAAATAAATATGTACAACATGGGATGTAAAAGTTAAATAAGTTTAGTTTGTAAACGTTTCGAATGAGAAAGGCTGTTTTTATCATAAAAAGAAAAGAAAAAATTAAAAAAAAAGAAAAAAACTCACGCGCTCTCCGTTCTCCACACCCAGCTCGTCCGAAGGGAGGAGAGAACCAGCCCCTAAGCTATAAATGGTAATTCCTATACGTAGACTAACTAAGCGTCACTCGATTTATACAATTGAAAAATCCTAGTCTTTCAGGGCAGGTTTATTGTTATGCTCATCTTATTGTTTTTATTCCCAGTGGGGAGTAGGGTCAACTCGCGCATTCAATGTGATAACGCATTGCAAGCGAGTTTCATCCAAGACAACCCACACGTTGTAGGGGGTGCTTGTTTTATGCTTCGGATGGCACGTAAGACTGATGCATGTATCACTTTGTATTTAATACTACTCAATGATACTTCCACTTGTTGATTATTGCTCTTGCGCTTAAAATGCATGGATGCAGTAGGAAAGAGTACCTAGACAGGTTACAGAGGCACGCTTCTGCAATCATTGAAGGCAGAAAAAAAAAGACAAAATGAATTAATCTTACTTTGTCCTCATCCTTTTGGCAGAAATTGTTCGTAGAATTGTATGCTGGTATACAAATGCCTAAATAGTCTAGCCCGGGCATATCGGCTATTAAATGAGTTCCGGTTTTCTAGTCAATTCCATTATTACAATACCAGAAGCAAAGATCTGCAGCTTCGCTTACCGTTAGCAAGAACTGCTAAGTACCAATCTTCGCAAAATTTTGAATCTTCGTTTCGCTACAACGGGGCAAAAACATGGAACTCCCTACCTGTCAATATCCGTAATATCTCAGCTTTGATGCCTTTTAAACAGGCACTTACTGTGTCCTCTTTTCGTAACTAAACACAGTTCTTATATTTTCATTAGTATATATTAATTTATCTATATACATTCATAATCATTTATAGTTATAGTTAGATCTTTATGTATGTAAATGCAATGTGATGTATGTTTTGTGCAGAGCCCCACTTAAACCAGCTATGTGGAACTGCAGGCATTCTAATTTCTGCTTAAATATTTATTCATAAATAAATAAATATGTACAACATGGGATGTAAAAGTTAAATAAGTTTAGTTTGTAAACGTTTCGAATGAGAAAGGCTGTTTTTATCATAAAAAGAAAAGAAAAAATTAAAAAAAAAGAAAAAAACTCACGCGCTCTCCGTTCCCCACACCCAGCTCGTCCGAAGGGAGGAGAGAACCAGCCCCTAAGCTATAAATGGTAATTCCTATACGTAGACTAACTAAGCGTCACTCGATTTATACAATTGAAAAATCCTAGTCTTTCAGGGCAGGTTTATTGTTATGCTCATCTTATTGTTTTTATTCCCAGTGGGGAGTAGGGTCAACTCGCGCATTCAATGTGATAACGCATTGCAAGCGAGTTTCATCCAAGACAACCCACACGTTGTAGGGGGTGCTTGTTTTATGCTTCGGATGGCACGTAAGACTGATGCATGTATCACTTTGTATTTAATACTACTCAATGATACTTCCACTTGTTGATTATTGCTCTTGCGCTTAAAATGCATGGATGCAGTAGGAAAGAGTACCTAGACAGGTTACAGAGGCACGCTTCTGCAATCATTGAAGGCAGAAAAAAAAAGACAAAATGAATTAATCTTACTTTGTCCTCATCCTTTTGGCAGAAATTGTTCGTAGAATTGTATGCTGGTATACAAATGCCTAAATAGTCTAGCCCGGGCATATCGGCTATTAAATGAGTTCCGGTTTTCTAGTCAATTCCATTATTACAATACCAGAAGCAAAGATCTGCAGCTTCGCTTACCGTTAGCAAGAACTGCTAAGTACCAATCTTCGCAAAATTTTGAATCTTCGTTTCGCTACAACGGGGCAAAAACATGGAACTCCCTACCTGTCAATATCCGTAATATCTCAGCTTTGATGCCTTTTAAACAGGCACTTACTGTGTCCTCTTTTCGTAACTAAACACAGTTCTTATATTTTCATTAGTATATATATATTAATTTATCTATATACATTCATAATCATTTATAGTTATAGTTATATCTTTATGTATGTAAATGCAATGTGATGTATGTTTTGTGCAGAGCCCCACTTAAACCAGCTATGTGGAACTGCAGGCATTCTAATTTCTGCTTAAATATTTATTCATAAATAAATAAATATGTACAACATGGGATGTAAAAGTTAAATAAGTTTAGTTTGTAAACGTTTCGAATGAGAAAGGCTGTTTTTATCATAAAAAGAAAAGAAAAAATTAAAAAAAAAGAAAAAAACTCACGCGCTCTCCGTTCCCCACACCCAGCTCGTCCGAAGGGAGGAGAGAACCAGCCCCTAAGCTATAAATGGTAATTCCTATACGTAGACTAACTAAGCGTCACTCGATTTATACAATTGAAAAATCCTAGTCTTTCAAGGCAGGTTTATTGTTATGCTAATCTTATTGTTTTTATTCCCAGTGGGGAGTAGGGTCAACTCGCGCATTCAATGTGATAACGCATTGCAAGCGAGTTTTATCCAAGACAACCCACACGTTGTAGGGGGTGCTTGTTTTATGCTTCGGATGGCACGTAAGACTGATGCATGTATCACTTTGTATTTAATACTACTCAATGATACTTCCACTTGTTGATTATTGCTCTTGCGCTTAAAATGCAGGGATGCAGTAGGAAAGAGTACCTAGACAGGTTACAGAGGCACGCTTCTGCAATCATTGAAGGCAGAAAAAAAAAAGACAAAATGAATTAATCTTACTTTGTCCTCATCCTTTTGGCAGAAATTGTTCGTAGAATTGTATGCTGGTATACAAATGCCTAAATAGTCTAGCCCGGGCATATCGGCTATTAAATGAGTTCCGGTTTTCTAGTCAATTCCATTATTACAATACCAGAAGCAAAGATCTGCAGCTTCGCTTACCGTTAGCAAGAACTGCTAAGTACCAATCTTCGCAAAATTTTGAATCTTCGTTTCGCTACAACGGGGCAAAAACATGGAACTCCCTACCTGTCAATATCCGTAATATCTCAGCTTTGATGCCTTTTAAACAGGCACTTACTGTGTCCTCTTTTCGTAACTAAACACAGTTCTTATATTTTCATTAGTATATATTAATTTATCTATATACATTCATAATCATTTATAGTTATAGTTATATCTTTATGTATGTAAATGCAATGTGATGTATGTTTTGTGCAGAGCCCCACTTAAACCAGCTATGTGGAACTGCAGGCATTCTAATTTCTGCTTAAATATTTATTCATAAATAAATAAATATGTACAACATGGGATGTAAAAGTTAAATAAGTTTAGTTTGTAAACGTTTCGAATGAGAAAGGCTGTTTTTATCATAAAAAGAAAAGAAAAAATTAAAAAAAAAGAAAAAAACTCACGCGCTCTCCGTTCCCCACACCCAGCTCGTCCGAAGGGAGGAGAGAACCAGCCCCTAAGCTATAAATGGTAATTCCTATACGTAGACTAACTAAGCGTCACTCGATTTATACAATTGAAAAATCCTAGTCTTTCAGGGCAGGTTTATTGTTATGCTCATCTTATTGTTTTTATTCCCAGTGGGGAGTAGGGTCAACTCGCGCATTCAATGTGATAACGCATTGCAAGCGAGTTTCATCCAAGACAACCCACACGTTGTAGGGGGTGCTTGCTTTATGCTTCGGATGGCACGTAAGACTGATGCATGTATCACTTTGTATTTAATACTACTCAATGATACTTCCACTTGTTGATTATTGCTCTTGCGCTTAAAATGCAGGGATGCAGTAGGAAAGAGTACCTAGACAGGTTACAGAGGCACGCTTCTGCAATCATTGAAGGCAGAAAAAAAAAAGACAAAATGAATTAATCTTACTTTGTCCTCATCCTTTTGGCAGAAATTGTTCGTAGAATTGTATGCTGGTATACAAATGCCTAAATAGTCTAGCCCGGGCATATCGGCTATTAAATGAGTTCCGGTTTTCTAGTCAATTCCATTATTACAATACCAGAAGCAAAGATCTGCAGCTTCGCTTACCGTTAGCAAGAACTGCTAAGTACCAATCTTCGCAAAATTTTGAATCTTCGTTTCGCTACAACGGGGCAAAAACATGGAACTCCCTACCTGTCAATATCCGTAATATCTCAGCTTTGATGCCTTTTAAACAGGCACTTACTGTGTCCTCTTTTCGTAACTAAACACAGTTCTTATATTTTCATTAGTATATATTAATTTATCTATATACATTCATAATCATTTATAGTTATAGTTATATCTTTATGTATGTAAATGCAATGTGATGTATGTTTTGTGCAGAGCCCCACTTAAACCAGCTATGTGGAACTGCAGGCATTCTAATTTCTGCTTAAATATTTATTCATAAATAAATAAATATGTACAACATGGGATGTAAAAGTTAAATAAGTTTAGTTTGTAAACGTTTCGAATGAGAAAGGCTGTTTTTATCATAAAAAGAAAAGAAAAAATTAAAAAAAAAGAAAAAAACTCACGCGCTCTCCGTTCCCCACACCCAGCTCGTCCGAAGGGAGGAGAGAACCAGCCCCTAAGCTATAAATGGTAATTCCTATACGTAGACTAACTAAGCGTCACTCGATTTATACAATTGAAAAATCCTAGTCTTTCAGGGCAGGTTTATTGTTATGCTCATCTTATTGTTTTTATTCCCAGTGGGGAGTAGGGTCAACTCGCGCATTCAATGTGATAACGCATTGCAAGCGAGTTTCATCCAAGACAACCCACACGTTGTAGGGGGTGCTTGTTTTATGCTTCGGATGGCACGTAAGACTGATGCATGTATCACTTTGTATTTAATACTACTCAATGATACTTCCACTTGTTGATTATTGCTCTTGCGCTTAAAATGCATGGATGCAGTAGGAAAGAGTACCTAGACAGGTTACAGAGGCACGCTTCTGCAATCATTGAAGGCAGAAAAAAAAAAGACAAAATGAATTAATCTTACTTTGTCCTCATCCTTTTGGCAGAAATTGTTCGTAGAATTGTATGCTGGTATACAAATGCCTAAATAGTCTAGCCCGGGCATATCGGCTATTAAATGAGTTCCGGTTTTCTAGTCAATTCCATTATTACAATACCAGAAGCAAAGATCTGCAGCTTCGCTTACCGTTAGCAAGAACTGCTAAGTACCAATCTTCGCAAAATTTTGAATCTTCGTTTCGCTACAACGGGGCAAAAACATGGAACTCCCTACCTGTCAATATCCGTAATATCTCAGCTTTGATGCCTTTTAAACAGGCACTTACTGTGTCCTCTTTTCGTAACTAAACACAGTTCTTATATTTTCATTAGTATATATTAATTTATCTATATACATTCATAATCATTTATAGTTATAGTTATATCTTTATGTATGTAAATGCAATGTGATGTATGTTTTGTGCAGAGCCCCACTTAAACCAGCTATGTGGAACTGCAGGCATTCTAATTTCTGCTTAAATATTTATTCATAAATAAATAAATATGTACAACATGGGATGTAAAAGTTAAATAAGTTTAGTTTGTAAACGTTTCGAATGAGAAAGGCTGTTTTTATCATAAAAAGAAAAGAAAAAATTAAAAAAAAAGAAAAAAACTCACGCGCTCTCCGTTCCCCACACCCAGCTCGTCCGAAGGGAGGAGAGAACCAGCCCCTAAGCTATAAATGGTAATTCCTATACGTAGACTAACTAAGCGTCACTCGATTTATACAATTGAAAAATCCTAGTCTTTCAGGGCAGGTTTATTGTTATGCTCATCTTATTGTTTTTATTCCCAGTGGGGAGTAGGGTCAACTCGCGCATTCAATGTGATAACGCATTGCAAGCGAGTTTCATCCAAGACAACCCACACGTTGTAGGGGGTGCTTGTTTTATGCTTCGGATGGCACGTAAGACTGATGCATGTATCACTTTGTATTTAATACTACTCAATGATACTTCCACTTGTTGATTATTGCTCTTGCGCTTAAAATGCATGGATGCAGTAGGAAAGAGTACCTAGACAGGTTACAGAGGCACGCTTCTGCAATCATTGAAGGCAGAAAAAAAAAGACAAAATGAATTAATCTTACTTTGTCCTCATCCTTTTGGCAGAAATTGTTCGTAGAATTGTATGCTGGTATACAAATGCCTAAATAGTCTAGCCCGGGCATATCGGCTATTAAATGAGTTCCGGTTTTCTAGTCAATTCCATTATTACAATACCAGAAGCAAAGATCTGCAGCTTCGCTTACCGTTAGCAAGAACTGCTAAGTACCAATCTTCGCAAAATTTTGAATCTTCGTTTCGCTACAACGGGGCAAAAACATGGAACTCCCTACCTGTCAATATCCGTAATATCTCAGCTTTGATGCCTTTTAAACAGGCACTTACTGTGTCCTCTTTTCGTAACTAAACACAGTTCTTATATTTTCATTAGTATATATATATTAATTTATCTATATACATTCATAATCATTTATAGTTATAGTTATATCTTTATGTATGTAAATGCAATGTGATGTATGTTTTGTGCAGAGCCCCACTTAAACCAGCTATGTGGAACTGCAGGCATTCTAATTTCTGCTTAAATATTTATTCATAAATAAATAAATATGTACAACATGGGATGTAAAAGTTAAATAAGTTTAGTTTGTAAACGTTTCGAATGAGAAAGGCTGTTTTTATCATAAAAAGAAAAGAAAAAATTAAAAAAAAAGAAAAAAACTCACGCGCTCTCCGTTCCCCACACCCAGCTCGTCCGAAGGGAGGAGAGAACCAGCCCCTAAGCTATAAATGGTAATTCCTATACGTAGACTAACTAAGCGTCACTCGATTTATACAATTGAAAAATCCTAGTCTTTCAAGGCAGGTTTATTGTTATGCTAATCTTATTGTTTTTATTCCCAGTGGGGAGTAGGGTCAACTCGCGCATTCAATGTGATAACGCATTGCAAGCGAGTTTCATCCAAGACAACCCACACGTTGTAGGGGGTGCTTGTTTTATGCTTCGGATGGCACGTAAGACTGATGCATGTATCACTTTGTATTTAATACTACTCAATGATACTTCCACTTGTTGATTATTGCTCTTGCGTTTAAAATGCACGGATGCAGTAGGAAAGAGTACCTAGACAGGTTACAGAGGTACGCTTCTGCAATCATTGAAGGCAGAAAAAAAAAGACAAAATGAATGAATCTTACTTTGTCCTCATCCTTTTGGCAGAAATTGTTCGTAGAATTGTATGCTGGTATACAAATGCCTAAATAGTCTAGCCCGGGCATATCGGCTATTAAATGAGTTCCGGTTTTCTAGTCAATTCCATTATTACAATACCAGAAGCAAAGATCTGCAGCTTCGCTTACCGTTAGCAAGAACTGCTAAGTACCAATCTTCGCAAAATTTTGAATCTTCGTTTCGCTACAACGGGGCAAAAACATGGAACTCCCTACCTGTCAATATCCGTAATATCTCAGCTTTGATGCCTTTTAAACAGGCACTTACTGTGTCCTCTTTTCGTAACTAAACACAGTTCTTATATTTTCATTAGTATATATTAATTTATCTATATACATTCATAATCATTTATAGTTATAGTTATATCTTTATGTATGTAAATGCAATGTGATGTATGTTTTGTGCAGAGCCCCACTTAAACCAGCTATGTGGAACTGCAGGCATTCTAATTTCTGCTTAAATATTTATTCATAAATAAATAAATATGTACAACATGGGATGTAAAAGTTAAATAAGTTTAGTTTGTAAACGTTTCGAATGAGAAAGGCTGTTTTTATCATAAAAAGAAAAGAAAAAATTAAAAAAAAAGAAAAAAACTCACGCGCTCTCCGTTCCCCACACCCAGCTCGTCCGAAGGGAGGAGAGAACCAGCCCCTAAGCTATAAATGGTAATTCCTATACGTAGACTAACTAAGCGTCACTCGATTTATACAATTGAAAAATCCTAGTCTTTCAGGGCAGGTTTATTGTTATGCTAATCTTATTGTTTTTATTCCCAGTGAGGAGTAGGGTCAACTCGCGCATTCAATGTGATAACGCATTGCAAGCGAGTTTCATCCAAGACAACCCACACGTTGTAGGGGGTGCTTGTTTTATGCTTCGGATGGCACGTAAGACTGATGCATGTATCACTTTGTATTTAATACTACTCAATGATACTTCCACTTGTTGATTATTGCTCTTGCGTTTAAAATGCACGGATGCAGTAGGAAAGAGTACCTAGACAGGTTACAGAGGCACGCTTCTGCAATCATTGAAGGCAGAAAAAAAAAGACAAAATGAATTAATCTTACTTTGTCCTCATCCTTTTGGCAGAAATTGTTCGTAGAATTGTATGCTGGTATACAAATGCCTAAATAGTCTAGCCCGGGCATATCGGCTATTAAATGAGTTCCGGTTTTCTAGTCAATTCCATTATTACAATACCAGAAGCAAAGATCTGCAGCTTCGCTTACCGTTAGCAAGAACTGCTAAGTACCAATCTTCGCAAAATTTTGAATCTTCGTTTCGCTACAACGGGGCAAAAACATGGAACTCCCTACCTGTCAATATCCGTAATATCTCAGCTTTGATGCCTTTTAAACAGGCACTTACTGTGTCCTCTTTTCGTAACTAAACACAGTTCTTATATTTTCATTAGTATATATTAATTTATCTATATACATTCATAATCATTTATAGTTATAGTTATATCTTTATGTATGTAAATGCAATGTGATGTATGTTTTGTGCAGAGCCCCACTTAAACCAGCTATGTGGAACTGCAGGCATTCTAATTTCTGCTTAAATATTTATTCATAAATAAATAAATATGTACAACATGGGATGTAAAAGTTAAATAAGTTTAGTTTGTAAACGTTTCGAATGAGAAAGGCTGTTTTTATCATAAAAAGAAAAGAAAAAATTAAAAAAAAAGAAAAAAACTCACGCGCTCTCCGTTCCCCACACCCAGCTCGTCCGAAGGGAGGAGAGAACCAGCCCCTAAGCTATAAATGGTAATTCCTATACGTAGACTAACTAAGCGTCACTCGATTTATACAATTGAAAAATCCTAGTCTTTCAGGGCAGGTTTATTGTTATGCTAATCTTATTGTTTTTATTCCCAGTGAGGAGTAGGGTCAACTCGCGCATTCAATGTGATAACGCATTGCAAGCGAGTTTCATCCAAGACAACCCACACGTTGTAGGGGGTGCTTGTTTTATGCTTCGGATGGCACGTAAGACTGATGCATGTATCACTTTGTATTTAATACTACTCAATGATACTTCCACTTGTTGATTATTGCTCTTGCGTTTAAAATGCACGGATGCAGTAGGAAAGAGTACCTAGACAGGTTACAGAGGCACGCTTCTGCAATCATTGAAGGCAGAAAAAAAAAGACAAAATGAATTAATCTTACTTTGTCCTCATCCTTTTGGCAGAAATTGTTCGTAGAATTGTATGCTGGTATACAAATGCCTAAATAGTCTAGCCCGGGCATATCGGCTATTAAATGAGTTCCGGTTTTCTAGTCAATTCCATTATTACAATACCAGAAGCAAAGATCTGCAGCTTCGCTTACCGTTAGCAAGAACTGCTAAGTACCAATCTTCGCAAAATTTTGAATCTTCGTTTCGCTACAACGGGGCAAAAACATGGAACTCCCTACCTGTCAATATCCGTAATATCTCAGCTTTGATGCCTTTTAAACAGGCACTTACTGTGTCCTCTTTTCGTAACTAAACACAGTTCTTATATTTTCATTAGTATATATTAATTTATCTATATACATTCATAATCATTTATAGTTATAGTTATATCTTTATGTATGTAAATGCAATGTGATGTATGTTTTGTGCAGAGCCCCACTTAAACCAGCTATGTGGAACTGCAGGCATTCTAATTTCTGCTTAAATATTTATTCATAAATAAATAAATATGTACAACATGGGATGTAAAAGTTAAATAAGTTTAGTTTGTAAACGTTTCGAATGAGAAAGGCTGTTTTTATCATAAAAAGAAAAGAAAAAATTAAAAAAAAAGAAAAAAACTCACGCGCTCTCCGTTCCCCACACCCAGCTCGTCCGAAGGGAGGAGAGAACCAGCCCCTAAGCTATAAATGGTAATTCCTATACGTAGACTAACTAAGCGTCACTCGATTTATACAATTGAAAAATCTTAGTCTTTCAGGGCAGGTTTATTGTTATGCTAATCTTATTGTTTTTATTCCCAGTGAGGAGTAGGGTCAACTCGCGCATTCAATGTGATAACGCATTGCAAGCGAGTTTCATCCAAGACAACCCACACGTTGTAGGGGGTGCTTGTTTTATGCTTCGGATGGCACGTAAGACTGATGCATGTATCACTTTGTATTTAATACTACTCAATGATACTTCCACTTGTTGATTATTGCTCTTGCGTTTAAAATGTACGGATGCAGTAGGAAAGAGTACCTAGACAGGTTACAGAGGCGCGCTTCTGCAATCATTGAAGGCAGAAAAAAAAAGACAAAATGAATTAATCTTACTTTGTCCTCATCCTTTTGGCAGAAATTGTTCGTAGAATTGTATGCTGGTATACAAATGCCTAAATAGTCTAGCCCGGGCATATCGGCTATTAAATGAGTTCCGGTTTTCTAGTCAATTCCATTATTACAATACCAGAAGCAAAGATCTGCAGCTTCGCTTACCGTTAGCAAGAACTGCTAAGTACCAATCTTCGCAAAATTTTGAATCTTCGTTTCGCTACAACGGGGCAAAAACATGGAACTCCCTACCTGTCAATATCCGTAATATCTCAGCTTTGATGCCTTTTAAACAGGCACTTACTGTGTCCTCTTTTCGTAACTAAACACAGTTCTTATATTTTCATTAGTATATATTAATTTATCTATATACATTCATAATCATTTATAGTTATAGTTAGATCTTTATGTATGTAAATGCAATGTGATGTATGTTTTGTGCAGAGCCCCACTTAAACCAGCTATGTGGAACTGCAGGCATTCTAATTTCTGCTTAAATATTTATTCATAAATAAATAAATATGTACAACATGGGATGTAAAAGTTAAATAAGTTTAGTTTGTAAACGTTTCGAATGAGAAAGGCTGTTTTTATCATAAAAAGAAAAGAAAAAATTAAAAAAAAAGAAAAAAACTCACGCGCTCTCCGTTCCCCACACCCAGCTCGTCCGAAGGGAGGAGAGAACCAGCCCCTAAGCTATAAATGGTAATTCCTATACGTAGACTAACTAAGCGTCACTCGATTTATACAATTGAAAAATCCTAGTCTTTCAAGGCAGGTTTATTGTTATGCTAATCTTATTGTTTTTATTCCCAGTGGGGAGTAGGGTCAACTCGCGCATTCAATGTGATAACGCATTGCAAGCGAGTTTCATCCAAGACAACCCACACGTTGTAGGGGGTGCTTGTTTTATGCTTCGGATGGCACGTAAGACTGATGCATGTATCACTTTGTATTTAATACTACTCAATGATACTTCCACTTGTTGATTATTGCTCTTGCGTTTAAAATGCACGGATGCAGTAGGAAAGAGTACCTAGACAGGTTACAGAGGCGCGCTTCTGCAATCATTGAAGGCAGAAAAAAAAAGACAAAATGAATTAATCTTACTTTGTCCTCATCCTTTTGGCAGAAATTGTTCGTAGAATTGTATGCTGGTATACAAATGCCTAAATAGTCTAGCCCGGGCATATCGGCTATTAAATGAGTTCCGGTTTTCTAGTCAATTCCATTATTACAATACCAGAAGCAAAGATCTGCAGCTTCGCTTACCGTTAGCAAGAACTGCTAAGTACCAATCTTCGCAAAATTTTGAATCTTCGTTTCGCTACAACGGGGCAAAAACATGGAACTCCCTACCTGTCAATATCCGTAATATCTCAGCTTTGATGCCTTTTAAACAGGCACTTACTGTGTCCTCTTTTCGTAACTAAACACAGTTCTTATATTTTCATTAGTATATATTAATTTATCTATATACATTCATAATCATTTATAGTTATAGTTATATCTTTATGTATGTAAATGCAATGTGATGTATGTTTTGTGCAGAGCCCCACTTAAACCAGCTATGTGGAACTGCAGGCATTCTAATTTCTGCTTAAATATTTATTCATAAATAAATAAATATGTACAACATGGGATGTAAAAGTTAAATAAGTTTAGTTTGTAAACGTTTCGAATGAGAAAGGCTGTTTTTATCATAAAAAGAAAAGAAAAAATTAAAAAAAAAGAAAAAAACTCACGCGCTCTCCGTTCCCCACACCCAGCTCGTCCGAAGGGAGGAGAGAACCAGCCCCTAAGCTATAAATGGTAATTCCTATACGTAGACTAACTAAGCGTCACTCGATTTATACAATTGAAAAATCCTAGTCTTTCAGGGCAGGTTTATTGTTATGCTAATCTTATTGTTTTTATTCCCAGTGAGGAGTAGGGTCAACTCGCGCATTCAATGTGATAACGCATTGCAAGCGAGTTTCATCCAAGACAACCCACACGTTGTAGGGGGTGCTTGTTTTATGCTTCGGATGGCACGTAAGACTGATGCATGTATCACTTTGTATTTAATACTACTCAATGATACTTCCACTTGTTGATTATTGCTCTTGCGTTTAAAATGTACGGATGCAGTAGGAAAGAGTACCTAGACAGGTTACAGAGGCGCGCTTCTGCAATCATTGAAGGCAGAAAAAAAAAGACAAAATGAATTAATCTTACTTTGTCCTCATCCTTTTGGCAGAAATTGTTCGTAGAATTGTATGCTGGTATACAAATGCCTAAATAGTCTAGCCCGGGCATATCGGCTATTAAATGAGTTCCGGTTTTCTAGTCAATTCCATTATTACAATACCAGAAGCAAAGATCTGCAGCTTCGCTTACCGTTAGCAAGAACTGCTAAGTACCAATCTTCGCAAAATTTTGAATCTTCGTTTCGCTACAACGGGGCAAAAACATGGAACTCCCTACCTGTCAATATCCGTAATATCTCAGCTTTGATGCCTTTTAAACAGGCACTTACTGTGTCCTCTTTTCGTAACTAAACACAGTTCTTATATTTTCATTAGTATATATTAATTTATCTATATACATTCATAATCATTTATAGTTATAGTTATATCTTTATGTATGTAAATGCAATGTGATGTATGTTTTGTGCAGAGCCCCACTTAAACCAGCTATGTGGAACTACAGGCATTCTAATTTCTGCTTAAATATTTATTCATAAATAAATAAATATGTACAACATGGGATGTAAAAGTTAAATAAGTTTAGTTTGTAAACGTTTCGAATGAGAAAGGCTGTTTTTATCATAAAAAGAAAAGAAAAAATTAAAAAAAAAGAAAAAAACTCACGCGCTCTCCGTTCCCCACACCCAGCTCGTCCGAAGGGAGGAGAGAACCAGCCCCTAAGCTATAAATGGTAATTCCTATACGTAGACTAACTAAGCGTCACTCGATTTATACAATTGAAAAATCCTAGTCTTTCAGGGCAGGTTTATTGTTATGCTAATCTTATTGTTTTTATTCCCAGTGGGGAGTAGGGTCAACTCGCGCATTCAATGTGATAACGCATTGCAAGCGAGTTTCATCCAAGACAACCCACACGTTGTAGGGGGTGCTTGTTTTATGCTTCGGATGGCACGTAAGACTGATGCATGTATCACTTTGTATTTAATACTACTCAATGATACTTCCACTTGTTGATTATTGCTCTTGCGCTTAAAATGCATGGATGCAGTAGGAAAGAGTACCTAGACAGGTTACAGAGGCGCGCTTCTGCAATCATTGAAGGCAGAAAAAAAAAGACAAAATGAATTAATCTTACTTTGTCCTCATCCTTTTGGCAGAAATTGTTCGTAGAATTGTATGCTGGTATACAAATGCCTAAATAGTCTAGCCCGGGCATATCGGCTATTAAATGAGTTCCGGTTTTCTAGTCAATTCCATTATTACAATACCAGAAGCAAAGATCTGCAGCTTCGCTTACCGTTAGCAAGAACTGCTAAGTACCAATCTTCGCAAAATTTTGAATCTTCGTTTCGCTACAACGGGGCAAAAACATGGAACTCCCTACCTGTCAATATCCGTAATATCTCAGCTTTGATGCCTTTTAAACAGGCACTTACTGTGTCCTCTTTTCGTAACTAAACACAGTTCTTATATTTTCATTAGTATATATTAATTTATCTATATACATTCATAATCATTTATAGTTATAGTTATATCTTTATGTATGTAAATGCAATGTGATGTATGTTTTGTGCAGAGCCCCACTTAAACCAGCTATGTGGAACTACAGGCATTCTAATTTCTGCTTAAATATTTATTCATAAATAAATAAATATGTACAACATGGGATGTAAAAGTTAAATAAGTTTAGTTTGTAAACGTTTCGAATGAGAAAGGCTGTTTTTATCATAAAAAGAAAAGAAAAAATTAAAAAAAAAGAAAAAAACTCACGCGCTCTCCGTTCCCCACACCCAGCTCGTCCGAAGGGAGGAGAGAACCAGCCCCTAAGCTATAAATGGTAATTCCTATACGTAGACTAACTAAGCGTCACTCGATTTATACAATTGAAAAATCCTAGGCTTTCAGGGCAGGTTTATTGTTATGCTAATCTTATTGTTTTTATTCCCAGTGGGGAGTAGGGTCAACTCGCGCATTCAATGTGATAACGCATTGCAAGCGAGTTTCATCCAAGACAACCCACACGTTGTAGGGGGTGCTTGTTTTATGCTTCGGATGGCACGTAAGACTGATGCATGTATCACTTTGTATTTAATACTACTCAATGATACTTCCACTTGTTGATTATTGCTCTTGCGCTTAAAATGCATGGATGCAGTAGGAAAGAGTACCTAGACAGGTTACAGAGGCGCGCTTCTGCAATCATTGAAGGCAGAAAAAAAAAGACAAAATGAATTAATCTTACTTTGTCCTCATCCTTTTGGCAGAAATTGTTCGTAGAATTGTATGCTGGTATACAAATGCCTAAATAGTCTAGCCCGGGCATATCGGCTATTAAATGAGTTCCGGTTTTCTAGTCAATTCCATTATTACAATACCAGAAGCAAAGATCTGCAGCTTCGCTTACCGTTAGCAAGAACTGCTAAGTACCAATCTTCGCAAAATTTTGAATCTTCGTTTCGCTACAACGGGGCAAAAACATGGAACTCCCTACCTGTCAATATCCGTAATATCTCAGCTTTGATGCCTTTTAAACAGGCACTTACTGTGTCCTCTTTTCGTAACTAAACACAGTTCTTATATTTTCATTAGTATATATATATTAATTTATCTATATACATTCATAATCATTTATAGTTATAGTTATATCTTTATGTATGTAAATGCAATGTGATGTATGTTTTGTGCAGAGCCCCACTTAAACCAGCTATGTGGAACTGCAGGCATTCTAATTTCTGCTTAAATATTTATTCATAAATAAATAAATATGTACAACATGGGATGTAAAAGTTAAATAAGTTTAGTTTGTAAACGTTTCGAATGAGAAAGGCTGTTTTTATCATAAAAAGAAAAGAAAAAATTAAAAAAAAAGAAAAAAACTCACGCGCCGTTCCCCACACCCAGCTCGTCCGAAGGGAGGAGAGAACCAGCCCCTAAGCTATAAATGGTAATTCCTATACGTAGACTAACTAAGCGTCACTCGATTTATACAATTGAAAAATCCTAGTCTTTCAGGGCAGGTTTATTGTTATGCTAATCTTATTGTTTTTATTCCCAGTGGGGAGTAGGGTCAACTCGCGCATTCAATGTGATATCGCATTGCAATCGAGTTTCATCCAAGACAACCCACACGTTGTAGGGGTTGCTTGTTTTATGCTTCGGATGGCACGTAAGAGTTATGCATGTATCACTTTGTATTTAATACTACTCAATGATACTTCCACTTGTTGATTATTGCTCTTGCGTTTAAAATGCATGGATGCAGTAGGAAAGAGTACCTAGACAGGTTACAGAGGCGCGCTTCTGCAATCATTGAAGGCAGAAAAAAAAAGACAAAATGAATTAATCTTACTTTGTCCTCATCCTTTTGGCAGAAATTGTTCGTAGAATTGTATGCTGGTATACAAATGCCTAAATAGTCTAGCCCGGGCATATCGGCTATTAAATGAGTTCCGGTTTTCTAGTCAATTCCATTATTACAATACCAGAAGCAAAGATCTGCAGCTTCGCTTACCGTTAGCAAGAACTGCTAAGTACCAATCTTCGCAAAGTTTTGAATCTTCGTTTCGCTACAACGGGGCAAAAACATGGAACTCCCTACCTGTCAATATCCGTAATATCTCAGCTTTGATGCCTTTTAAACAGGCACTTACTGTGTCCTCTTTTCGTAACTAAACACAGTTCTTATATTTTCATTAGTATATATATATTAATTTATCTATATACATTCATAATCATTTATAGTTATAGTTATATCTTTATGTATGTAAATGCAATGTGATGTATGTTTTGTGCAGAGCCCCACTTAAACCAGCTATGTGGAACTACAGGCATTCTAATTTCTGCTTAAATATTTATTCATAAATAAATAAATATGTACAACATGGGATGTAAAAGTTAAATAAGTTTAGTTTGTAAACGTTTCGAATGAGAAAGGCTGTTTTTATCATAAAAAGAAAAGAAAAAATTAAAAAAAAAAGAAAAAAACTCACGCGCTCTCCGTTCCCCACACCCAGCTCGTCCGAAGGGAGGAGAGAACCAGCCCCTAAGCTATAAATGGTAATTCCTATACGTAGACTAACTAAGCGTCACTCGATTTATACAATTGAAAAATCCTAGTCTTTCAGGGCAGGTTTATTGTTATGCTAATCTATTGTTCTTATTCCCAGTGGGGAGTAGGGTCAACTCGCGCATTCAATGTGATATCAAATTGCAAGCGAGTTTCATCCAAGACAACCCACACGTTGTAGGGGGTGCTTGTTTTATGCTTCGGATGGCACGTAAGACTGATGCATGTATCACTTTGTATTTAATACTACTCAATGATACTTCAACTTGTTGATTATTGCTCTTGCGTTTAAAATGCATGGATGCAGTAGGAAAGGGTACCTAGACAGGTTACAGAGGCGCGCTTCTGCAATCATTGAAGGCAGAAAAAAAAAAGACAAAATGAATTAATCTTACTTTGTCCTCATCCTTTTGGCAGAAATTGTTCGTAGAATTGTATGCTGGTATACAAATGCCTAAATAGTCTAGCCCGGGCATATCGGCTATTAAATGAGTTCCGGTTTTCTAGTCAATTCCATTATTACAATACCAGAAGCAAAGATCTGCAGCTTCGCTTACCGTTAGCAAGAACTGCTAAGTACCAATCTTCGCAAAATTTTGAATCTTCGTTTCGCTACAACGGGGCAAAAACATGGAACTCCCTACCTGTCAATATCCGTAATATCTCAGCTTTGATGCCTTTTAAACAGGCACTTACTGTGTCCTCTTTTCGTAACTAAACACAGTTCTTATATTTTCATTAGTATATATATATTAATTTATCTATATACATTCATAATCATTTATAGTTATAGTTATATCTTTATGTATGTAAATGCAATGTGATGTATGTTTTGTGCAGAGCCCCACTTAAACCAGCTATGTGGAACTACAGGCATTCTAATTTCTGCTTAAATATTTATTCATAAATAAATAAATATGTACAACATGGGATGTAAAAGTTAAATAAGTTTAGTTTGTAAACGTTTCGAATGAGAAAGGCTGTTTTTATCATAAAAAGAAAAGAAAAAATTAAAAAAAAAAGAAAAAAACTCACGCGCTCTCCGTTCCCCACACCCAGCTCGTCCGAAGGGAGGAGAGAACCAGCCCCTAAGCTATAAATGGTAATTCCTATACGTAGACTAACTAAGCGTCACTCGATTTATACAATTGAAAAATCCTAGTCTTTCAGGGCAGGTTTATTGTTATGCTAATCTATTGTTCTTATTCCCAGTGGGGAGTAGGGTCAACTCGCGCATTCAATGTGATATCAAATTGCAAGCGAGTTTCATCCAAGACAACCCACACGTTGTAGGGGGTGCTTGTTTTATGCTTCGGATGGCACGTAAGACTGATGCATGTATCACTTTGTATTTAATACTACTCAATGATACTTCAACTTGTTGATTATTGCTCTTGCGTTTAAAATGCATGGATGCAGTAGGAAAGGGTACCTAGACAGGTTACAGAGGCGCGCTTCTGCAATCATTGAAGGCAGAAAAAAAAAAGACAAAATGAATTAATCTTACTTTGTCCTCATCCTTTTGGCAGAAATTGTTCGTAGAATTGTATGCTGGTATACAAATGCCTAAATAGTCTAGCCCGGGCATATCGGCTATTAAATGAGTTCCGGTTTTCTAGTCAATTCCATTATTACAATACCAGAAGCAAAGATCTGCAGCTTCGCTTACCGTTAGCAAGAACTGCTAAGTACCAATCTTCGCAAAATTTTGAATCTTCGTTTCGCTACAACGGGGCAAAAACATGGAACTCCCTACCTGTCAATATCCGTAATATCTCAGCTTTGATGCCTTTTAAACAGGCACTTACTGTGTCCTCTTTTCGTAACTAAACACAGTTCTTATATTTTCATTAGTATATATATATTAATTTATCTATATACATTCATAATCATTTATAGTTATAGTTATATCTTTATGTATGTAAATGCAATGTGATGTATGTTTTGTGCAGAGCCCCACTTAAACCAGCTATGTGGAACTACAGGCATTCTAATTTCTGCTTAAATATTTATTCATAAATAAATAAATATGTACAACATGGGATGTAAAAGTTAAATAAGTTTAGTTTGTAAACGTTTCGAATGAGAAAGGCTGTTTTTATCATAAAAAGAAAAGAAAAAATTAAAAAAAAAAGAAAAAAACTCACGCGCTCTCCGTTCCCCACACCCAGCTCGTCCGAAGGGAGGAGAGAACCAGCCCCTAAGCTATAAATGGTAATTCCTATACGTAGACTAACTAAGCGTCACTCGATTTATACAATTGAAAAATCCTAGTCTTTCAGGGCAGGTTTATTGTTATGCTAATCTATTGTTCTTATTCCCAGTGGGGAGTAGGGTCAACTCGCGCATTCAATGTGATATCAAATTGCAAGCGAGTTTCATCCAAGACAACCCACACGTTGTAGGGGGTGCTTGTTTTATGCTTCGGATGGCACGTAAGACTGATGCATGTATCACTTTGTATTTAATACTACTCAATGATACTTCAACTTGTTGATTATTGCTCTTGCGTTTAAAATGCATGGATGCAGTAGGAAAGGGTACCTAGACAGGTTACAGAGGCGCGCTTCTGCAATCATTGAAGGCAGAAAAAAAAAGACAAAATGAATTAATCTTACTTTGTCCTCATCCTTTTGGCAGAAATTGTTCGTAGAATTGTATGCTGGTATACAAATGCCTAAATAGTCTAGCCCGGGCATATCGGCTATTAAATGAGTTCCGGTTTTCTAGTCAATTCCATTATTACAATACCAGAAGCAAAGATCTGCAGCTTCGCTTACCGTTAGCAAGAACTGCTAAGTACCAATCTTCGCAAAATTTTGAATCTTCGTTTCGCTACAACGGGGCAAAAACATGGAACTCCCTACCTGTCAATATCCGTAATATCTCAGCTTTGATGCCTTTTAAACAGGCACTTACTGTGTCCTCTTTTCGTAACTAAACACAGTTCTTATATTTTCATTAGTATATATTAATTTATCTATATACATTCATAATCATTTATAGTTATAGTTATATCTTTATGTATGTAAATGCAATGTGATGTATGTTTTGTGCAGAGCCCCACTTAAACCAGCTATGTGGAACTGCAGGCATTCTAATTTCTGCTTAAATATTTATTCATCAATAAATAAATATGTACAACATGGGATGTAAAAGTTAAATAAGTTTAGTTTGTAAACGTTTCGAATGAGAAAGGCTGTTTTTATCAGAAAAAGAAAAGAAAAAATTAAGAAAAAAAAAAAAAAACTCACGCGCTCTCCGTTCCCCACACCCAGCTCGTCCGAAGGGAGGAGAGAACCAGCCCCTAAGCTATAAATGGTAATTCCTATACGTAGACTAACTAAGCGTCACTCGATTTATACAATTGAAAAATCCTAGTCTTTCAGGGCAGGTTTATTGTTATGCTAATCTTATTGTTTTTATTCCCAGTGGGGAGTAGGGTCAACTCGCGCATTCAATGTGATATCGCATTGCAATCGAGTTTCATCCAAGACAACCCACACGTTGTAGGGGTTGCTTGTTTTATGCTTCGGATGGCACGTAAGACTTATGCATGTATCACTTTGTATTTAATACTACTCAATGATACTTCCACTTGTTGATTATTGCTCTTGCGTTTAAAATGCATGGATGCAGTAGGAAAGAGTACCTAGACAGGTTACAGAGGCGCGCTTCTGCAATCATTGAAGGCAGAAAAAAAAAGACAAAATGAATTAATCTTACTTTGTCCTCATCCTTTTGGCAGAAATTGTTCGTAGAATTGTATGCTGGTATACAAATGCCTAAATAGTCTAGCCCGGGCATATCGGCTATTAAATGAGTTCCGGTTTTCTAGTCAATTCCATTATTACAATACCAGAAGCAAAGATCTGTAGCTTCGCTTACCGTTAGCAAGAACTGCTAAGTAGCAATCTTCGCAAAATTTTGAATCTTCGTTTCGCTACAACGGGGCAAAAACATGGAACTCCCTACCTGTCAATATCCGTAATATCTCAGCTTTGATGCCTTTTAAACAGGCACTTACTGTGTCCTCTTTTCGTAACTAAACACAGTTCTTATATTTTCATTAGTATATATATATTAATTTATCTATATACATTCATAATCATTTATAGTTATAGTTATATCTTTATGTATGTAAATGCAATGTGATGTATGTTTTGTGCAGAGCCCCACTTAAACCAGCTATGTGGAACTACAGGCATTCTAATTTCTGCTTAAATATTTATTCATAAATAAATAAATATGTACAACATGGGATGTAAAAGTTAAATAAGTTTAGTTTGTAAACGTTTCGAATGAGAAAGGCTGTTTTTATCATAAAAAGAAAAGAAAAAATTAAAAAAAAAAGAAAAAAACTCACGCGCTCTCCGTTCCCCACACCCAGCTCGTCCGAAGGGAGGAGAGAACCAGCCCCTAAGCTATAAATGGTAATTCCTATACGTAGACTAACTAAGCGTCACTCGATTTATACAATTGAAAAATCCTAGTCTTTCAGGGCAGGTTTATTGTTATGCTAATCTATTGTTCTTATTCCCAGTGGGGAGTAGGGTCAACTCGCGCATTCAATGTGATATCAAATTGCAAGCGAGTTTCATCCAAGACAACCCACACGTTGTAGGGGGTGCTTGTTTTATGCTTCGGATGGCACGTAAGACTGATGCATGTATCACTTTGTATTTAATACTACTCAATGATACTTCAACTTGTTGATTATTGCTCTTGCGTTTAAAATGCATGGATGCAGTAGGAGGAGGCAACTGTGATCAACTGTTGTTTCTCGTTGGAAGTATCGTCTGGGTTGCCTGTGGTAAACATTGGATTATCTGGATTATTGTCTTCACGTGTGGGACACTTATTGCAATCTTCGAGTTTTGTGAGTATAAACCATCAGTGACACCGACACAAGGTTAGCTCGTTGTCGATTAAGACCTCCGGCGCCTTGTCCCTTGGGCCTCCTTTTTTTGAACCTCTCTTCCCTCTGGCCTTGTGCCCTTGGGTTTGAGGTTCGTCGTCTTTCCCTTTTCTGGGCAAACGTAAACTCTAAAAAATTATTATTGAAAGTTGTTAAACTAAATCTAAACTTAAACTAGTTTTTTGGCTCGAAGCCTCCTTTTCCTTTTTGTGTTGTGCCTGTCGGTTCGGCCCCAAGAATGGAGTCGGGCCGTTTGGACAGGCAACACACCCTCATTTTCCACCTGGGTGCGAAGCACAAGGTGACTGGTGGCAACAAGTTCCCCACCAGAGAGGAAGTTTTAAATGCGATCATCGGCAAGCTGCGGGCGCCTAGAGCAATTGTTTGTTTTCAGGCCCTGAGCCAAAGTTCTTTTGCGATAACTTTTTCTGCCGACAACAAGTCTACGAGGGACTGCCTCATGTTGGAAGGCTTCTATCTGAATGAGTGCCACGTTTCTGTGGCTGAAATTCAGCCCCTTTTCACCGTGGTGCAGACCCGGAACATCCCCTTCGAGCTGTCTGATGCTCAGATCAAAGAATTTTTTTCTTCTTACGGTCCTGTCATGGAAGTGACGAGGACAAGGGACGTCAAGGGCTACTACACTGGGGACCGGCAGGTGAGGATGTCTGTGGAGAAAGACATCCCCTCCATGGTCAAGATCAGCCAGTTCCCAGTGTATGTACGGTATAAGGGTCAGAGGAAGTGCTGTAGGCACTGCAATAGATGGGATCACGTGGTAGCAAATTGTCCAGTTAAGCATGACAACTTATGTCTCCGATGTCTGTCAGAGGACCACGCCACCAGGGATTGTAGCGAGGCCTGGTGCCTTGACAATGCCCCCTTCCGCCGAGATCGTGATGGCAACTTCATCTTGCCCAATTGTTTTGAAGACCAGAACTACAGCACTTCTGATGACCCTTTTACCCCAGTCTATCCGTCCCTTGAGTCCGATTCTTTCGCTAGAGAAATCATCAATCTTTTGCCTAGTCAGGGGGCGGCTGCCGAGGCACCGTCCTCCCAGGACAGGTACTCTTCATCACCGTTGCTTTTTTCCCAGACGGTTTCAGGGAAGAGACCCCAGCCCGAGTCATCTTGGACGTCGGTCACCTACAAACGTGGCCGGCTGGTGAGACCTGACTTGGGTGGGGTCGTCCCAAGAACATCTGCCGAGGAGGATCTTCTCCCCGGCCTTCCCGTGCCATCTACTCCGGCCGAGATTTTGTCTTCTGGTGGGCCTCCAGAGCCCACAGTCTCCAACGATCTGTCATCGACCCAGTCGTCCTCGGCTAGTACGAACTCTGGGTTGACTGGCTCGTTTTCTACTTCGCCGTCATCGGCAAGCGTGCCAGCCAACTCAAATGACCCTTCTTCGGCTGGGTTGACTGGTGCGTCTTCTGTTTTGCCGTCATCGGCAAGTGTGCCAGTCAATTCTACAGTCCTAAAAGACCTTTCACTGTCAAGTACCAAGTCTGGGTTGACTGGTTCGTCCTCTGTCTTGCGGTCATCAGCAAGCGAGCCAGCCAGCCCCACAGTAATTCCGGACAGCCTCCCTTTAAGTTGCAGTGGGAAACCACCACCACCATCACCACCACCGCCTTCGTCAATTCCAAAGCCTGTCGCCGCCTCACTGTCCACCGTGAGGAAGCCTGCTCCGAAGCCGGGCCATGGCAGAAGACCCTCCAAGGCGGCTTCCCAGGCGATTTGCAAAAACCTAATTCCGGCGCGTAAGACGACGTCCCCGGCCGCCGTCCACGGCGGTCGGAAATCTTGATTTTTGTTCGTGTCCCTCGTACTTGGCCTCCTTTTTGTTGTGTGTCTCTTGCTCTATAAATCTGGGCTATTCTGCCTAGGATTGTTTTTTTTCTTTCTGAGCACCCGGTCGTCTTAATTGACAGAACTGGGTGTCTCGCTCTTCTAGAATCTGGGCGATTCTGCCCAAGATTCAAGGTATCTAGGCTATTCTGCCTAGGATCGGGTTTTTTTCTTTCTGAGCACCCGGTCGTCTTAATTGACAGAACTGGGTGTCTCGTCCTTCTAGAATCTAGGCGATTCTGCCTAAGATTCGAAGTATCTAGGCTCTTCTGCCTACGATGGGTGTTTTTTCTTTCTGAGCTCCCGGTCGTCTTAATTGACAGAACTGGGTGTCTCGCTCTTCTAGAATCTGGGCGATTCTGCCCAAGATTCGAAGTATCCAGGCTCTTCTGCCTACGATGGGTGTTTTTTCTTTCTGAGCTCCCGGTCGTCTTAATTGACAGAACTGGGTGTCTCGCTCTTCTAGAACCTGGGCGATTCTGCCCAGGTTTCGAAATTGTTATGTGTCTCTTGCTCCATAAATCTAGGCTATTCTGCCTAGGAGCTGGTTTTTTTCTTTCTGAGCACCCGGTCGTCTTAATTGACAGAACTGGGTGTCTCGTCCTTCTAGAATCTGGGCGATTCTGCCCAAGATTCGAAGTATCAAGGCTCTTCTGCCTACGATGGGTGTTTTTTCTTTCTGAGCTCCCGGTCGTCTTAATTGACAGAACTGGGTGTCTCGTTCTTCTAGAACCTGGGCGATTCTGCCCAGGTTTCGAAATTGTTATGTGTCTCTTGCTCCATAAATCTAGGCTATTCTGCCTAGGAGCTGGTTTTTTTCTTTCTGAGCACCCGGTCGTCTTAATTGACAGAACTGGGTGTCTCGTCCTTCTAGAATCTAGGCGATTCTGCCTAAGATTCGAAGTATCTAGACTCTTCTGCCTACGATGGGTGTTTTTTCTTTCTGAGCTCCCGGTCGTCTTAATTGACAGAACTGGGTGTCTCTTTCTTCCAGAATCTGGGCGATTCTGCCCAAGATTCGAAGTATCTAGGCTCTTCTGCCTACGATGTTTTTTTTTGCATTCTGAGCACACGGTCTTCTTAAATGACAGAACTGTGTGTCTCCTCTTTCTATCAGCCAGACCAGTCTGGCCACGCCTGCGTAACATTCTTTCTGAGCGCATGGTCTTCTTCAGTGACAGCACTATGTGTCTCCTTTTACCATTCTAACAATGGCGTGCTTCTTAACTTTAAATGTCAATGGTCTCAGAGATGATGCTAAACGCTCGTCTCTGATCCATTGGCTCAAGAACCTTAGTCCGGCTCCAGATATTGTCTGTCTCCAAGAGACACACAGCACATCATCAGCTGAACTTTCTTCCTGGTTCTCGGACTCTGGTTTCTCTGCAGTGGGTTCTTCTGGCTCTGCCAAGTCGGCAGGGGTGGCGGTTCTCTTCAAGAGTTCATTTTCCTTAGTCTCGTCGACCTCTGATGGCGTGGGGCGACTCTGTGTTGCCTCCCTATCTAGGTCATCGGAGCACTTTAACATCGCGTCCATCTATGCTCCCAATCGTAATCCTAGTCGAGACTCTTTTCTTGAAGGAATCGCCACCCAGCTCCCTTCTACTACCAACACCTTTCTTTGTGGGGATTTTAATACAGTATTCGATATTTCTTTAGACCGTCGGGGAGGATCGAGCCAGACCCAGAGCTATCGCGATAGCTCGGGCAAATTACGCGATCTTTTTCTGGCATGCGACTGCACAGATCTGTGGCGTCATCTTCACCCAGATGACATTTCTTTTACGTGGGTTCGGCCAAATGGCCAATTCTTGTCTAGAATTGACCTTTTCGGCTGTCCCTCGCAACATCTTAGACATGTGGTCTCTTGTCAAATAACACCATGCCCTTATTCTGACCACGATGCAGTCGTATCGATTCTCCACCTCACTCCCCCTCAGATGTCCACAGGCAAGAGTTACTGGAAACTCAACGTAAGTGTTTTGGAAGATCCAGCATACCTCACTTTGATTTCTGACTTCTGGCTGGGATGGTCCTCCAAAAGGGCAATGTATAGCTCTTCTCTTGTGTGGTGGGATGTCGGTAAAACTCGCATCCGGCAGCTCACCACAAACTTCTGCTCCAGAAAGCGCAAGACCGAGAGAGCCAGGAGATCTGACCTCTCAAAAACATCCCTAGCGTTAAAAGCCCAGTTAGATGCTGGTGACTCCTCTGTGCTTCCTCGATATAAGTCTGTTCTTGATGACATCGCTCGTCTAGATGCAGTCGAGGTCGCCGCTCTTAAAGTTCGTTCACGAGTCAGACTGGCCGAGGAAGACGAGCAGTCGACAAAGTTTTTTTTCAACAAGGTCAAAAAGAGACGTCAGGACTCGACTATCTATGGTACTTGGAGACCTGACGGCTCTTTAGCCTCTTCTTCTAGTGAAATGCTCCCTGTGTGGAGGGATTTCTATGCTGGCCTTTTCTCCAAATCAGACACCGACGCCTCTTTACAAGACTCCCTGTTGTCTGGTCTTCTTGATTTTCTAACACCCTGTCAAAGGGCCTCTTGTGAAGGTCCTTTGACTCTTGAGGAATGCTATTCTGCCCTGAAAGGCATGGCCCGGGGGAGGACTCCAGGTCTGGATGGCCTCCCCATGGAGTTCTACCTTGCCTTTTGGGACGTACTTGGGAAGGATCTTGTCTCGATCTTTAATCTGGCCTGGCTGTCTGGCAAGCTCCCTGCGTCTCAGAGAAGAGGGGTCATCTCCCTCATCCCTAAAAAGGGCGATCTAAAATCTTGCAAAAACTGGAGACCGATCTCCCTTCTTCAGGTCGACTACAAAATAGCGTCAAGAACTGTCGCTGGGCGGTTGCTCAAGGTCTTGTCTTCAGTCATTAACATCGACCAGACGGGATCGGTCCCAGGCCGATTCATTGGGGAGAACATTTTTCTCTTACAGAACGTCTGTGATCACGCTACGCGCCAGAACATCCCTACCGCCCTGATTTCCTTAGACCAGGAGAAGGCTTTCGATCGTGTGGATTGGGGTTTTTTGATCAAGACACTGCAGTCTATGGGCTTCGGCCCCTCTTTCTGCAAATGGGTCTCTTTGTTTTATACCTCTGTGGAATCGGCTGTCTTGGTGAACGGTTTCATGACCGATTTTTTTTCTCTGACCAGAGGAGTCCGTCAGGGTTGTCCTCTTTCTCCTCTCCTCTATGTCCTGACCATGGAGCCTCTCGCCTGTCGCCTCAGAGCCCACCCATCAATCGTGGGTTTCTCTTTGCCTGCATCTATTCCGCCAGTTCAATCAGTTTTGTCCCAGTACGCTGATGACACCACTCTTACTCTGTGTTCCGATGCGTCAATCAAGGCTGCTTTTTCGTGCTATCGTGAGTTTGAGAGAGCGTCTGGGGCAAAACTGAATCCCGATAAATCACACGGTCTTTTTCTGGGTCCATGGGCAAATCGTCCTGACCCTCCTGTGGATCTGCTTTGGTCTTCGACCTCCCTGTCCTGTCTCGGTGTCACTATCGGCCCCAACATTCTCCCTGCCGACAATTGGGGTAAAAGGATTTCTTCCTTGGACTCCATATTAGATCTTTGGCAGCAGAGATGCCTATCATTCCAAGGAAAAGCCCTTGTTTGTAATGCTCTGGCACTGTCGGGTCTGTGGTACACCGCCACGGTTGTACCTCTCCCGGCAGCCACCTCCAAACTTATTTCAAAATCAGCCTTCAAGTTCTTCTGGTCTGGGAAGAAGGAGCTAGTCAACCGAAAGACCGTCTCTCTTCCCAAGGCCAAGGGTGGCTTTGGCATGGTCGACGTGTCTCTTAAATCCTCTGCCCTTCTGATCCAATGGATCAGAAGGTTCTACGACAGCCCTGGAAAATGGGCGGCTTTTTTTGATTTCTACTGTAACAACTCCTTCGGAGTTTTCGCCCACGATGTGATCTCTGAGCCCGCTCTCTACAGTCTCGGTCGTCTTCCAGGTCTCTGTCACGACATTCTTCGGGCCTGGAAGCTTATCGGGGGTGGCTCTGCTGGTCCCGGCCAGGTGGGCTTCCCCGACTCTTCTGGAGACGTCGTTCTTGTCGATAAGGCCACGACAAAACTGTGCTACCAGGTACTGGTTAATAAATCTTCTTCACCACCCAGGTGTATCAACAAGTTCTCTCCCGCTTTTGGGCCTTTGTATTGGTCAGATACTTGGGCCCAACTGCATGGCATGCCTCTAGACAGATATTCAATCGACGTCTCCTGGAAGATCGCTCATGGTGTGATTTACACTGCTGAGCGCCTCATTAGTTTCGGGATCAGGGTGGATCCTCTCTGCTTCTGTGGCTCAGATGAGACGCTCCAACATCTTTTTTTCGAGTGCCCCTTGGCGAGATCTGGTCTGTCGGCCATTCAAACAACTTTCACCAGAGCCGTCGCCTTGTGTCCAAGGCTGACAGCTCGCCACGTTCTTTTTGGCTTCGACAGCGACGAGCGAGAGATCGTTCCACCTGTCTTCTCGTACGTTCTAAATCTCGCGAAGTCTCAGATCTGGCTTGCCAGGAACGACTCTCGCTTCCGACAAACTGAACCTAATTATAAGGTAACTCTCGCAGCCATACAGGCTCGCCTTGTCTTTCACCTTTCTGTCTTCTCAAAGAGGTTTCGCTCAGAGAGGAGACGTCGTTTTTTCAGAAGGGCGTGGAACGTCCTGGGGAAGTTTTCCCCAGACATCTAAGTCCCTTCCATGGCCTCAGTTTCCTCTCACGAGGTTGTTTTTGTACTAACTCTTAAAAATGTAAAATTTAAACCTTTAAAATTTAAACTAAAATTTAATTTTTTTCAAGTCCTTGTTATCGCATCCTCCCTAGGTAAGTTCGGGTCATTTTATCGTCGTGTCTTTGTTGGTCATCCGTTTGGTTTTTGTCAATGGTTTCCGTTTCTCATTGGTAGATAGTGAATGTAACGTAATTTACACGTCTTGAAGAGCCCTTCGGGCTCTTCCCTACAAATAAAAAAAACTTCAACTTGTTGATTATTGCTCTTGCGTTTAAAATGCATGGATGCAGTAGGAAAGGGTACCTAGACAGGTTACAGAGGCGCGCTTCTGCAATCATTGAAGGCAGAAAAAAAAAAGACAAAATGAATTAATCTTACTTTGTCCTCATCCTTTTGGCAGAAATTGTTCGTAGAATTGTATGCTGGTATACAAATGCCTAAATAGTCTAGCCCGGGCATATCGGCTATTAAATGAGTTCCGGTTTTCTAGTCAATTCCATTATTACAATACCAGAAGCAAAGATCTGCAGCTTCGCTTACCGTTAGCAAGAACTGCTAAGTACCAATCTTCGCAAAATTTTGAATCTTCGTTTCACTACAACGGGGCAAAAACATGGAACTCCCTACCTGTCAATATCCGTAATATCTCAGCTTTGATGCATTTCAAAAAGGCACTTACTGTGTCCTCTTTTCGTAACTAAACACAGTTCTTATATTTTCATTAGTATATATTAATTTATCTATATACATTCATAATCATTTATAGTTATAGTTATATCTTTATGTATGTAAATGCACTGTGATGTATGTTTTGTGCAGAGCCCCACTTAAACCAGCTATGTGGAACTGCAGGCATTCTAATTTCTGCTTAAATATTTATTCATAAATAAATAAATAAATATGTACAACATGGAATTTAATAGTTAAATAATTTTAGTTTGTAAACGTTTCGAATGAGAAAGGCTCACGCGCTCTCCGTTCCCCACACCCAGCTCGTCCGAAGGGAGGAGAGAACCAGCCCCTAAGCTATAAATGGTAATTCCTATACGTAGACTAACTAAGCGTCACTCGATTTATACAATTGAAAAATCCTAGTCTTTCAGGGCAGGTTTATTGTTATGCTAATCTTATTGTTTTTATTCCCAGTGGGGAGTAGGGTCAACTCGCGCATTCAATGTGATATCGCATTGCAAGCGAGTTTCATCCAAGACAACCCACACGTTGTAGGGGGTGCTTGTTTTATGCTTCGGATGGCACGTAAGACTGATGCATGTATCACTTTGTATTTAATACTACTCAATGATACTTCCACTTGTTGATTATTGCTCTTGCGTTTAAAATGCATGGATGCAGTAGGAAAGAGTACCTAGACAGGTTACAGAGGCGCGCTTCTGCAATCATTGAAGGCAGAAAAAAAAAGACAAAATGAATTAATCTTACTTTGTCCTCATCCTTTTGGCAGAAATTGTTCGTAGAATTGTATGCTGGTATACAAATGCCTAAATAGTCTAGCCCGGGCATATCGGCTATTAAATGAGTTCCGGTTTTCTAGTCAATTCCATTATTACAATACCAGAAGCAAAGATCTGTAGCTTCGCTTACCGTTAGCAAGAACTGCTAAGTACCAATCTTCGCAAAATTTTGAATCTTCGTTTCGCTACAACGGGGCAAAAACATGGAACTCCCTACCTGTCAATATCCGTAATATCTCAGCTTTGATGCCTTTTAAACAGGCACTTACTGTGTCCTCTTTTCGTAACTAAACACAGTTCTTATATTTTCATTAGTATATATATATTAATTTATCTATATACATTCATAATCATTTATAGTTATAGTTATATCTTTATGTATGTAAATGCAATGTGATGTATGTTTTGTGCAGAGCCCCACTTAAACCAGCTATGTGGAACTACAGGCATTCTAATTTCTGCTTAAATATTTATTCATAAATAAATAAATATGTACAACATGGGATGTAAAAGTTAAATAAGTTTAGTTTGTAAACGTTTCGAATGAGAAAGGCTGTTTTTATCATAAAAAGAAAAGAAAAAATTAAAAAAAAAAGAAAAAAACTCACGCGCTCTCCGTTCCCCACACCCAGCTCGTCCGAAGGGAGGAGAGAACCAGCCCCTAAGCTATAAATGGTAATTCCTATACGTAGACTAACTAAGCGTCACTCGATTTATACAATTGAAAAATCCTAGTCTTTCAGGGCAGGTTTATTGTTATGCTAATCTATTGTTCTTATTCCCAGTGGGGAGTAGGGTCAACTCGCGCATTCAATGTGATATCAAATTGCAAGCGAGTTTCATCCAAGACAACCCACACGTTGTAGGGGGTGCTTGTTTTATGCTTCGGATGGCACGTAAGACTGATGCATGTATCACTTTGTATTTAATACTACTCAATGATACTTCAACTTGTTGATTATTGCTCTTGCGTTTAAAATGCATGGATGCAGTAGGAAAGGGTACCTAGACAGGTTACAGAGGCGCGCTTCTGCAATCATTGAAGGCAGAAAAAAAAAAGACAAAATGAATTAATCTTACTTTGTCCTCATCCTTTTGGCAGAAATTGTTCGTAGAATTGTATGCTGGTATACAAATGCCTAAATAGTCTAGCCCGGGCATATCGGCTATTAAATGAGTTCCGGTTTTCTAGTCAATTCCATTATTACAATACCAGAAGCAAAGATCTGCAGCTTCGCTTACCGTTAGCAAGAACTGCTAAGTACCAATCTTCGCAAAATTTTGAATCTTCGTTTCACTACAACGGGGCAAAAACATGGAACTCCCTACCTGTCAATATCCGTAATATCTCAGCTTTGATGCCTTTTAAAAAGGCACTTACTGTGTCCTCTTTTCGTAACTAAACACAGTTCTTATATTTTCATTAGTATATATTAATTTATCTATATACATTCATAATCATTTATAGTTATAGTTATATCTTTATGTATGTAAATGCACTGTGATGTATGTTTTGTGCAGAGCCCCACTTAAACCAGCTATGTGGAACTGCAGGCATTCTAATTTCTGCTTAAATATTTATTCATAAATAAATAAATAAATATGTACAACATGGAATTTAATAGTTAAATAATTTTAGTTTGTAAACGTTTCGAATGAGAAAGGCTCACGCGCTCTCCGTTCCCCACACCCAGCTCGTCCGAAGGGAGGAGAGAACCAGCCCCTAAGCTATAAATGGTAATTCCTATACGTAGACTAACTAAGCGTCACTCGATTTATACAATTGAAAAATCCTAGTCTTTCAGGGCAGGTTTATTGTTATGCTAATCTTATTGTTTTTATTCCCAGTGGGGAGTAGGGTCAACTCGCGCATTCAATGTGATATCGCATTGCAAGCGAGTTTCATCCAAGACAACCCACACGTTGTAGGGGGTGCTTGTTTTATGCTTCGGATGGCACGTAAGACTGATGCATGTATCACTTTGTATTTAATACTACTCAATGATACTTCCACTTGTTGATTATTGCTCTTGCGCTTAAAATGCATGGATGCAGTAGGAAAGAGTACCTAGACAGGTTACAGAGGGGCGCTTCTGCAATCATTGAAGGCAGAAAAAAAAAGACAAAATGAATTAATCTTACTTTGTCCTCATCCTTTTGGCAGAAATTGTTCGTAGAATTGTATACTGGTATACAAATGCCTAAATAGTCTAGCCCGGGCATATCGGCTATTAAATGAGTTCCGGTTTTCTAGTCAATTCCATTATTACAATACCAGAAGCAAAGATCTGCAGCTTCGCTTACCGTTAGCAAGAACTGCTAAGTACCAATCTTCGCAAAATTTTGAATCTTCGTTTCGCTACAACGGGGCAAAAACATGGAACTCCCTACCTGTCAATATCCGTAATATCTCAGCTTTGATGCCTTTTAAACAGGCACTTACTGTGTCCTCTTTTCGTAACTAAACACAGTTCTTATATTTTCATTAGTATATATTAATTTATCTATATACATTCATAATCATTTATAGTTATAGTTATATCTTTATGTATGTAAATGCAATGTGATGTATGTTTTGTGCAGAGCCCCACTAAAACCAGCTATGTGGAACTGCAGGCATTCTAATTTCTGCTTAAATATTTATTCATAAATAAATAAATAAATATGTACAACATGGGATGTAAAAGTTAAATAATTTTAGTTTGTAAACGTTTCGAATGAGAAAGGCTGTTTTTATCATAAAAAGAAAAGAAAAAATTAAAAAAAAAGAAAAAAACTCACGCGCTCACCGTTCCCCACACCCAGCTCGTCCGAAGGGAGGAGAGAACCAGCCCCTAAGCTATAAATGGTAATTCCTATACGTAGACTAACTAAGCGTCACTCGATTTATACAATTGAAAAATCCTAGTCTTTCAGGGCAGGTTTATTGTTATGCTAATCTTATTGTTTTTATTCCCAGTGGGGAGTAGGGTCAACTCGCGCATTCAATGTGATATCGCATTGCAATCGAGTTTCATCCAAGACAACCCACACGTTTTAGGGGTTGCTTGTTTTATGCTTCGGATGGCACGTCAGACTTATGCATGTATCACTTTGTATTTAATACTACTCAATGATACTTCCACTTGTTGATTATTGCTCTTGCGTTTAAAATGCATGGATGCAGTAGGAAAGAGTACCTAGACAGGTTACAGAGGCGCGCTTCTGCAATCATTGAAGGCAGAAAAAAAAGACAAAATGAATTAATCTTACTTTGTCCTCATCCTTTTGGCAGAAATTGTTCGTAGAATTGTATGCTGGTATACAAATGCCTAAATAGTCTAGCCCGGGCATATCGGCTATTAAATGAGTTCCGGTTTTTTAGTCAATTCCATTATTACAATACCAGAAGCAAAGATCTGCAGCTTCGCTTACCGTTAGCAAGAACTGCTAAGTACCAATCTTCGTAAAATTTTGAATCTTCGTTTCGCTACAATGGGGCAAAAACATGGAACTCCCTACCTGTCAATATCCGTAATATCTCAGCTTTGATGCCTTTTAAACAGGCACTTACTGTGTCCTCTTTTCGTAACTAAACACAGTTCTTATATTTTCATTAGTATATATTAATTTATCTATATACATTCATAATCATTTATAGTTATAGTTATATCTTTATGTATGTAAATGCAATGTGATGTATGTTTTGTGCAGAGCCCCACTTAAACCAGCTATGTGGAACTGCAGGCATTCTAATTTCTGCTTAAATATTTATTCATAAATAAATAAATAAATATGTACAACATGGAATTTAATAGTTAAATAATTTTAGTTTGTAAACGTTTCGAATGAGAAAGGCTCACGCGCTCTCCGTTCCCCACACCCAGCTCGTCCGAAGGGAGGAGAGAACCAGCCCCTAAGCTATAAATGGTAATTCCTATACGTAGACTAACTAAGCGTCACTCGATTTATACAATTGAAAAATCCTAGTCTTTCAGGGCAGGTTTATTGTTATGCTAATCTTATTGTTTTTATTCCCAGTGGGGAGTAGGGTCAACTCGCGCATTCAATGTGATATCGCATTGCAAGCGAGTTTCATCCAAGACAACCCACACGTTGTAGGGGGTGCTTGTTTTATGCTTCGGATGGCACGTAAGACTTATGCATGTATCACTTTGTATTTAATACTACTCAATGATACTTCCACTTGTTGATTATTGCTCTTGCGCTTAAAATGCATGGATGCAGTAGGAAAGAGTACCTAGACAGGTTACAGAGGCGCGCTTCTGCAATCATTGAAGGCAGAAAAAAAAAGACAAAATGAATTAATCTTAGTTTGTCCTCATCCTTTTGGCAGAAATTGTTCGTAGAATTGTATGCTGGTATACAAATGCCTAAATAGTCTAGCCCGGGCATATCGGCTATTAAATGAGTTCCGGTTTTCTAGTCAATTCCATTATTACAATACCAGAAGCAAAGATCTGCAGCTTCGCTTACCGTTAGCAAGAACTGCTAAGTACCAATCTTCGCAAAATTGTGAATCTTCGTTTCGCTACAACGGGGCAAAAACATGGAACTCCCTACCTGTCAATATCCGTAATATCTCAGCTTTGATGCCTTTTAAACAGGCACTTACTGTGTCCTCTTTTCGTAACTAAACACAGTTCTTATATTTTCATTAGTATATATTAATTTATCTATATACATTCATAATCATTTATAGTTATAGTTATATCTTTATGTATGTAAATGCAATGTGATGTATGTTTTGTGCAGAGCCCCACTAAAACCAGCTATGTGGAACTACAGGCATTCTAATTTCTGCTTAAATATTTATTCATAAATAAATAAATATGTACAACATGGGATGTAAAAGTTAAATAAGTTTAGTTTGTAAACGTTTCGAATGAGAAAGGCTGTTTTTATCATAAAAAGAAAAGAAAAAATTAAAAAAAAAGAAAAAAACTCACGCGCTCTCCGTTCCCCACACCCAGCTCGTCCGAAGGGAGGAGAGAACCAGCCCCTAAGCTATAAATGGTAATTCCTATACGTAGACTAACTAAGCGTCACTCGATTTATACAATTGAAAAATCCTAGTCTTTCAGGGCAGGTTTATTGTTATGCTAATCTTATTGTTTTTATTCCCAGTGGGGAGTAGGGTCAACTCGCGCATTCAATGTGATATCGCATTGCAAGCGAGTTTCATCCAAGACAACCCACACGTTGTAGGGGGTGCTTGTTTTATGCTTCGGATGGCACGTAAGACTGATGCATGTATCACTTTGTATTTAATACTACTCAATGATACTTCCACTTGTTGATTATTGCTCTTGCGCTTAAAATGCATGGATGCAGTAGGAAAGAGTACCTAGACAGGTTACAGAGGCGCGCTTCTGCAATCATTGAAGGCAGAAAAAAAAAGACAAAATGAATTAATCTTACTTTGTCCTCATCCTTTTGGCAGAAATTGTTCGTAGAATTGTATGCTGGTATACAAATGCCTAAATAGTCTAGCCCGGGCATATCGGCTATTAAATGAGTTCCGGTTTTCTAGTCAATTCCATTATTACAATACCAGAAGCAAAGATCTGCAGCTTCGCTTACCGTTAGCAAGAACTGCTAAGTACCAATCTTCGCAAAATTGTGAATCTTCGTTTCGCTACAACGGGGCAAAAACATGGAACTCCCTACCTGTCAATATCCGTAATATCTCAGCTTTGATGCCTTTTAAACAGGCACTTACTGTGTCCTCTTTTCGTAACTAAACACAGTTCTTATATTTTCATTAGTATATATTAATTTATCTATATACATTCATAATCATTTATAGTTATAGTTATATCTTTATGTATGTGAATGCAATGTGATGTATGTTTTGTGCAGAGCCCCACTAAAACCAGCTATGTGGAACTGCAGGCATTCTAATTTCTGCTTAAATATTTATTCATAAATAAATAAATATGTACAACATGGGATGTAAAAGTTAAATAAGTTTAGTTTGTAAACGTTTCGAATGAGAAAGGCTGTTTTTATCATAAAAAGAAAAGAAAAAATTAAAAAAAAAGAAAAAAACTCACGCGCTCTCCGTTCCCCACACCCAGCTCGTCCGAAGGGAGGAGAAAACAAGCCCCTAAGCTATAAATGGTAATTCCTATACGTAGACTAACTAAGCGTCACTCGATTTATACAATTGAAAAATCCTACTCTTTCAGGGCAGGTTTATTGTTATGCTAATCTTATTGTTTTTATTCCCAGTGGGGAGTAGGGTCAACTCGCGCATTCAATGTGATATCGCATTGCAATCGAGTTTCATCCAAGACAACCCACACGTTGTAGGGGTTGCTTGTTTTATGCTTCGGATGGCACGTCAGACTTATGCATGTATCACTTTGTATTTAATACTACTCAATGATACTTCCACTTGTTGATTATTGCTCTTGCGTTTAAAATGCATGGATGCAGTAGGAAAGAGTACCTAGACAGGTTACAGAGGCGCACTTCTGCAATCATTGAAGGCAGAAAAAAAAAGACAAAATGAATTAATCTTACTTTGTCCTCATCCTTTTGGCAGAAATTGTTCGTAGAATTGTATGCTGGTATACAAATGCCTAAATAGTCTAGCCCGGGCATATCGGCTATTAAATGAGTTCCGGTTTTCTAGTCAATTCCATTATTACAATACCAGAAGCAAAGATCTGCAGCTTCGCTTACCGTTAGCAAGAACTGCTAAGTACCAATCTTCGCAAAATTTTGAATCTTCGTTTCGTTACAACGGGGCAAAAACATGGAACTCCCTACCTGTCAATATCCGTAATATCTCAGCTTTGATGCCTTTTAAACAGGCACTTACTGTGTCCTCTTTTCGTAACTAAACACAGTTCTTATATTTTCATTAGTATATATATATTAATTTATCTATATACATTCATAATCATTTATAGTTATAGTTATATCTTTATGTATGTAAATGCAATGTGATGTATGTTTTGTGCAGAGCCCCACTAAAATCAGCTATGTGGAACTGCAGGCATTCTAATTTCTGCTTAAATATTTATTCATAAATAAATAAATATGTACAACATGGGATGTAAAAGTTAAATAATTTTAGTTTGTAAACGTTTCGAATGAGAAAGGGTGTTTTTATCATAAAAAGAAAAGAAAAAATTAAAAAAAAAGAAAAAAACTCACGCGCTCACCGTTCCCCACACCCAGCTCGTCCGAAGGGAGGAGAGAACCAGCCCCTAAGCTATAAATGGTAATTCCTATACGTAGACTAACTAAGCGTCACTCGATTTATACAATTGAAAAATCCTAGTCTTTCAGGGCAGGTTTATTGTTATGCTAATCTTATTGTTTTTATTCCCAGTGGGGAGTAGGGTCAACTCGCGCATTCAATGTGATATCGCATTGCAATCGAGTTTCATCCAAGACAACCCACACGTTGTAGGGGTTGCTTGTTTTATGCTTCGGATGGCACGTAAGACTTATGCATGTATCACTTTGTATTTAATACTACTCAATGATACTTCCACTTGTTGATTATTGCTCTTGCGTTTAAAATGCATGGATGCAGTAGGAAAGAGTACCTAGACAGGTTACAGAGGCGCGCTTCTGCAATCATTGAAGGCAGAAAAAAAAAGACAAAATGAATTAATCTTACTTTGTCCTCATCCTTTTGGCAGAAATTGTTCGTAGAATTGTATGCTGGTATACAAATGCCTAAATAGTCTAGCCCGGGCATATCGGCTATTAAATGAGTTCCGGTTTTCTAGTCAATTCCATTATTACAATACCAGAAGCAAAGATCTGCAGCTTCGCTTACCGTTAGCAAGAACTGCTAAGTACCAATCTTCGCAAAATTTTGAATCTTCGTTTCGTTACAACGGGGCAAAAACATGGAACTCCCTACCTGTCAATATCCGTAATATCTCAGCTTTGATGCCTTTTAAACAGGCACTTACTGTGTCCTCTTTTCGTAACTAAACACAGTTCTTATATTTTCATTAGTATATATATATTAATTTATCTATATACATTCATAATCATTTATAGTTATAGTTATATCTTTATGTATGTAAATGCAATGTGATGTATGTTTTGTGCAGAGCCCCACTTAAACCAGCTATGTGGAACTGCAGGCATTCTAATTTCTGCTTAAATATTTATTCATCAATAAATAAATAAATAAATATGTACAACATGGGATGTAAAAGTTAAATAATTTTAGTTTGTAAACGTTTCGAATGAGAAAGGCTGTTTTTATCAGAAAACGAAAAGAAAAAATTAAAAAAAAAGAAAAAAACTCACGCGCTCTCCGTTCCCCACACCCAGCTCGTCCGAAGGGAGGAGAGAACCAGCCCCTAAGCTATAAATGGTAATTCCTATACGTAGACTAACTAAGCGTCACTCGATTTATACAATTGAAAAATCCTAGTCTTTCAGGGCAGGTTTATTGTTATGCTAATCTTATTGTTCTTATTCCCAGTGGGGAGTAGGGTCAACTCGCGCATTCAATGTGATATCGCATTGCAAGCGAGTTTCATCCAAGACAACCCACACGTTGTAGGGGGTGCTTGTTTTATGCTTCGGATGGCACGTAAGACTGATGCATGTATCACTTTGTATTTAATACTACTCAATGATACTTCCACTTGTTAATTGATTATTGCTCTTGCGTTTGAAATGCATGGATGCAGTAGGAAAGAGTACCTAGACAGGTTACAGAGGCGCGCTTCTGCAATCATTGAAGGCAGAAAAAAAAAGACAAAATGAATTAATCTTACTTTGTCCTCATCCTTTTGGCTTAAATTTTTCGTAGAATTGTATGCTGGTATACAAATGCCTAAATAGTCTAGCCCGGGCATATCGGCTTTTAAATGAGTTCCGGTTTTCTAGTCAATTCCATTATTACAATACCAGAAGCAAAGATCTGCAGCTTCGCTTACCGTTAGCAAGAACTGCTAAGTACCAATCTTCGCAAAATTTTGAATCTTCGTTTCGCTACAACGGGGCAAAAACATGGAACTCCCTACCTGTCAATATCCGTAATATCTCAGCTTTGATGCCTTTTAAACAGGCACTTACTGTGTCCTCTTTTCGTAACTAAACACAGTTCTTATATTTTCATTAGTATATATATATTAATTTATCTATATACATTCATAATCATTTATAGTTATAGTTATATCTTTATGTATGTAAATGCAATGTGATGTATGTTTTGTGCAGAGCCCCACTAAAATCAGCTATGTGGAACTGCAGGCATTCTAATTTCTGCTTAAATATTTATTCATAAATAAATAAATATGTACAACATGGGATGTAAAAGTTAAATAATTTTAGTTTGTAAACGTTTCGAATGAGAAAGGGTGTTTTTATCATAAAAAGAAAAGAAAAAATTAAAAAAAAAGAAAAAAACTCACGCGCTCTCCGTTCCCCACACCCAGCTCGTCCGAAGGGAGGAGAGAACCAGCCCCTAAGCTATAAATGGTAATTCCTATACGTAGACTAACTAAGCGTCACTCGATTTATACAATTAAAAAATCCTAGTCTTTCAGGGCAGGTTTATTGTTATGCTAATCTTATTGTTTTTATTCCCAGTGGGGAGTAGGGTCAACTCGCGCATTCAATGTGATATCGCATTGCAAGCGAGTTTCATCCAAGACAACCCACACGTTGTAGGGGGTGCTTGTTTTATGCTTCGGATGGCACGTAAGACTTATGCATGTATCACTTTGTATTTAATACTACTCAATGATACTTCCACTTGTTGATTATTGCTCTTGCGCTTAAAATGCATGGATGCAGTAGGAAAGAGTACCTAGACAGGTTACAGAGGCGCGCTTCTGCAATCATTGAAGGCAGAAAAAAAAAGACAAAATGAATTAATCTTACTTTGTCCTCATCCTTTTGGCAGAAATTGTTCGTAGAATTGTATGCTGGTATACAAATGCCTAAATAGTCTAGCCCGGGCATATCGGCTATTAAATGAGTTCCGGTTTTCTAGTCAATTCCATTATTACAATACCAGAAGCAAAGATCTGCAGCTTCGCTTACCGTTAGCAAGAACTGCTAAGTACCAATCTTCGCAAAATTTTGAATCTTCGTTTCGCTACAACGGGGCAAAAACATGGAACTCCCTACCTGTCAATATCCGTAATATCTCAGCTTTGATGCCTTTTAAACAGGCACTTACTGTGTCCTCTTTTCGTAACTAAACACAGTTCTTATATTTTCATTAGTATATATTAATTTATCTATATACATTCATAATCATTTATAGTTATAGTTATATCTTTATGTATGTAAATGCAATGTGATGTATGTTTTGTGCAGAGCCCCACTAAAACCAGCTATGTGGAACTGCAGGCATTCTAATTTCTGCTTAAATATTTATTCATAAATAAATAAATATGTACAACATGGGATGTAAAAGTTAAATAAGTTTAGTTTGTAAACGTTTCGAATGAGAAAGGCTGTTTTTATCATAAAAAGAAAAGAAAAAATTAAAAAAAAAGAAAAAAACTCACGCGCTCTCCGTTCCCCACACCCAGCTCGTCCGAAGGGAGGAGAGAACAAGCCCCTAAGCTATAAATGGTAATTCCTATACGTAGACTAACTAAGCGTCACTCGATTTATACAATTGAAAAATCCTAGTCTTTCAGGGCAGGTTTATTGTTATGCTAATCTTATTGTTTTTATTCCCAGTGGGGAGTAGGGTCAACTCGCGCATTCAATGTGATATCGCATTGCAATCGAGTTTCATCCAAGACAACCCACACGTTGTAGGGGTTGCTTGTTTTATGCTTCGGATGGCACGTAAGACTTATGCATGTATCACTTTGTATTTAATACTACTCAATGATACTTCCACTTGTTGATTATTGCTCTTGCGTTTAAAATGCATGGATGCAGTAGGAAAGAGTACCTAGACAGGTTACAGAGGCGCACTTCTGCAATCATTGAAGGCAGAACAAAAAAGACAAAATGAATTAATCTTACTTTGTCCTCATCCTTTTGGCAGAAATTGTTCGTAGAATTGTATGCTGGTATACAAATGCCTAAATAGTCTAGCCCGGGCATATCGGCTATTAAATGAGTTCCGGTTTTCTAGTCAATTCCATTATTACAATACCAGAAGCAAAGATCTGCAGCTTCGCTTACCGTTAGCAAGAACTGCTAAGTACCAATCTTCGCAAAATTTTGAATCTTCGTTTCGTTACAACGGGGCAAAAACATGGAACTCCCTACCTGTCAATATCCGTAATATCTCAGCTTTGATGCCTTTTAAACAGGCACTTACTGTGTCCTCTTTTCGTAACTAAACACAGTTCTTATATTTTCATTAGTATATATATATTAATTTATCTATATACATTCATAATCATTTATAGTTATAGTTATATCTTTATGTATGTAAATGCAATGTGATGTATGTTTTGTGCAGAGCCCCACTAAAATCAGCTATGTGGAACTGCAGGCATTCTAATTTCTGCTTAAATATTTATTCATAAATAAATAAATATGTACAACATGGGATGTAAAAGTTAAATAATTTTAGTTTGTAAACGTTTCGAATGAGAAAGGGTGTTTTTATCATAAAAAGAAAAGAAAAAATTAAAAAAAAAGAAAAAAACTCACGCGCTCACCGTTCCCCACACCCAGCTCGTCCGAAGGGAGGAGAGAACCAGCCCCTAAGCTATAAATGGTAATTCCTATACGTAGACTAACTAAGCGTCACTCGATTTATACAATTGAAAAATCCTAGTCTTTCAGGGCAGGTTTATTGTTATGCTAATCTTATTGTTTTTATTCCCAGTGGGGAGTAGGGTCAACTCGCGCATTCAATGTGATATCGCATTGCAATCGAGTTTCATCCAAGACAACCCACACGTTGTAGGGGTTGCTTGTTTTATGCTTCGGATGGCACGTAAGACTTATGCATGTATCACTTTGTATTTAATACTACTCAATGATACTTCCACTTGTTGATTATTGCTCTTGCGTTTAAAATGCATGGATGCAGTAGGAAAGAGTACCTAGACAGGTTACAGAGGCGCACTTCTGCAATCATTGAAGGCAGAAAAAAAAAGACAAAATGAATTAATCTTACTTTGTCCTCATCCTTTTGGCAGAAATTGTTCGTAGAATTGTATGCTGGTATACAAATGCCTAAATAGTCTAGCCCGGGCATATCGGCTATTAAATGAGTTCCGGTTTTCTAGTCAATTCCATTATTACAATACCAGAAGCAAAGATCTGCAGCTTCGCTTACCGTTAGCAAGAACTGCTAAGTACCAATCTTCGCAAAATTTTGAATCTTCGTTTCGTTACAACGGGGCAAAAACATGGAACTCCCTACCTGTCAATATCCGTAATATCTCAGCTTTGATGCCTTTTAAACAGGCACTTACTGTGTCCTCTTTTCGTAACTAAACACAGTTCTTATATTTTCATTAGTATATATATATTAATTTATCTATATACATTCATAATCATTTATAGTTATAGTTATATCTTTATGTATGTAAATGCAATGTGATGTATGTTTTGTGCAGAGCCCCACTTAAACCAGCTATGTGGAACTGCAGGCATTCTAATTTCTGCTTAAATATTTATTCATCAATAAATAAATAAATAAATATGTACAACATGGGATGTAAAAGTTAAATAATTTTAGTTTGTAAACGTTTCGAATGAGAAAGGCTGTTTTTATCAGAAAACGAAAAGAAAAAATTAAAAAAAAAGAAAAAAACTCACGCGCTCTCCGTTCCCCACACCCAGCTCGTCCGAAGGGAGGAGAGAACCAGCCCCTAAGCTATAAATGGTAATTCCTATACGTAGACTAACTAAGCGTCACTCGATTTATACAATTGAAAAATCCTAGTCTTTCAGGGCAGGTTTATTGTTATGCTAATCTTATTGTTCTTATTCCCAGTGGGGAGTAGGGTCAACTCGCGCATTCAATGTGATATCGCATTGCAAGCGAGTTTCATCCAAGACAACCCACACGTTGTAGGGGGTGCTTGTTTTATGCTTCGGATGGCACGTAAGACTGATGCATGTATCACTTTGTATTTAATACTACTCAATGATACTTCCACTTGTTAATTGATTATTGCTCTTGCGTTTGAAATGCATGGATGCAGTAGGAAAGAGTACCTAGACAGGTTACAGAGGCGCGCTTCTGCAATCATTGAAGGCAGAAAAAAAAAGACAAAATGAATTAATCTTACTTTGTCCTCATCCTTTTGGCTTAAATTTTTCGTAGAATTGTATGCTGGTATACAAATGCCTAAATAGTCTAGCCCGGGCATATCGGCTTTTAAATGAGTTCCGGTTTTCTAGTCAATTCCATTATTACAATACCAGAAGCAAAGATCTGCAGCTTCGCTTACCGTTAGCAAGAACTGCTAAGTACCAATCTTCGCAAAATTTTGAATCTTCGTTTCGCTACAACGGGGCAAAAACATGGAACTCCCTACCTGTCAATATCCGTAATATCTCAGCTTTGATGCCTTTTAAACAGGCACTTACTGTGTGCTCTTTTCGTAACTAAACACAGTTCTTATATTTTCATTAGTATATATTAATTTATCTATATACATTCATAATCATTTATAGTTATAGTTATATCTTTATGTATGTAAATGCAATGTGATGTATGTTTTGTGCAGAGCCCCACTTAAACCAGCTATGTGGAACTGCACGCATTCTAATTTCTGCTTAAATATTTATTCATCAATAAATAAATAAATAAATATGTACAACATGGGATGTAAAAGTTAAATAATTTTAGTTTGTAAACGTTTCGAATGAGAAAGGCTGTTTTTATCAGAAAAAGAAAAGAAAAAATTAAAAAAAAAGAAAAAAACTCACGCGCTCTCCGTTCCCCACACCCAGCTCGTCCGAAGGGAGGAGAGAACCAGCCCCTAAGCTATAAATGGTAATTCCTATACGTAGACTAACTAAGCGTCACTCGATTTATACAATTGAAAAATCCTAGTCTTTCAGGGCAGGTTTATTGTTATGCTAATCTTATTGTTCTTATTCCCAGTGGGGAGTAGGGTCAACTCGCGCATTCAATGTGATATCGCATTGCAAGCGAGTTTCATCCAAGACAACCCACACGTTGTAGGGGGTGCTTGTTTTATGCTTCGGATGGCACGTAAGACTGATGCATGTATCACTTTGTATTTAATACTACTCAATGATACTTCCACTTGTTAATTGATTATTGCTCTTGCGTTTGAAATGCATGGATGCAGTAGGAAAGAGTACCTAGACAGGTTACAGAGGCGCGCTTCTGCAATCATTGAAGGCAGAAAAAAAAAGACAAAATGAATTAATCTTACTTTGTCCTCATCCTTTTGGCTTAAATTTTTCGTAGAATTGTATGCTGGTATACAAATGCCTAAATAGTCTAGCCCGGGCATATCGGCTTTTAAATGAGTTCCGGTTTTCTAGTCAATTCCATTATTACAATACCAGAAGCAAAGATCTGCAGCTTCGCTTACCGTTAGCAAGAACTGCTAAGTACCAATCTTCGCAAAATTTTGAATCTTCGTTTCGCTACAACGGGGCAAAAACATGGAACTCCCTACCTGTCAATATCCGTAATATCTCAGCTTTGATGCCTTTTAAACAGGCACTTACTGTGTGCTCTTTTCGTAACTAAACACAGTTCTTATATTTTCATTAGTATATATTAATTTATCTATATACATTCATAATCATTTATAGTTATAGTTATATCTTTATGTATGTAAATGCAATGTGATGTATGTTTTGTGCAGAGCCCCACTTAAACCAGCTATGTGGAACTGCACGCATTCTAATTTCTGCTTAAATATTTATTCATCAATAAATAAATAAATAAATATGTACAACATGGGATGTAAAAGTTAAATAATTTTAGTTTGTAAACGTTTCGAATGAGAAAGGCTGTTTTTATCAGAAAAAGAAAAGAAAAAATTCAAAAAAAAGAAAAAAACTCACGCGCTCTCCGTTCCCCACACCCAGCTCGTCCGAAGGGAGGAGAGAACCAGCCCCTAAGCTATAAATGGTAATTCCTATACGTAGACTAACTAAGCGTCACTCGATTTATACAATTGAAAAATCCTAGTCTTTCAGGGCAGGTTTATTGTTATGCTAATCTTATTGTTCTTATTCCCAGTGGGGAGTAGGGTCAACTCGCGCATTCAATGCGATATCGCATTGCAAGCGAGTTTCATCCAAGACAACCCACACGTTGTAGGGGTGTTTGTTTTATGCTTCGGATGGCACGTAAGACTGATGCATGTATCACTTTGTATTTAATACTACTCAATGATACTTCCACTTGTTGATTATTGCTCTTGCGTTTAAAATGCATGGATGCAGTAGGAAAGAGTACCTAGACAGGTTACAGAGGCGCGCTTCTGCAATCATTGAAGGCAGAAAAAAAAAGACAAAATGAATTAATCTTACTTTGTCCTCATCCTTTTGGCAGAAATTTTTCGTAGAATTGTATGCTGGTATACAAATGCCTAAATAGTCTAGCCCGGGCATATCGGTTATTAAATGAGTTCCGGTTTTCTAGTCAATTCCATTATTACAATACCAGAAGCAAAGATCTGCAGCTTCGCTTACCGTTAGCAAGAACAGCTAAGTACCAATCTTCGCAAATTTTTGAATCTTCGTTTCGCTACAACGGGGCAAAAACATGGAACTCCCTACCTGTCAATATCCGTAATATCTCAGCTTTGATGCCTTTTAAACAGGCACTTACTGTGTCGTCTTTTCGTAACTAAACACAGTTCTTATATTTTCATTAGTATATATTAATTTATCTATATACATTCATAATCATTTATAGTTATAGTTATATCTTTATGTATGTAAATGCAATGTGATGTATGTTTTGTGCAGAGCCCCACTTAAACCAGCTATGTGGAACTGCAGGCATTCTAATTTCTGCTTAAATATTTATTCATCAATAAATAAATAAATAAATATGTACAACATGGGATGTAAAAGTTAAATAATTTTAGTTTGTAAACGTTTCGAATGAGAAAGGCTGTTTTTATCAGAAAACGAAAAGAAAAAATTAAAAAAAAAGAAAAAAACTCACGCGCTCTCCGTTCCCCACACCCAGCTCGTCCGAAGGGAGGAGAGAACCAGCCCCTAAGCTATAAATGGTAATTCCTATACGTAGACTAACTAAGCGTCACTCGATTTATACAATTGAAAAATCCTAGTCTTTCAGGGCAGGTTTATTGTTATGCTAATCTTATTGTTCTTATTCCCAGTGGGGAGTAGGGTCAACTCGCGCATTCAATGTGATATCGCATTGCAAGCGAGTTTCATCCAAGACAACCCACACGTTGTAGGGGGTGCTTGTTTCATGCTTCGGATGGCACGTAAGACTGATGCATGTATCACTTTGTATTTAATACTACTCAATAATACTTCCACTTGTTGATTATTGCTCTTGCGTTTAAAATGCATGGATGCAGTAGGAAAGAGTACCTAGACAGGTTACAGAGGCGCGCTTCTGCAATCATTGAAGGCAGAAAAAAAAAGACAAAATGAATTAATCTTACTTTGTCCTCATCCTTTTGGCAGAAATTTTTCGTAGAATTGTATGCTGGTATACAAATGCCTAAATAGTCTAGCCCGGGCATATCGGTTATTAAATGAGTTCCGGTTTTCTAGTCAATTCCATTATTACAATACCAGAAGCAAAGATCTGCAGCTTCGCTTACCGTTAGCAAGAACAGCTAAGTACCAATCTTCGCAAATTTTTGAATCTTCGTTTCGCTACAACGGGGCAAAAACATGGAACTCCCTACCTGTCAATATCCGTAATATCTCAGCTTTGATGCCTTTTAAACAGGCACTTACTGTGTCGTCTTTTCGTAACTAAACACAGTTCTTATATTTTCATTAGTATATATTAATTTATCTATATACATTCATAATCATTTATAGTTATAGTTATATCTTTATGTATGTAAATGCAATGTGATGTATGTTTTGTGCAGAGCCCCACTTAAACCAGCTATGTGGAACTGCAGGCATTCTAATTTCTGCTTAAATATTTATTCATCAATAAATAAATAAATAAATATGTACAACATGGGATGTAAAAGTTAAATAATTTTAGTTTGTAAACGTTTCGAATGAGAAAGGCTGTTTTTATCAGAAAAAGAAAAGAAAAAATTAAAAAAAAAGAAAAAAACTCACGCGCTCTCCGTTCCCCACACCCAGCTCGTCCGAAGGGAGGAGAGAACCAGCCCCTAAGCTATAAATGGTAATTCCTATACGTAGACTAACTAAGCGTCACTCGATTTATACAATTGAAAAATCCTAGTCTTTCAGGGCAGGTTTATTGTTATGCTAATCTTATTGTTCTTATTCCCAGTGGGGAGTAGGGTCAACTCGCGCATTCAATGCGATATCGCATTGCAAGCGAGTTTCATCCAAGACAACCCACACGTTGTAGGGGTGTTTGTTTTATGCTTCAGATGGCACGTAAGACTGATGCATGTATCACTTTGTATTTAATACTACTCAATGATACTTCCACTTGTTGATTATTGCTCTTGCGTTTAAAATGCATGGATGCAGTAGGAAAGAGTACCTAGACAGGTTACAGAGGCGCGCTTCTGCAATCATTGAAGGCAGAAAAAAAAAGACAAAATGAATTAATCTTACTTTGTCCTCATCCTTTTGGCAGAAATTTTTCGTAGAATTGTATGCTGGTATACAAATGCCTAAATAGTCTAGCCCGGGCATATCGGTTATTAAATGAGTTCCGGTTTTCTAGTCAATTCCATTATTACAATACCAGAAGCAAAGATCTGCAGCTTCGCTTACCGTTAGCAAGAACAGCTAAGTACCAATCTTCGCAAATTTTTGAATCTTCGTTTCGCTACAACGGGGCAAAAACATGGAACTCCCTACCTGTCAATATCCGTAATATCTCAGCTTTGATGCCTTTTAAACAGGCACTTACTGTGTCGTCTTTTCGTAACTAAACACAGTTCTTATATTTTCATTAGTATATATTAATTTATCTATATACATTCATAATCATTTATAGTTATAGTTATATCTTTATGTATGTAAATGCAATGTGATGTATGTTTTGTGCAGAGCCCCACTTAAACCAGCTATGTGGAACTGCAGGCATTCTAATTTCTGCTTAAATATTTATTCATCAATAAATAAATAAATAAATATGTACAACATGGGATGTAAAAGTTAAATAATTTTAGTTTGTAAACGTTTCGAATGAGAAAGGCTGTTTTTATCAGAAAAAGAAAAGAAAAAATTAAAAAAAAAGAAAAAAACTCACGCGCTCTCCGTTCCCCACACCCAGCTCGTCCGAAGGGAGGAGAGAACCAGCCCCTAAGCTATAAATGGTAATTCCTATACGTAGACTAACTAAGCGTCACTCGATTTATACAATTGAAAAATCCTAGTCTTTCAGGGCAGGTTTATTGTTATGCTAATCTTATTGTTCTTATTCCCAGTGGGGAGTAGGGTCAACTCGCGCATTCAATGCGATATCGCATTGCAAGCGAGTTTCATCCAAGACAACCCACACGTTGTAGGGGTGTTTGTTTTATGCTTCAGATGGCACGTAAGACTGATGCATGTATCACTTTGTATTTAATACTACTCAATGTAACTTCCACTTGTTGATTATTGCTCTTGCGTTTAAAATGCATGGATGCAGTAGGAAAGAGTACCTAGACAGGTTACAGAGGCGCGCTTCTGCAATCATTGAAGGCAGAAAAAAAAAGACAAAATGAATTAATCTTACTTTGTCCTCATCCTTTTGGCAGAAATTTTTCGTAGAATTGTATGCTGGTATACAAATGCCTAAATAGTCTAGCCCGGGCATATCGGTTATTAAATGAGTTCCGGTTTTCTAGTCAATTCCATTATTACAATACCAGAAGCAAAGATCTGCAGCTTCGCTTACCGTTAGCAAGAACAGCTAAGTACCAATCTTCGCAAATTTTTGAATCTTCGTTTCGCTACAACGGGGCAAAAACATGGAACTCCCTACCTGTCAATATCCGTAATATCTCAGCTTTGATGCCTTTTAAACAGGCACTTACTGTGTCGTCTTTTCGTAACTAAACACAGTTCTTATATTTTCATTAGTATATATTAATTTATCTATATACATTCATAATCATTTATAGTTATAGTTATATCTTTATGTATGTAAATGCAATGTGATGTATGTTTTGTGCAGAGCCCGACTTAAACCAGCTATGTGGAACTGCAGGCATTCTAATTTCTGCTTAAATATTTATTCATCAATAAATAAATAAATAAATATGTACAACATGGGATGTAAAAGTTAAATAATTTTAGTTTGTAAACGTTTCGAATGAGAAAGGCTGTTTTTATCAGAAAAAGAAAAGAAAAAATTAAAAAAAAAAAGAAAAAAACTCACGCGCTCTCCGTTCCCCACACCCAGCTCGTCCGAAGGGAGGAGAGAACCAGCCCCTAAGCTATAAATGGTAATTCCTATACGTAGACTAACTAAGCGTCACTCGATTTATACAATTGAAAAATCCTAGTCTTTCAGGGCAGGTTTATTGTTATGCTAATCTTATTGTTCTTATTCCCAGTGGGGAGTAGGGTCAACTCGCGCATTCAATGTGATATCGCATTGCAAGCGAGTTTCATCCAAGACAACCCACACGTTGTAGGGGGTGCTTGTTTTATGCTTCGGATGGCACGTAAGACTGATGCATGTATCACTTTGTATTTAATACTACTCAATGATACTTCAACTTGTTGATTATTGCTCTTGCGTTTAAAATGCATGGATGCAGTAGGAGGAGGCAACTGTGATCAACTGTTGTTTCTCGTTGGAAGTATCGTCTGGGTTGCCTGTGGTAAACATTGGATTATCTGGATTATTGTCTTCACGTGTGGGACACTTATTGCAATCTTCGAGTTTTGTGAGTATAAATCATCAGTGACACCGACACAAGGTTAGCTCGTTGTCGATATAGACCTCCGGCGCCTTGTCCCTTGGGCCTCCTTTTTTCGAACCTCTCTTCCCTCTGGCCACGTGCCTTTGGGTTGAAGTTCTCCGTCTTCCCCTTTTTGTGGGCAAATCTAAAAAGTTAAACCAATTAATTGAAAGTTGCTAATTAATCTAAACCTAAAAACTAGTTTTTTGGCTTCAAGCCTCCTTTTTTGTTTTTGTGTTGCGCCTGTCGGTTCGGCTCTGAGAATGGAGTCGGGCCTTTTGGACAGGCAGCACACCCTCATCTTCCACCTGGGTGCTAAGCACAAGGTGACTGGTGGTAACAAGTTCCCCACCAGAGAGGAAGTTCTAAATGCTATCATTGGGAAGCTGCGCGCGCCCAGGGCAATTATTTGTTTTCAGGCCCTGAGCCAAAGTTCTTTTGCCATAACTTTTGCTGCTGCTAACAAATCCACAAGAGACTGCCTCATGTTAGAGGGCTTTTATCTGAATGAGTGCCACGTTTCTGTGGCAGAGATTCAACCGCTCTTCACCATGGTCCAGCTCCGGAATATTCCCTATGAGATGGTCGACGACCAGGTGAAAAGTTTTTTTTCTAAGTTTGGTACCGTAATGGAGGTGACGAGGACAAGGGATGTAAATGGCTACTACACTGGGGACCGGCAGGTGAGGATGTCCGTGGAGAAGGACATCCCATCCATGGTTAAGATCAGCCAGTTCCCGGTGTATGTTCGCTATAGAGGGCAAAGGAAATGTTGCCGTTACTGTAATAGGTGGGACCACGTGTTTGCCAATTGTCCGGTACGCCACGACAATCTTTGTCTTCGGTGTCTCTCACCGGACCACACCGCCAGAGATTGTGGTGAGGCATGGTGTCTGGACAATACCCCCTTCCGTCGGGATCAAGACGGCAACTTTATTCTGCCAAGTCTTTTTGAGAACCAGCATTGCGATACATCCGACAATCCCTTCACCCCAGTCTGTCCGTCCCTTGAGTCGGAGTCTTTTGTAAGAGAAATTGTTCATCTTTTGCCCAGTCAGGGGACGGTTGCCGAGGCACCGTCCTCCCAGGACGGGTACTCTTCGTCTCCTCTACTTTTTTCTCAGATGGTGTCAGGGAAGAGGACCCAGCCTGAGTCGTCTTGGCAGTCGGTCACCTACAAACGTGGCCGGCTGGTGAGACCCGACTCGGGTGGGGTCGACCTAAGAGCAACTGCTGAGGAGGATCTTCTCCCCGGCCTTCCCGTGCCATCTACTCCGGCTGAGATTTTGTCTTCTGGTGGGCCTCCAGAGCCCACAGTTTCCAACGAACTGTCCTCGACTCAGTCGTCCTCGGTTAGCACAAAATCTGGGTTTACTGGCTCGTCTTCCACTTCGCCGTCATCGGCGAGCGTGCCAGCCAACTCAAATGACCTTTCTTCGTCTGGGTTGACTGGTGCATCTTCTGTTTTGCCGTCACCGGCAAGCGTGCCAGTCAATCCCACAGTCCTAAAAGACCTTTCACTGTCAAGTACCAAGTCTGGGTTGACTGGTTCGTCTTCTGCCTTGCTGTCATCAGCAAGCGAGCCAGCCAGCCCAACAGTAATTCCGGACAGCCTCCCGTTGAGTGGCAGTGGGAAACCACCACCACCATCACCACCACCGCCCTCGGCTATTCCAAAGCCTGTCGCCGCCTCACTGTCTACCGTGAGGAAGCCTGCTCCGAAGCCGGGCCATGGCAGAAGACCCTCCAAGGCGGCTTCCCAGGCTATTTGCAAGAACCTAATTCCGGCGCGTAAAACGACATCCCCGGCTGCCGTCCACGGCGGTCGGAAATCTTGATTTTTTTTCGTTTTCCTCGTACTTGGCCTCCTTTTTGTTATGTGTCTCTTGTACCATAAATCTAGGCTATTCTGCCTAGGATTGGTTTTTTTTCTCTCTGAGCACCCGGTCGTCTTAATTGACAGAACTGGGTGTCTCGCTCTTCTAGAATCTAGGCGATTCTGCCTAAGATTCGAAGTATCTAGGCTATTCTGCCTACGATGGGTTTTTTTTCTTTCTGAGCTCCCGGTCGTCTTAATTGACAGAACTGGGTGTCTCGCTCTTCTTGAATCTGGGCGATCCTGCCCAAGATTCGAATTTGTTGGCATTATGCGTCTCTTGTCCCATAAATCTAGGCTATTCTGCCTAGGATTTGGGTTTTTTCTTTCTGAGCACCCGGTCGTCTTAATTGACAGAACTGGGTGTCTCGTTCTTCTAGAACCTGGGCGATTCTGCCCAGGATTCGAATTTCTGGGCGCTATGTGTCTCTTGCTCCATAAATCTAGGCTATTCTGCCTAGGAGCTGGTTTTTTTCTTTCTGAGCACCCGGTCGTCTTAATTGACAGAACTGGGTGTCTCGTTCTTCTAGAATCTAGGGGATTCTGCCTAAGATTCGAAGTATCTAGGCTCTTCTGCCTTCGATGTTTTTTTTTGCATTCTGAGCACACGGTCTTCTTAATTGACAGAACTGTGTGTCTCCTCTTTCTATCAGCCAGACCATTCTGGCCACGCCAGTGTAACATTCTTTCTGAGCGCATGGTCTTCTTCAGTGACAGCACTATGTGTCTCCTCTTATCATTCTAACAATGGCGTGTTTCTTAACCCTAAATGTCAATGGTCTCAGAGATGATGCTAAGCGCTCGTCTCTGATCCATTGGCTCAACAACCTTAGTCCGGCTCCAGATATTGTCTGTCTCCAAGAGACACACAGCACATCATCAGCTGAACTTTCTTCTTGGTTCTCGGACTCTGGTTTCTCTGCAGTGGGTTCTTCTGGCTCTGCCAAGTCGGCAGGGGTGGCGGTTCTCTTCAAGAGTTCCTTTTCCTTAGTCTCGTCGACCTCTGATGGCGTGGGGCGACTCTGTGTTGCCTCCCTATCTAGGTCATCGGAGCACTTTAACATCGCGTCCATCTATGCTCCCAATCGTAATCCTAGTCGAGACTCTTTTCTTGAAGGAATCGCCACCCAGCTCCCTTCTACTACCAACACCTTTCTTTGTGGGGATTTCAATACAGTATTCGATATTTCTTTAGACCGTCGGGGAGGATCGAGCCAGACCCAGAGCTATCGCGATAGCTCTGGCAAATTACGCGATCTTTTTCTGGCATGCGACTGCACAGATCTGTGGCGTCATCTTCACCCAGATGACATTTCTTTTACGTGGGTTCGGCCAAATGGCCAATTCTTGTCTAGAATTGACCTTTTCGGCTGTCCCACGCAACATCTTAGACATGTGGTCTCCTGTCAAATAACACCATGCCCTTATTCTGACCACGATGCAGTCGTATCGATCCTCCACCTCACTCCCCCTCAGATGTCCACAGGCAAAAGCTACTGGAAACTCAACATAAGTGTTTTAGAAGATCCAGCGTACCTTACTTTAATTTCTGATTTTTGGCTTGGATGGTCCTCCAAAAAAGCAATGTATAGTTCTTCTCTGGTGTGGTGGGATGTCGGTAAAACTCGTATCCGGCATCTCACCACAAACTTCTGTTCCAGAAAGCGTAGGACCGAGAGAGCCAGGAGGTCTGACCTCTCAAAAACATCCATACGGCTAAAATCATTGCTTGACGCTGGTGACTCCTCTGTCCTGCCTCAGTACAAGTCTGCTCTGGACGACATGGCTCGTCTAGACGCAGCTGAGGTAGCTTCTCTAAAAGTTCGTTCTCGTGTCAGACTGGCTGAGGAAGATGAACAGTCGACTAAATTCTTTTTTAACAGAGTCAAAAAGAGGCGTCAGGACTCGACCATTTATGGTACTTGGAGACATGACGGCTCTTTGGCTTCCTCTACCAACGACATGCTCCCTGTGTGGAGAGATTTCTACGCTGGCCTCTTCTCCAAGGCAGACACCGACGCCTCTCTTCAGGACTCTCTCCTGTCTGGCCTCCTTGATTCCTTAACTCCCGGTCAAAGGGCCTCTTGTGAAGGGCCTTTGACACTCGAAGAATGCTACTCTGCCCTGAAAGGCATGGGCCGGGGGAAGACCCCAGGTCTGGATGGTCTCCCCATGGAATTTTACCTTGCCTTTTGGGACATAATTGGGAAAGACCTAGTCTCTGTCTTTAATTTAGCGTGGTTAGCTGGTAAACTCCCCGTTTCCCAGCGAAGAGGTGTCATCTCTCTGATCCCTAAAAAGGGTGATCTTAAGTCTTGTAAAAACTGGAGACCCATCTCTCTTCTCCAAGCGGATTACAAAATTGCTTCACGAGCCATCACAGGGCGTTTGCTAAAGGTCATGTCTGCTGTCATCAGCATAGACCAGACGGGATCTGTCCCTGGCCGTTTCATCGGCGAGAACATTCTGCTCCTACAGAGCGTCTGCGATCATGCCACATTACATAATATCCCAGCAGCCCTCATCTCTTTAGACCAAGAGAAGGCTTTTGACCGGGTCGACTGGGTTTTTTTGATTAAGACTTTGCAGTCTATGGGCTTCGGCCCTTCTTTCTGCAAATGGGTTTCCTTGTTTTATTCCTCGGTGGAGTCGGCGGTATTGGTGAATGGTTACATGACGGATTTTTTTTCCCTTACAAGAGGTGTCCGTCAGGGATGCCCTCTTTCTCCTTTGCTCTACGTCTTGACCATGGAGCCTCTAGCCTGTCGTCTCCGAGCCCACCCCTCAATCGTGGGTTTCCCTTTGCCATCATCTATTCCTCCGGTCAAATCAGTTTTGTCCCAGTACGCTGACGACACCACCCTCACTTTGTGCTCGGATGCGTCAATCAAGGCTGCCTTTTCGTGCTATCGTGAGTTTGAGAGAGCGTCTGGGGCAAAACTGAATCCCGATAAATCAAAGGGTCTTTTTCTGGGTCCATGGGCAAATCGTCCTGACCCTCCTGTGGATCTGCTTTGGTCTTCGACCTCCCTATCCTGTCTAGGTGTCACTATCGGCCCCAACATTCTCCCTGCAGACAATTGGGGCAAAAGAATCTCTTCTTTAGACTCAACACTAGATCTTTGGCAGCAGAGATGCCTATCCTTCCAAGGGAAAGCTCTCGTTTGTAATGCCCTGGCGCTGTCGGGTCTGTGGTACACCGCCACAGTTGTACCCCTCCCGGCAGCCACCTCTAAAATAATCGCTAAATCAGCCTTCAAGTTCTTTTGGTCTGCCAAGAAAGAGCTAGTGAGCCGGAAAACAGTCTGTCTTCCCAAGGCCAAGGGTGGTTTCGGGATGGTCGATGTCCCCTTCAAATCTTCTGCCCTCCTGATCCAATGGATCAGAAGGTTCTATGCCAATCCAGGGAAATGGGCGGCCTTTTTTGATTTCTACTGCAATGACTCCTTTGGGGTTTTTGCCCACGACGTCTTTTCAGAGCCTGCTCTGTACAGTCCTGGGCGTCTGCCCGGTCTCTGCCGTGACATTCTTCGGGCCTGGAGGCTCATCGGAGGCGGTTCGGCTGGTCCTGGCCAGGTGGGCTTCCCCGACTCTTCCGGCAACACCATTCCAATTGAGAAGGCTACAACCAAACTGTGCTACCAGGTACTGGTAAATAAATCTTCTTCACCACCCAGGGGTATCGATAAGTTCTCTCCCGCTTTTGGGCCTTTGTATTGGTCAGATACTTGGGCGCAACTGCACGGCATGCCTCTAGACAGATATTCAATCGACGTCTCCTGGAAGATCGCTCACGGTGTGATTTACACTGCTGAGCGCCTCATTAGTTTCGGGATCAGGGTGGATCCTCTCTGCTTCTGTGGCTCAGACGAGACGCTCCAACACCTTTTTTTTGAGTGCCCCTTGGCGAGATCTGTTCTGTCTGCCATTCAAACAACTTTCACCAGAGCCGTCGCCTTATGTCCAAGGCTGACAGCTCGCCACGTTCTTTTTGGCTTCGACAGCGACGAGCGAGAGATCGTTCCACATGTCTTCTCGTACGTTCTAAATCTCGCGAAGTCTCAGATCTGGCTTGCCAGGAACGACTTTCGCTTCCGACAAACTGAACCTAACTATAAGGTAACTCTCGCAGCCATACAGGCTCGCCTTGTCTTTCATCTCTCAGTCTTCTCAAAGAGGTTTCGCTCAGAGAGGAGACGTCGTTTTTTCAGAAGGGCGTGGAACGTCCTGGGGAAGTTTTCCCCAGACATCTAAGTCACTTCCATGGCCTCAGTTTCCTCTCACGAGGAAGTTTTTCTACTAAACATGTAAAATTTAAACCTCTAAAAGTTAAACTAAAATTTAATTTTTTTCAAGTCCTTGTGATCGCATCCTCCCTAGGTAAGTTCGGGTTATTTTATCGTCGTGTCTTTGTCGGTTATCCGTTTGGTTTTTGTCAATGGTTTCCGTTTTTTATTGGTATTGAGTGAACGTAATGTAATTTACATGTCTTGAAGAGCCCTTCGGGCTCTTCCCCACAAATATAAAAAACTTCCACTTGTTAATTGATTATTGCTCTTGCGTTTGAAATGCATGGATGCAGTAGGAAAGAGTACCTAGACAGGTTACAGAGGCGCGCTTCTGCAATCATTGAAGGCAGAAAAAAAAAGACAAAATGAATTAATCTTACTTGGTCCTCATCCTTTTGGCTTAAATTTTTCGTAGAATTGTATGCTGGTATACAAATGCCTAAATAGTCTAGCCCGGGCATATCGGCTTTTAAATGAGTTCCGGTTTTCTAGTCAATTCCATTATTACAATACCAGAAGCAAAGATCTGCAGCTTCGCTTACCGTTAGCAAGAACTGCTAAGTACCAATCTTCGCAAAATTTTGAATCTTCGTTTCGCTACAACGGGGCAAAAACATGGAACTCCCTACCTGTCAATATCCGTAATATCTCAGCTTTGATGCCTTTTAAACAGGCACTTACTGTATCGTCTTTTCGTAACTAAACACAGTTCTTATATTTTCATTAGTATATATTAATTTATCTATATACATTCATAATCATTTATAGTTATAGTTATATCTTTATGTATGTAAATGCAATGTGATGTATGTTTTGTGCAGAGCCCCACTTAAACCAGCTATGTGGAACTGCAGGCATTCTAATTTCTGCTTAAATATTTATTCATCAATAAATAAATAAATAAATATGTACAACATGGGATGTAAAAGTTAAATAATTTTAGTTTGTAAACGTTTCGAATGAGAAAGGCTGTTTTTATCATAAAAAAAAAGAAAAAATTAAAAAAAAAGAAAAAAACTCACGCGCTCTCCGTTCCCCACACCCAGCTCGTCCGAAGGGAGGAGAGAACCAGCCCCTAAGCTATAAATGGTAATTCCTATACGTAGACTAACTAAGCGTCACTCGATTTATACAATTGAAAAATCCTAGTCTTTCAGGGCAGGTTTATTGTTATGCTAATCTTATTGTTCTTATTCCCAGTGGGGAGTAGGGTCAACTCGCGCATTCAATGTGATATCGCATTGCAAGCGAGTTTCATCCAAGACAACCCACACGTTGTAGGGGGTGCTTGTTTTATGCTTCGGATGGCACGTAAGACTGATGCATGTATCACTTTGTATTTAATACTACTCAATGATACTTCCACTTGTTAATTGATTATTGCTCTTGCGTTTGAAATGCATGGATGCAGTAGGAAAGAGTACCTAGACAGGTTACAGAGGCGCGCTTCTGCAATCATTGAAGGCAGAAAAAAAAAGACAAAATGAATTAATCTTACTTGGTCCTCATCCTTTTGGCTTAAATTTTTCGTAGAATTGTATGCTGGTATACAAATGCCTAAATAGTCTAGCCCGGGCATATCGGCTTTTAAATGAGTTCCGGTTTTCTAGTCAATTCCATTATTACAATACCAGAAGCAAAGATCTGCAGCTTCGCTTACCGTTAGCAAGAACTGCTAAGTACCAATCTTCGCAAAATTTTGAATCTTCGTTTCGCTACAACGGGGCAAAAACATGGAACTCCCTACCTGTCAATATCCGTAATATCTCAGCTTTGATGCCTTTTAAAAAGGCACTTACTGTGTCGTCTTTTCGTAACTAAACACAGTTCTTATATTTTCATTAGTATATATTAATTTATCTATATACATTCATAATCATTTATAGTTATAGTTATATCTTTATGTATGTAAATGCAATGTGATGTATGTTTTGTGCAGAGCCCCACTTAAACCAGCTATGTGGAACTGCAGGCATTCTAATTTCTGCTTAAATATTTATTCATAAATAAATAAATAAATAAATAAATATGTACAACATGGGATGTAAAAGTTAAATAATTTTAGTTTGTAAACGTTTCGAATGAAAAAGGCTGTTTTTATCATTAAAAAAAAGAAAAAATTAAAAAAAAAGAAAAAAACTCACGCGCTCTCCGTTCCCCACACCCAGCTCGTCCGAAGGGAGGAGAGAACCAGCCCCTAAGCTATAAATGGTAATTCCTATACGTAGACTAACTAAGCGTCACTCGATTTATACAATTGAAAAATCCTAGTCTTTCAGGGCAGGTTTATTGTTATGCTAATCTTATTGTTCTTATTCCCAGTGGGGAGTAGGGTCAACTCGCGCATTCAATGTGATATCGCATTGCAAGCGAGTTTCATCCAAGACAACCCACACGTTGTAGGGGGTGCTTGTTTTATGCTTCGGATGGTACGTAAGACTGATGCATGTATCACTTTGTATTTAATACTACTCAATGATACTTCCACTTGTTAATTGATTATTGCTCTTGCGTTTGAAATGCATGAATGCAGTAGGAAAGAGTACCTAGACAGGTTACAGAGGCGCGCTTCTGCAATCATTGAAGGCAGAAAAAAAAAGACAAAATGAATTAATCTTACTTTGTCCTCATCCTTTTGGCTTAAATTTTTCGTAGAATTGTATGCTGGTATACAAATGCCTAAATAGTCTAGCCCGGGCATATCGGCTTTTAAATGAGTTCCGGTTTTCTAGTCAATTCCATTATTACAATACCAGAAGCAAAGATCTGCAGCTTCGCTTACCGTTAGCAAGAACTGCTAAGTACCAATCTTCGCAAAATTTTGAATCTTCGTTTCGCTCCAACGGGGCAAAAACATGGAACTCCCTACCTGTCAATATCCGTAATATCTCAGCTTTGATGCCTTTTAAACAGGCACTTACTGTGTCGTCTTTTCGTAACTAAACACAGTTCTTATATTTTCATTAGTATATATTAATTTATCTATATACATTCATAATCATTTATAGTTATAGTTATATCTTTATGTATGTAAATGCAATGTGATGTATGTTTTGTGCAGAGCCCCACTTAAACCAGCTATGTGGAACTGCAGGCATTCTAATTTCTGCTTAAATATTTATTCATCAATAAATAAATAAATAAATATGTACAACATGGGATGTAAAAGTTAAATAATTTTAGTTTGTAAACGTTTCGAATGAGAAAGGCCGTTTTTATCATAAAAAAAAAGAAAAAATTAAAAAAAAAGAAAAAAACTCACGCGCTCTCCGTTCCCCACACCCAGCTCGTCCGAAGGGAGGAGAGAACCAGCCCCTAAGCTATAAATGGTAATTCCTATACGTAGACTAACTAAGCGTCACTCGATTTATACAATTGAAAAATCCTAGTCTTTCAGGGCAGGTTTATTGTTATGCTAATCTTATTGTTCTTATTCCCAGTGGGGAGTAGGGTCAACTCGCGCATTCAATGTGATATCGCATTGCAAGCGAGTTTCATCCAAGACAACCCACACGTTGTAGGGGGTGCTTGTTTTATGCTTCGGATGGCACGTAAGACTGATGCATGTATCACTTTGTATTTAATACTACTCAATGATACTTCCACTTGTTAATTGATTATTGCTCTTGCGTTTGAAATGCATGGATGCAGTAGGAAAGAGTACCTAGACAGGTTACAGAGGCGCGCTTCTGCAATCATTGAAGGCAGAAAAAAAAAGACAAAATGAATTAATCTTACTTTGTCCTCATCCTTTTGGCTTAAATTTTTCGTAGAATTGTATGCTGGTATACAAATGCCTAAATAGTCTAGCCCGGGCATATCGGCTTTTAAATGAGTTCCGGTTTTCTAGTCAATTCCATTATTACAATACCAGAAGCAAAGATCTGCAGCTTCGCTTACCGTTAGCAAGAACTGCTAAGTACCAATCTTCGCAAAATTTTGAATCTTCGTTTCGCTACAACGGGGCAAAAACATGGAACTCCCTACCTGTCAATATCCGTAATATCTCAGCTTTGATGCCTTTTAAACAGGCACTTACTGTGTCGTCTTTTCGTAACTAAACACAGTTCTTATATTTTCATTAGTATATATTAATTTATCTATATACATTCATAATCATTTATAGTTATAGTTATATCTTTATGTATGTAAATGCAATGTGATGTATGTTTTGTGCAGAGCCCCACTTAAACCAGCTATGTGGAACTGCAGGCATTCTAATTTCTGCTTAAATATTTATTCATCAATAAATAAATAAATAAATAAATATGTACAACATGGGATGTAAAAGTTAAATAATTTTAGTTTGTAAACGTTTCGAATGAAAAAGGCTGTTTTTATCATAAAAAAAAGAAAAAATTAAAAAAAAAGAAAAAAACTCACGCGCTCTCCGTTCCCCACACCCAGCTCGTCCGAAGGGAGGAGAGAACCAGCCCCTAAGCTATAAATGGTAATTCCTATACGTAGACTAACTAAGCGTCACTCGATTTATACAATTGAAAAATCCTAGTCTTTCAGGGCAGGTTTATTGTTATGCTAATCTTATTGTTCTTATTCCCAGTGGGGAGTAGGGTCAACTCGCGCATTCAATGTGATATCGCATTGCAAGCGAGTTTCATCCAAGACAACCCACACGTTGTAGGGGGTGCTTGTTTCATGCTTCGGATGGCACGTAAGACTGATGCATGTATCACTTTGTATTTAATACTACTCAATGATACTTCCACTTGTTAATTGATTATTGCTCTTGCGTTTGAAATGCATGGATGCAGTAGGAAAGAGTACCTAGACAGGTTACAGAGGCGCGCTTCTGCAATCATTGAAGGCAGAAAAAAAAAGACAAAATGAATTAATCTTACTTTGTCTTCATCCTTTTGGCTTAAATTTTTCGTAGAATTGTATGCTGGTATACAAATGCCTAAATAGTCTAGCCCGGGCATATCGGCTTTTAAATGAGTTCCGGTTTTCTAGTCAATTCCATTATTACAATACCAGAAGCAAAGATCTGCAGCTTCGCTTACCGTTAGCAAGAACTGCTAAGTACCAATCTTCGCAAAATTTTGAATCTTCGTTTCGCTACAACGGGGCAAAAACATGGAACTCCCTACCTGTCAATATCCGTAATATCTCAGCTTTGATGCCTTTTAAACAGGCACTTACTGAGTCCTCTTTTCGTAACTAAACACAGTTCTTATATTTTCATTAGTATATATTAATTTATCTATATACATTCATAATCATTTATAGTTATAGTTATATCTTTATGTATGTAAATGCAATGTGATGTATGTTTTGTGCAGAGCCCCACTTAAACCAGCTATGTGGAACTGCAGGCATTCTAATTTCTGCTTAAATATTTATTCATCAATAAATAAATAAATAAATAAATATGTACAACATGGGATGTAAAAGTTAAATAATTTTAGTTTGTAAACGTTTCGAATGAAAAAGGCTGTTTTTATCAGAAAAAAAAAGAAAAAATTAAAAAAAAAGAAAAAAACTCACGCGCTCTCCGTTCCCCACACCCAGCTCGTCCGAAGGGAGGAGAGAACCAGCCCCTAAGCTATAAATGGTAATTCCTATACGTAGACTAACTAAGCGTCACTCGATTTATACAATTGAAAAATCCTAGTCTTTCAGGGCAGGTTTATTGTTATGCTAATCTTATTGTTCTTATTCCCAGTGGGGAGTAGGGTCAACTCGCGCATTCAATGTGATATCGCATTGCAAGCGAGTTTCATCCAAGACAACCCACACGTTGTAGGGGGTGCTTGTTTCATGCTTCGGATGGCACGTAAGACTGATGCATGTATCACTTTGTATTTAATACTACTCAATGATACTTCCACTTGTTAATTGATTATTGCTCTTGCGTTTGAAATGCATGGATGCAGTAGGAAAGAGTACCTAGACAGGTTACAGAGGCGCGCTTCTGCAATCATTGAAGGCAGAAAAAAAAAGACAAAATGAATTAATCTTACTTTGTCTTCATCCTTTTGGCTTAAATTTTTCGTAGAATTGTATGCTGGTATACAAATGCCTAAATAGTCTAGCCCGGGCATATCGGCTTTTAAATGAGTTCCGGTTTTCTAGTCAATTCCATTATTACAATACCAGAAGCAAAGATCTGCAGCTTCGCTTACCGTTAGCAAGAACTGCTAAGTACCAATCTTCGCAAAATTTTGAATCTTCGTTTCGCTACAACGGGGCAAAAACATGGAACTCCCTACCTGTCAATATCCGTAATATCTCAGCTTTGATGCCTTTTAAACAGGCACTTACTGAGTCCTCTTTTCGTAACTAAACACAGTTCTTATATTTTCATTAGTATATATTAATTTATCTATATACATTCATAATCATTTATAGTTATAGTTATATCTTTATGTATGTAAATGCAATGTGATGTATGTTTTGTGCAGAGCCCCACTTAAACCAGCTATGTGGAACTGCAGGCATTCTAATTTCTGCTTAAATATTTATTCATCAATAAATAAATAAATAAATAAATATGTACAACATGGGATGTAAAAGTTAAATAATTTTAGTTTGTAAACGTTTCGAATGAAAAAGGCTGTTTTTATCAGAAAAAAAAAGAAAAAATTAAAAAAAAAGAAAAAAACTCACGCGCTCTCCGTTCCCCACACCCAGCTCGTCCGAAGGGAGGAGAGAACCAGCCCCTAAGCTATAAATGGTAATTCCTATACGTAGACTAACTAAGCGTCACTCGATTTATACAATTGAAAAATCCTAGTCTTTCAGGGCAGGTTTATTGTTATGCTAATCTTATTGTTCTTATTCCCAGTGGGGAGTAGGGTCAACTCGCGCATTCAATGTGATATCGCATTGCAAGCGAGTTTCATCCAAGACAACCCACACGTTGTAGGGGGTGCTTGTTTCATGCTTCGGATGGCACGTAAGACTGATGCATGTATCACTTTGTATTTAATACTACTCAATGATACTTCCACTTGTTAATTGATTATTGCTCTTGCGTTTGAAATGCATGGATGCAGTAGGAAAGAGTACCTAGACAGGTTACAGAGGCGCGCTTCTGCAATCATTGAAGGCAGGAAAAAAAAGACAAAATGAATTAATCTTACTTTGTCCTCATCCTTTTGGCTTAAATTTTTCGTAGAATTGTATGCTGGTATACAAATGCCTAAATAGTCTAGCCCGGGCATATCGGCTTTTAAATGAGTTCCGGTTTTCTAGTCAATTCCATTATTACAATACCAGAAGCAAAGATCTGCAGCTTCGCTTACCGTTAGCAAGAACTGCTAAGTACCAATCTTCGCAAAATTTTGAATCTTCGTTTCGCTACAACGGGGCAAAAACATGGAACTCCCTACCTGGCAATATCCGTAATATCTCAGCTTTGATGCCTTTTAAACAGGCACTTACTGTGTCGTCTTTTCGTAACTAAACACAGTTCTTATATTTTCATTAGTATATATTAATTTATCTATATACATTCATAATCATTTATAGTTATAGTTATATCTTTATGTATGTAAATGCAATGTGATGTATGTTTTGTGCAGAGCCCCACTTAAACCAGCTATGTGGAACTGCAGGCATTCTAATTTCTGCTTAAATATTTATTCATCAATAAATAAATAAATAAATATGTACAACATGGGATGTAAAAGTTAAATAATTTTAGTTTGTAAACGTTTCGAATGAAAAAGGCTGTTTTTATCATAAAAAAAAAGAAAAAATTAAAAAAAAAGAAAAAAACTCACGCGCTCTCCGTTCCCCACACCCAGCTCGTCCGAAGGGAGGAGAGAACCAGCCCCTAAGCTATAAATGGTAATTCCTATACGTAGACTAACTAAGCGTCACTCGATTTATACAATTGAAAAATCCTAGTCTTTCAGGGCAGGTTTATTGTTATGCTAATCTTATTGTTCTTATTCCCAGTGGGGAGTAGGGTCAACTCGCGCATTCAATGTGATATCGCATTGCAAGCGAGTTTCATCCAAGACAACCCACACGTTGTAGGGGGTGCTTGTTTTATGCTTCGGATGGCACGTAAGACTGATGCATGTATCACTTTGTATTTAATACTACTCAATGATACTTCCACTTGTTAATTGATTATTGCTCTTGCGTTTGAAATGCATGGATGCAGTAGGAAAGAGTACCTAGACAGGTTACAGAGGCGCGCTTCTGCAATCATTGAAGGCAGAAAAAAAAAGACAAAATGAATTAATCTTACTTTGTCCTCATCCTTTTGGCTTAAATTTTTCGTAGAATTGTATGCTGGTATACAAATGCCTAAATAGTCTAGCCCGGGCATATCGGCTTTTAAATGAGTTCCGGTTTTCTAGTCAATTCCATTATTACAATACCAGAAGCAAAGATCTGCAGCTTCGCTTACCGTTAGCAAGAACTGCTAAGTACCAATCTTCGCAAAATTTTGAATCTTCGTTTCGCTACAACGGGGCAAAAACATGGAACTCCCTACCTGGCAATATCCGTAATATCTCAGCTTTGATGCCTTTTAAACAGGCACTTACTGTGTCGTCTTTTCGTAACTAAACACAGTTCTTATATTTTCATTAGTATATATTAATTTATCTATATACATTCATAATCATTTATAGTTATAGTTATATCTTTATGTATGTAAATGCAATGTGATGTATGTTTTGTGCAGAGCCCCACTTAAACCAGCTATGTGGAACTGCAGGCATTCTAATTTCTGCTTAAATATTTATTCATAAATAAATAAATATGTACAACATGGGATGTAAAAGTTAAATAATTTTAGTTTGTAAACGTTTCGAATGAGAAAGGCTGTTTTTATCAGAAAAAGAAAAGAAAAAATTAAAAAAAAAAATTGAAAAACTCACGCGCTCTCCGTTCCCCACACCCAGCTCGTCCGAAGGGAGGAGAGAACCAGCCCCTAAGCTATAAATGGTAATTCCTATACGTAGACTAACTAAGCGTCACTCGATTTATACAATTGAAAAATCCTAGTCTTTCAGGGCAGGTTTATTGTTATGCTAATCTTATTGTTCTTATTCCCAGTGGGGAGTAGGGTCAACTCGCGCATTCAATGTGATATCGCATTGCAAGCGAGTTTCATCCAAGACAACCCACACGTTGTAGGGGGTGCTTGTTTTATGCTTCGGATGGCACGTAAGACTGATGCATGTATCACTTTGTATTTAATACTACTCAATGATACTTCCACTTGTTAATTGATTATTGCTCTTGCGTTTGAAATGCATGGATGCAGTAGGAAAGAGTACCTAGACAGGTTACAGAGGCGCGCTTCTGCAATCATTGAAGGCAGAAAAAAAAAGACAAAATGAATTAATCTTACTTTGTCCTCATCCTTTTGGCTTAAATTTTTCGTAGAATTGTATGCTGGTATACAAATGCCTAAATAGTCTAGCCCGGGCATATCGGCTTTTAAATGAGTTCCGGTTTTCTAGTCAATTCCATTATTACAATACCAGAAGCAAAGATCTGCAGCTTCGCTTACCGTTAGCAAGAACTGCTAAGTACCAATCTTCGCAAAATTTTGAATCTTCGTTTTGCTACAACGGGGCAAAAACATGGAACTCCCTACCTGTCAATATCCGTAATATCTCAGCTTTGATGCCTTTTAAACAGGCACTTACTGTGTCGTCTTTTCGTAACTAAACACAGTTCTTATATTTTCATTAGTATATATTAATTTATCTATATACATTCATAATCATTTATAGTTATAGTTATATCTTTATGTATGTAAATGCAATGTGATGTATGTTTTGTGCAGAGCCCCACTTAAACCAGCTATGTGGAACTGCAGGCATTCTAATTTCTGCTTAAATATTTATTCATCAATAAATAAATATGTACAACATGGGATGTAAAAGTTAAATAATTTTAGTTTGTAAACGTTTCGAATGAGAAAGGCTGTTTTTATCATAAAAAGAAAAGAAAAAATTAAAAAACTCACGCGCTCTCCGTTCCCCACACCCAGCTCGTCCGAAGGGAGGAGAGAACCAGCCCCTAAGCTATAAATGGTAATTCCTATACGTAGACTAACTAAGCGTCACTCGATTTATACAATTGAAAAATCCTAGTCTTTCAGGGCAGGTTTATTGTTATGCTAATCTTATTGTTCTTATTCCCAGTGGGGAGTAGGGTCAACTCGCGCATTCAATGTGATATCGCATTGCAAGCGAGTTTCATCCAAGACAACCCACACGTTGTAGGGGGTGCTTGTTTTATGCTTCGGATGGCACGTAAGACTGATGCATGTATCACTTTGTATTTAATACTACTCAATGATACTTCCACTTGTTAATTGATTATTGCTCTTGCGTTTGAAATGCATGGATGCAGTAGGAAAAAGTACCTAGACAGGTTACAGAGGCGCGCTTCTGCAATCATTGAAGGCAGAAAAAAAAAGACAAAATGAATTAATCTTACTTTGTCCTCATCCTTTTGGCTTAAATTTTTCGTAGAATTGTATGCTGGTATACAAATGCCTAAATAGTCTAGCCCGGGCATATCGGCTTTTAAATGAGTTCCGGTTTTCTAGTCAATTCCATTATTACAATACCAGAAGCAAAGATCTGCAGCTTCGCTTACCGTTAGCAAGAACTGCTAAGTACCAATCTTCGCAAAATTTTGAATCTTCGTTTCGCTACAACGGGGCAAAAACATGGAACTCCCTACCTGGCAATATCCGTAATATCTCAGCTTTGATGCCTTTTAAACAGGCACTTACTGTGTCGTCTTTTCGTAACTAAACACAGTTCTTATATTTTCATTAGTATATATTAATTTATCTATATACATTCATAATCATTTATAGTTATAGTTATATCTTTATGTATGTAAATGCAATGTGATGTATGTTTTGTGCAGAGCCCCACTTAAACCAGCTATGTGGAACTGCAGGCATTCTAATTTCTGCTTAAATATTTATTCATAAATAAATAAATAAATAAATATGTACAACATGGGATGTAAAAGTTAAATAATTTTAGTTTGTAAACGTTTCGAATGAGAATGGCTGTTTTTATCAGAAAAAGAAAAGAAAAAATTAAAAAAAAAAATTAAAAAACTCACGCGCTCTCCGTTCCCCACACCCAGCTCGTCCGAAGGGAGGAGAGAACCAGCCCCTAAGCTATAAATGGTAATTCCTATACGTAGACTAACTAAGCGTCACTCGATTTATACAATTGAAAAATCCTAGTCTTTCAGGGCAGGTTTATTGTTATGCTAATCTTATTGTTCTTATTCCCAGTGGGGAGTAGGGTCAACTCGCGCATTCAATGTGATATCGCATTGCAAGCGAGTTTCATCCAAGACAACCCACACGTTGTAGGGGGTGCTTGTTTCATGCTTCGGATGGCACGTAAGACTGATGCATGTAGCACTTTGTATTTAATACTACTCAATGATACTTCCACTTGTTGATTATTGCTCTTGCGTTTAAAATGCATGGATGCAGTAGGAAAGAGTACCTAGACAGGTTACAGAGGCGCGCTTCTGCAATCATTGAAGGCAGAAAAAAAAAGACAAAATGAATTAATCTTACTTTGTCCTCATCCTTTTGGCAGAAATTGTTCGTAGAATTGTATGCTGGTATACAAATGCCTAAATAGTCTAGCCCGGGCATATCGGTTATTAAATGAGTTCCGGTTTTCTAGTCAATTCCATTATTACAATACAATACAACGGGGCAAAAACATGGAACTCCCTACCTGTCAATATCCGTAATATCTCAGCTTTGATGCCTTTTAAACAGGCACTTACTGTGTCGTCTTTTCGTAACTAAACACAGTTCTTATATTTTCATTAGTATATATTAATTTATCTATATACATTCATAATCATTTATAGTTATAGTTATATCTTTATGTATGTAAATGCAATGTGATGTATGTTTTGTGCAGAGCCCCACTTAAACCAGCTATGTGGAACTGCAGGCATTCTAATTTCTGCTTAAATATTTATTCATAAATAAATAAATAAATAAATATGTACAACATGGGATGTAAAAGTTAAATAATTTTAGTTTGTAAACGTTTCGAATGAGAAAGGCTGTTTTTATCAGAAAAAGAAAAGAAAAAATTAAAAAAAAAAATTAAAAAACTCACGCGCTCTCCGTTCCCCACACCCAGCTCGTCCGAAGGGAGGAGAGAACCAGCCCCTAAGCTATAAATGGTAATTCCTATACGTAGACTAACTAAGCGTCACTCGATTTATACAATTGAAAAATCCTAGTCTTTCAGGGCAGGTTTATTGTTATGCTAATCTTATTGTTCTTATTCCCAGTGGGGAGTAGGGTCAACTCGCGCATTCAATGTGATATCGCATTGCAAGCGAGTTTCATCCAAGACAACCCACACGTTGTAGGGGGTGCTTGTTTTATGCTTCGGATGGCACGTAAGACTGATGCATGTATCACTTTGTATTTAATACTACTCAATGATACTTCCACTTGTTAATTGATTATTGCTCTTGCGTTTGAAATGCATGGATGCAGTAGGAAAGAGTACCTAGACAGGTTACAGAGGCGCGCTTCTGCAATCATTGAAGGCAGAAAAAAAAAGACAAAATGAATTAATCTTACTTTGTCCTCATCCTTTTGGCTTAAATTTTTCGTAGAATTGTATGCTGGTATACAAATGCCTAAATAGTCTAGCCCGGGCATATCGGCTTTTAAATGAGTTCCGGTTTTCTAGTCAATTCCATTATTACAATACCAGAAGCAAAGATCTGCAGCTTCGCTTACCGTTAGCAAGAACTGCTAAGTACCAATCTTCGCAAAATTTTGAATCTTCGTTTCGCTACAACGGGGCAAAAACATGGAACTCCCTACCTGTCAATATCCGTAATATCTCAGCTTTGATGCCTTTTAAACAGGCACTTACTGTGTCGTCTTTTCGTAACTAAACACAGTTCTTATATTTTCATTAGTATATATTAATTTATCTATATACATTCATAATCATTTATAGTTATAGTTATATCTTTATGTATGTAAATGCAATGTGATGTATGTTTTGTGCAGAGCCCCACTTAAACCAGCTATGTGGAACTGCAGGCATTCTAATTTCTGCTTAAATATTTATTCATCAATAAATAAATAAATAAATAAATATGTACAACATGGGATGTAAAAGTTAAATAATTTTAGTTTGTAAACGTTTCGAATGAAAAAGGCTGTTTTTATCATAAAAAAAAGAAAAAATTAAAAAAAAAGAAAAAAACTCACGCGCTCTCCGTTCCCCACACCCAGCTCGTCCGAAGGGAGGAGAGAACCAGCCCCTAAGCTATAAATGGTAATTCCTATACGTAGACTAACTAAGCGTCACTCGATTTATACAATTGAAAAATCCTAGTCTTTCAGGGCAGGTTTATTGTTATGCTAATCTTATTGTTCTTATTCCCAGTGGGGAGTAGGGTCAACTCGCGCATTCAATGTGATATCGCATTGCAAGCGAGTTTCATCCAAGACAACCCACACGTTGTAGGGGGTGCTTGTTTCATGCTTCGGATGGCACGTAAGACTGATGCATGTATCACTTTGTATTTAATACTACTCAATGATACTTCCACTTGTTAATTGATTATTGCTCTTGCGTTTGAAATGCATGGATGCAGTAGGAAAGAGTACCTAGACAGGTTACAGAGGCGCGCTTCTGCAATCATTGAAGGCAGAAAAAAAAAGACAAAATGAATTAATCTTACTTTGTCTTCATCCTTTTGGCTTAAATTTTTCGTAGAATTGTATGCTGGTATACAAATGCCTAAATAGTCTAGCCCGGGCATATCGGCTTTTAAATGAGTTCCGGTTTTCTAGTCAATTCCATTATTACAATACCAGAAGCAAAGATCTGCAGCTTCGCTTACCGTTAGCAAGAACTGCTAAGTACCAATCTTCGCAAAATTTTGAATCTTCGTTTCGCTACAACGGGGCAAAAACATGGAACTCCCTACCTGTCAATATCCGTAATATCTCAGCTTTGATGCCTTTTAAACAGGCACTTACTGAGTCCTCTTTTCGTAACTAAACACAGTTCTTATATTTTCATTAGTATATATTAATTTATCTATATACATTCATAATCATTTATAGTTATAGTTATATCTTTATGTATGTAAATGCAATGTGATGTATGTTTTGTGCAGAGCCCCACTTAAACCAGCTATGTGGAACTGCAGGCATTCTAATTTCTGCTTAAATATTTATTCATCAATAAATAAATAAATAAATAAATATGTACAACATGGGATGTAAAAGTTAAATAATTTTAGTTTGTAAACGTTTCGAATGAAAAAGGCTGTTTTTATCAGAAAAAAAAAGAAAAAATTAAAAAAAAAGAAAAAAACTCACGCGCTCTCCGTTCCCCACACCCAGCTCGTCCGAAGGGAGGAGAGAACCAGCCCCTAAGCTATAAATGGTAATTCCTATACGTAGACTAACTAAGCGTCACTCGATTTATACAATTGAAAAATCCTAGTCTTTCAGGGCAGGTTTATTGTTATGCTAATCTTATTGTTCTTATTCCCAGTGGGGAGTAGGGTCAACTCGCGCATTCAATGTGATATCGCATTGCAAGCGAGTTTCATCCAAGACAACCCACACGTTGTAGGGGGTGCTTGTTTCATGCTTCGGATGGCACGTAAGACTGATGCATGTATCACTTTGTATTTAATACTACTCAATGATACTTCCACTTGTTAATTGATTATTGCTCTTGCGTTTGAAATGCATGGATGCAGTAGGAAAGAGTACCTAGACAGGTTACAGAGGCGCGCTTCTGCAATCATTGAAGGCAGAAAAAAAAAGACAAAATGAATTAATCTTACTTTGTCTTCATCCTTTTGGCTTAAATTTTTCGTAGAATTGTATGCTGGTATACAAATGCCTAAATAGTCTAGCCCGGGCATATCGGCTTTTAAATGAGTTCCGGTTTTCTAGTCAATTCCATTATTACAATACCAGAAGCAAAGATCTGCAGCTTCGCTTACCGTTAGCAAGAACTGCTAAGTACCAATCTTCGCAAAATTTTGAATCTTCGTTTCGCTACAACGGGGCAAAAACATGGAACTCCCTACCTGTCAATATCCGTAATATCTCAGCTTTGATGCCTTTTAAACAGGCACTTACTGAGTCCTCTTTTCGTAACTAAACACAGTTCTTATATTTTCATTAGTATATATTAATTTATCTATATACATTCATAATCATTTATAGTTATAGTTATATCTTTATGTATGTAAATGCAATGTGATGTATGTTTTGTGCAGAGCCCCACTTAAACCAGCTATGTGGAACTGCAGGCATTCTAATTTCTGCTTAAATATTTATTCATCAATAAATAAATAAATAAATAAATATGTACAACATGGGATGTAAAAGTTAAATAATTTTAGTTTGTAAACGTTTCGAATGAAAAAGGCTGTTTTTATCAGAAAAAAAAAGAAAAAATTAAAAAAAAAGAAAAAAACTCACGCGCTCTCCGTTCCCCACACCCAGCTCGTCCGAAGGGAGGAGAGAACCAGCCCCTAAGCTATAAATGGTAATTCCTATACGTAGACTAACTAAGCGTCACTCGATTTATACAATTGAAAAATCCTAGTCTTTCAGGGCAGGTTTATTGTTATGCTAATCTTATTGTTCTTATTCCCAGTGGGGAGTAGGGTCAACTCGCGCATTCAATGTGATATCGCATTGCAAGCGAGTTTCATCCAAGACAACCCACACGTTGTAGGGGGTGCTTGTTTCATGCTTCGGATGGCACGTAAGACTGATGCATGTATCACTTTGTATTTAATACTACTCAATGATACTTCCACTTGTTAATTGATTATTGCTCTTGCGTTTGAAATGCATGGATGCAGTAGGAAAGAGTACCTAGACAGGTTACAGAGGCGCGCTTCTGCAATCATTGAAGGCAGGAAAAAAAAGACAAAATGAATTAATCTTACTTTGTCCTCATCCTTTTGGCTTAAATTTTTCGTAGAATTGTATGCTGGTATACAAATGCCTAAATAGTCTAGCCCGGGCATATCGGCTTTTAAATGAGTTCCGGTTTTCTAGTCAATTCCATTATTACAATACCAGAAGCAAAGATCTGCAGCTTCGCTTACCGTTAGCAAGAACTGCTAAGTACCAATCTTCGCAAAATTTTGAATCTTCGTTTCGCTACAACGGGGCAAAAACATGGAACTCCCTACCTGGCAATATCCGTAATATCTCAGCTTTGATGCCTTTTAAACAGGCACTTACTGTGTCGTCTTTTCGTAACTAAACACAGTTCTTATATTTTCATTAGTATATATTAATTTATCTATATACATTCATAATCATTTATAGTTATAGTTATATCTTTATGTATGTAAATGCAATGTGATGTATGTTTTGTGCAGAGCCCCACTTAAACCAGCTATGTGGAACTGCAGGCATTCTAATTTCTGCTTAAATATTTATTCATCAATAAATAAATAAATAAATATGTACAACATGGGATGTAAAAGTTAAATAATTTTAGTTTGTAAACGTTTCGAATGAAAAAGGCTGTTTTTATCATAAAAAAAAAGAAAAAATTAAAAAAAAAGAAAAAAACTCACGCGCTCTCCGTTCCCCACACCCAGCTCGTCCGAAGGGAGGAGAGAACCAGCCCCTAAGCTATAAATGGTAATTCCTATACGTAGACTAACTAAGCGTCACTCGATTTATACAATTGAAAAATCCTAGTCTTTCAGGGCAGGTTTATTGTTATGCTAATCTTATTGTTCTTATTCCCAGTGGGGAGTAGGGTCAACTCGCGCATTCAATGTGATATCGCATTGCAAGCGAGTTTCATCCAAGACAACCCACACGTTGTAGGGGGTGCTTGTTTTATGCTTCGGATGGCACGTAAGACTGATGCATGTATCACTTTGTATTTAATACTACTCAATGATACTTCCACTTGTTAATTGATTATTGCTCTTGCGTTTGAAATGCATGGATGCAGTAGGAAAGAGTACCTAGACAGGTTACAGAGGCGCGCTTCTGCAATCATTGAAGGCAGAAAAAAAAAGACAAAATGAATTAATCTTACTTTGTCCTCATCCTTTTGGCTTAAATTTTTCGTAGAATTGTATGCTGGTATACAAATGCCTAAATAGTCTAGCCCGGGCATATCGGCTTTTAAATGAGTTCCGGTTTTCTAGTCAATTCCATTATTACAATACCAGAAGCAAAGATCTGCAGCTTCGCTTACCGTTAGCAAGAACTGCTAAGTACCAATCTTCGCAAAATTTTGAATCTTCGTTTCGCTACAACGGGGCAAAAACATGGAACTCCCTACCTGGCAATATCCGTAATATCTCAGCTTTGATGCCTTTTAAACAGGCACTTACTGTGTCGTCTTTTCGTAACTAAACACAGTTCTTATATTTTCATTAGTATATATTAATTTATCTATATACATTCATAATCATTTATAGTTATAGTTATATCTTTATGTATGTAAATGCAATGTGATGTATGTTTTGTGCAGAGCCCCACTTAAACCAGCTATGTGGAACTGCAGGCATTCTAATTTCTGCTTAAATATTTATTCATAAATAAATAAATATGTACAACATGGGATGTAAAAGTTAAATAATTTTAGTTTGTAAACGTTTCGAATGAGAAAGGCTGTTTTTATCAGAAAAAGAAAAGAAAAAATTAAAAAAAAAAATTGAAAAACTCACGCGCTCTCCGTTCCCCACACCCAGCTCGTCCGAAGGGAGGAGAGAACCAGCCCCTAAGCTATAAATGGTAATTCCTATACGTAGACTAACTAAGCGTCACTCGATTTATACAATTGAAAAATCCTAGTCTTTCAGGGCAGGTTTATTGTTATGCTAATCTTATTGTTCTTATTCCCAGTGGGGAGTAGGGTCAACTCGCGCATTCAATGTGATATCGCATTGCAAGCGAGTTTCATCCAAGACAACCCACACGTTGTAGGGGGTGCTTGTTTTATGCTTCGGATGGCACGTAAGACTGATGCATGTATCACTTTGTATTTAATACTACTCAATGATACTTCCACTTGTTAATTGATTATTGCTCTTGCGTTTGAAATGCATGGATGCAGTAGGAAAGAGTACCTAGACAGGTTACAGAGGCGCGCTTCTGCAATCATTGAAGGCAGAAAAAAAAAGACAAAATGAATTAATCTTACTTTGTCCTCATCCTTTTGGCTTAAATTTTTCGTAGAATTGTATGCTGGTATACAAATGCCTAAATAGTCTAGCCCGGGCATATCGGCTTTTAAATGAGTTCCGGTTTTCTAGTCAATTCCATTATTACAATACCAGAAGCAAAGATCTGCAGCTTCGCTTACCGTTAGCAAGAACTGCTAAGTACCAATCTTCGCAAAATTTTGAATCTTCGTTTTGCTACAACGGGGCAAAAACATGGAACTCCCTACCTGTCAATATCCGTAATATCTCAGCTTTGATGCCTTTTAAACAGGCACTTACTGTGTCGTCTTTTCGTAACTAAACACAGTTCTTATATTTTCATTAGTATATATTAATTTATCTATATACATTCATAATCATTTATAGTTATAGTTATATCTTTATGTATGTAAATGCAATGTGATGTATGTTTTGTGCAGAGCCCCACTTAAACCAGCTATGTGGAACTGCAGGCATTCTAATTTCTGCTTAAATATTTATTCATCAATAAATAAATATGTACAACATGGGATGTAAAAGTTAAATAATTTTAGTTTGTAAACGTTTCGAATGAGAAAGGCTGTTTTTATCATAAAAAGAAAAGAAAAAATTAAAAAACTCACGCGCTCTCCGTTCCCCACACCCAGCTCGTCCGAAGGGAGGAGAGAACCAGCCCCTAAGCTATAAATGGTAATTCCTATACGTAGACTAACTAAGCGTCACTCGATTTATACAATTGAAAAATCCTAGTCTTTCAGGGCAGGTTTATTGTTATGCTAATCTTATTGTTCTTATTCCCAGTGGGGAGTAGGGTCAACTCGCGCATTCAATGTGATATCGCATTGCAAGCGAGTTTCATCCAAGACAACCCACACGTTGTAGGGGGTGCTTGTTTTATGCTTCGGATGGCACGTAAGACTGATGCATGTATCACTTTGTATTTAATACTACTCAATGATACTTCCACTTGTTAATTGATTATTGCTCTTGCGTTTGAAATGCATGGATGCAGTAGGAAAAAGTACCTAGACAGGTTACAGAGGCGCGCTTCTGCAATCATTGAAGGCAGAAAAAAAAAGACAAAATGAATTAATCTTACTTTGTCCTCATCCTTTTGGCTTAAATTTTTCGTAGAATTGTATGCTGGTATACAAATGCCTAAATAGTCTAGCCCGGGCATATCGGCTTTTAAATGAGTTCCGGTTTTCTAGTCAATTCCATTATTACAATACCAGAAGCAAAGATCTGCAGCTTCGCTTACCGTTAGCAAGAACTGCTAAGTACCAATCTTCGCAAAATTTTGAATCTTCGTTTCGCTACAACGGGGCAAAAACATGGAACTCCCTACCTGGCAATATCCGTAATATCTCAGCTTTGATGCCTTTTAAACAGGCACTTACTGTGTCGTCTTTTCGTAACTAAACACAGTTCTTATATTTTCATTAGTATATATTAATTTATCTATATACATTCATAATCATTTATAGTTATAGTTATATCTTTATGTATGTAAATGCAATGTGATGTATGTTTTGTGCAGAGCCCCACTTAAACCAGCTATGTGGAACTGCAGGCATTCTAATTTCTGCTTAAATATTTATTCATAAATAAATAAATAAATAAATATGTACAACATGGGATGTAAAAGTTAAATAATTTTAGTTTGTAAACGTTTCGAATGAGAATGGCTGTTTTTATCAGAAAAAGAAAAGAAAAAATTAAAAAAAAAAATTAAAAAACTCACGCGCTCTCCGTTCCCCACACCCAGCTCGTCCGAAGGGAGGAGAGAACCAGCCCCTAAGCTATAAATGGTAATTCCTATACGTAGACTAACTAAGCGTCACTCGATTTATACAATTGAAAAATCCTAGTCTTTCAGGGCAGGTTTATTGTTATGCTAATCTTATTGTTCTTATTCCCAGTGGGGAGTAGGGTCAACTCGCGCATTCAATGTGATATCGCATTGCAAGCGAGTTTCATCCAAGACAACCCACACGTTGTAGGGGGTGCTTGTTTCATGCTTCGGATGGCACGTAAGACTGATGCATGTAGCACTTTGTATTTAATACTACTCAATGATACTTCCACTTGTTGATTATTGCTCTTGCGTTTAAAATGCATGGATGCAGTAGGAAAGAGTACCTAGACAGGTTACAGAGGCGCGCTTCTGCAATCATTGAAGGCAGAAAAAAAAAGACAAAATGAATTAATCTTACTTTGTCCTCATCCTTTTGGCAGAAATTGTTCGTAGAATTGTATGCTGGTATACAAATGCCTAAATAGTCTAGCCCGGGCATATCGGTTATTAAATGAGTTCCGGTTTTCTAGTCAATTCCATTATTACAATACAATACAACGGGGCAAAAACATGGAACTCCCTACCTGTCAATATCCGTAATATCTCAGCTTTGATGCCTTTTAAACAGGCACTTACTGTGTCGTCTTTTCGTAACTAAACACAGTTCTTATATTTTCATTAGTATATATTAATTTATCTATATACATTCATAATCATTTATAGTTATAGTTATATCTTTATGTATGTAAATGCAATGTGATGTATGTTTTGTGCAGAGCCCCACTTAAACCAGCTATGTGGAACTGCAGGCATTCTAATTTCTGCTTAAATATTTATTCATAAATAAATAAATAAATAAATATGTACAACATGGGATGTAAAAGTTAAATAATTTTAGTTTGTAAACGTTTCGAATGAGAAAGGCTGTTTTTATCAGAAAAAGAAAAGAAAAAATTAAAAAAAAAAATTAAAAAACTCACGCGCTCTCCGTTCCCCACACCCAGCTCGTCCGAAGGGAGGAGAGAACCAGCCCCTAAGCTATAAATGGTAATTCCTATACGTAGACTAACTAAGCGTCACTCGATTTATACAATTGAAAAATCCTAGTCTTTCAGGGCAGGTTTATTGTTATGCTAATCTTATTGTTCTTATTCCCAGTGGGGAGTAGGGTCAACTCGCGCATTCAATGTGATATCGCATTGCAAGCGAGTTTCATCCAAGACAACCCACACGTTGTAGGGGGTGCTTGTTTCATGCTTCGGATGGCACGTAAGACTGATGCATGTAGCACTTTGTATTTAATACTACTCAATGATACTTCCACTTGTTGATTATTGCTCTTGCGTTTAAAATGCATGGATGCAGTAGGAAAGAGTACCTAGACAGGTTACAGAGGCGCGCTTCTGCAATCATTGAAGGCAGAAAAAAAAAGACAAAATGAATTAATCTTACTTTGTCCTCATCCTTTTGGCAGAAATTGTTCGTAGAATTGTATGCTGGTATACAAATGCCTAAATAGTCTAGCCCGGGCATATCGGTTATTAAATGAGTTCCGGTTTTCTAGTCAATTCCATTATTACAATACAATACAACGGGGCAAAAACATGGAACTCCCTACCTGTCAATATCCGTAATATCTCAGCTTTGATGCCTTTTAAACAGGCACTTACTGTGTCGTCTTTTCGTAACTAAACACAGTTCTTATATTTTCATTAGTATATATTAATTTATCTATATACATTCATAATCATTTATAGTTATAGTTATATCTTTATGTATGTAAATGCAATGTGATGTATGTTTTGTGCAGAGCCCCACTTAAACCAGCTATGTGGAACTGCAGGCATTCTAATTTCTGCTTAAATATTTATTCATAAATAAATAAATAAATAAATATGTACAACATGGGATGTAAAAGTTAAATAATTTTAGTTTGTAAACGTTTCGAATGAGAAAGGCTGTTTTTATCAGAAAAAGAAAAGAAAAAATTAAAAAAAAAAATTAAAAAACTCACGCGCTCTCCGTTCCCCACACCCAGCTCGTCCGAAGGGAGGAGAGAACCAGCCCCTAAGCTATAAATGGTAATTCCTATACGTAGACTAACTAAGCGTCACTCGATTTATACAATTGAAAAATCCTAGTCTTTCAGGGCAGGTTTATTGTTATGCTAATCTTATTGTTCTTATTCCCAGTGGGGAGTAGGGTCAACTCGCGCATTCAATGTGATATCGCATTGCAAGCGAGTTTCATCCAAGACAACCCACACGTTGTAGGGGGTGCTTGTTTCATGCTTCGGATGGCACGTAAGACTGATGCATGTAGCACTTTGTATTTAATACTACTCAATGATACTTCCACTTGTTGATTATTGCTCTTGCGTTTAAAATGCATGGATGCAGTAGGAAAGAGTACCTAGACAGGTTACAGAGGCGCGCTTCTGCAATCATTGAAGGCAGAAAAAAAAAGACAAAATGAATTAATCTTACTTTGTCCTCATCCTTTTGGCAGAAATTGTTCGTAGAATTGTATGCTGGTATACAAATGCCTAAATAGTCTAGCCCGGGCATATCGGTTATTAAATGAGTTCCGGTTTTCTAGTCAATTCCATTATTACAATACAATACAACGGGGCAAAAACATGGAACTCCCTACCTGTCAATATCCGTAATATCTCAGCTTTGATGCCTTTTAAACAGGCACTTACTGTGTCGTCTTTTCGTAACTAAACACAGTTCTTATATTTTCATTAGTATATATTAATTTATCTATACACATTCATAATCATTTATAGTTATAGTTATATCTTTATGTATGTAAATGCAATGTGATGTATGTTTTGTGCAGAGCCCCACTTAAACCAGCTATGTGGAACTGCAGGCATTCTAATTTCTGCTTAAATATTTATTCATCAATAAATAAATATGTACAACATGGGATGTAAAAGTTAAATAATTTTAGTTTGTAAACGTTTCGAATGAGAAAGGCTGTTTTTATCATAAAAAGAAAAGAAAAAATTAAAAAACTCACGCGCTCTCCGTTCCCCACACCCAGCTCGTCCGAAGGGAGGAGAGAACCAGCCCCTAAGCTATAAATGGTAATTCCTATACGTAGACTAACTAAGCGTCACTCGATTTATACAATTGAAAAATCCTAGTCTTTCAGGGCAGGTTTATTGTTATGCTAATCTTATTGTTCTTATTCCCAGTGGGGAGTAGGGTCAACTCGCGCATTCAATGTGATATCGCATTGCAAGCGAGTTTCATCCAAGACAACCCACACGTTGTAGGGGGTGCTTGTTTCATGCTTCGGATGGCACGTAAGACTGATGCATGTAGCACTTTGTATTTAATACTACTCAATGATACTTCCACTTGTTGATTATTGCTCTTGCGTTTAAAATGCATGGATGCAGTAGGAAAGAGTACCTAGACAGGTTACAGAGGCGCGCTTCTGCAATCATTGAAGGCAGAAAAAAAAAGACAAAATGAATTAATCTTACTTTGTCCTCATCCTTTTGGCAGAAATTGTTCGTAGAATTGTATGCTGGTATACAAATGCCTAAATAGTCTAGCCCGGGCATATCGGTTATTAAATGAGTTCCGGTTTTCTAGTCAATTCCATTATTACAATACAATACAACGGGGCAAAAACATGGAACTCCCTACCTGTCAATATCCGTAATATCTCAGCTTTGATGCCTTTTAAACAGGCACTTACTGTGTCGTCTTTTCGTAACTAAACACAGTTCTTATATTTTCATTAGTATATATTAATTTATCTATATACATTCATAATCATTTATAGTTATAGTTATATCTTTATGTATGTAAATGCAATGTGATGTATGTTTTGTGCAGAGCCCCACTTAAACCAGCTATGTGGAACTGCAGGCATTCTAATTTCTGCTTAAATATTTATTCATCAATAAATAAATATGTACAACATGGGATGTAAAAGTTAAATAATTTTAGTTTGTAAACGTTTCGAATGAGAAAGGCTGTTTTTATCATAAAAAGAAAAGAAAAAATTAAAAAACTCACGCGCTCTCCGTTCCCCACACCCAGCTCGTCCGAAGGGAGGAGAGAACCAGCCCCTAAGCTATAAATGGTAATTCCTATACGTAGACTAACTAAGCGTCACTCGATTTATACAATTGAAAAATCCTAGTCTTTCAGGGCAGGTTTATTGTTATGCTAATCTTATTGTTCTTATTCCCAGTGGGGAGTAGGGTCAACTCGCGCATTCAATGTGATATCGCATTGCAAGCGAGTTTCATCCAAGACAACCCACACGTTGTAGGGGGTGCTTGTTTTATGCTTCGGATGGCACGTAAGACTGATGCATGTATCACTTTGTATTTAATACTACTCAATGATACTTCCACTTGTTAATTGATTATTGCTCTTGCGTTTGAAATGCATGGATGCAGTAGGAAAGAGTACCTAGACAGGTTACAGAGGCGCACTTCTGCAATCATTGAAGGCAGAAAAAAAAAGACAAAATGAATTAATCTTACTTTGTCCTCATCCTTTTGGCTTAAATTTTTCGTAGAATTGTATGCTGGTATACAAATGCCTAAATAGTCTAGCCCGGGCATATCGGCTTTTAAATGAGTTCCGGTTTTCTAGTCAATTCCATTATTACAATACCAGAAGCAAAGATCTGCAGCTTCGCTTACCGTTAGCAAGAACTGCTAAGTACCAATCTTCGCAAAATTTTGAATCTTCGTTTCGCTACAACGGGGCAAAAACATGGAACTCCCTACCTGTCAATATCCGTAATATCTCAGCTTTGATGCCTTTTTAAACAGGCACTTACTGTGTCGTCTTTTCGTAACTAAACACAGTTCTTATATTTTCATTAGTATATATTAATTTATCTATATACATTCATAATCATTTATAGTTATAGTTATATCTTTATGTATGTAAATGCAATGTGATGTATGTTTTGTGCAGAGCCCCACTTAAACCAGCTATGTGGAACTGCAGGCATTCTAATTTCTGCTTAAATATTTATTCATAAATAAATAAATAAATAAATATGTACAACATGGGATGTAAAAGTTAAATAATTTTAGTTTGTAAACGTTTCGAATGAGAAAGGCTGTTTTTATCAGAAAAAGAAAAGAAAAAATTAAAAAAAAAAATTAAAAAACTCACGCGCTCTCCGTTCCCCACACCCAGCTCGTCCGAAGGGAGGAGAGAACCAGCCCCTAAGCTATAAATGGTAATTCCTATACGTAGACTAACTAAGCGTCACTCGATTTATACAATTGAAAAATCCTAGTCTTTCAGGGCAGGTTTATTGTTATGCTAATCTTATTGTTCTTATTCCCAGTGGGGAGTAGGGTCAACTCGCGCATTCAATGTGATATCGCATTGCAAGCGAGTTTCATCCAAGACAACCCACACGTTGTAGGGGGTGCTTGTTTCATGCTTCGGATGGCACGTAAGACTGATGCATGTAGCACTTTGTATTTAATACTACTCAATGATACTTCCACTTGTTAATTGATTATTGCTCTTGCGTTTGAAATGCATGGATGCAGTAGGAAAGAGTACCTAGACAGGTTACAGAGGCGCGCTTCTGCAATCATTGAAGGCAGAAAAAAAAAGACAAAATGAATTAATCTTACTTTGTCCTCATCCTTTTGGCTTAAATTTTTCGTAGAATTGTATGCTGGTATACAAATGCCTAAATAGTCTAGCCCGGGCATATCGGCTTTTAAATGAGTTCCGGTTTTCTAGTCAATTCCATTATTACAATACCAGAAGCAAAGATCTGCAGCTTCGCTTACCGTTAGCAAGAACTGCTAAGTACCAATCTTCGCAAAATTTTGAATCTTCGTTTCGCTACAACGGGGCAAAAACATGGAACTCCCTACCTGGCAATATCCGTAATATCTCAGCTTTGATGCCTTTTAAACAGGCACTTACTGTGTCGTCTTTTCGTAACTAAACACAGTTCTTATATTTTCATTAGTATATATTAATTTATCTATATACATTCATAATCATTTATAGTTATAGTTATATCTTTATGTATGTAAATGCAATGTGATGTATGTTTTGTGCAGAGCCCCACTTAAACCAGCTATGTGGAACTGCAGGCATTCTAATTTCTGCTTAAATATTTATTCATAAATAAATAAATAAATAAATATGTACAACATGGGATGTAAAAGTTAAATAATTTTAGTTTGTAAACGTTTCGAATGAGAAAGGCTGTTTTTATCAGAAAAAGAAAAGAAAAAATTAAAAAAAAAAATTGAAAAACTCACGCGCTCTCCGTTCCCCACACCCAGCTCGTCCGAAGGGAGGAGAGAACCAGCCCCTAAGCTATAAATGGTAATTCCTATACGTAGACTAACTAAGCGTCACTCGATTTATACAATTGAAAAATCCTAGTCTTTCAGGGCAGGTTTATTGTTATGCTAATCTTATTGTTCTTATTCCCAGTGGGGAGTAGGGTCAACTCGCGCATTCAATGTGATATCGCATTGCAAGCGAGTTTCATCCAAGACAACCCACACGTTGTAGGGGGTGCTTGTTTTATGCTTCGGATGGCACGTAAGACTGATGCATGTATCACTTTGTATTTAATACTACTCAATGATACTTCCACTTGTTAATTGATTATTGCTCTTGCGTTTGAAATGCATGGATGCAGTAGGAAAGAGTACCTAGACAGGTTACAGAGGCGCGCTTCTGCAATCATTGAAGGCAGAAAAAAAAAGACAAAATGAATTAATCTTACTTTGTCCTCATCCTTTTGGCTTAAATTTTTCGTAGAATTGTATGCTGGTATACAAATGCCTAAATAGTCTAGCCCGGGCATATCGGCTTTTAAATGAGTTCCGGTTTTCTAGTCAATTCCATTATTACAATACCAGAAGCAAAGATCTGCAGCTTCGCTTACCGTTAGCAAGAACTGCTAAGTACCAATCTTCGCAAAATTTTGAATCTTCGTTTTGCTACAACGGGGCAAAAACATGGAACTCCCTACCTGTCAATATCCGTAATATCTCAGCTTTGATGCCTTTTAAACAGGCACTTACTGTGTCGTCTTTTCGTAACTAAACACAGTTCTTATATTTTCATTAGTATATATTAATTTATCTATATACATTCATAATCATTTATAGTTATAGTTATATCTTTATGTATGTAAATGCAATGTGATGTATGTTTTGTGCAGAGCCCCACTTAAACCAGCTATGTGGAACTGCAGGCATTCTAATTTCTGCTTAAATATTTATTCATCAATAAATAAATATGTACAACATGGGATGTAAAAGTTAAATAATTTTAGTTTGTAAACGTTTCGAATGAGAAAGGCTGTTTTTATCATAAAAAGAAAAGAAAAAATTAAAAAACTCACGCGCTCTCCGTTCCCCACACCCAGCTCGTCCGAAGGGAGGAGAGAACCAGCCCCTAAGCTATAAATGGTAATTCCTATACGTAGACTAACTAAGCGTCACTCGATTTATACAATTGAAAAATCCTAGTCTTTCAGGGCAGGTTTATTGTTATGCTAATCTTATTGTTCTTATTCCCAGTGGGGAGTAGGGTCAACTCGCGCATTCAATGTGATATCGCATTGCAAGCGAGTTTCATCCAAGACAACCCACACGTTGTAGGGGGTGCTTGTTTTATGCTTCGGATGGCACGTAAGACTGATGCATGTATCACTTTGTATTTAATACTACTCAATGATACTTCCACTTGTTAATTGATTATTGCTCTTGCGTTTGAAATGCATGGATGCAGTAGGAAAAAGTACCTAGACAGGTTACAGAGGCGCGCTTCTGCAATCATTGAAGGCAGAAAAAAAAAGACAAAATGAATTAATCTTACTTTGTCCTCATCCTTTTGGCTTAAATTTTTCGTAGAATTGTATGCTGGTATACAAATGCCTAAATAGTCTAGCCCGGGCATATCGGCTTTTAAATGAGTTCCGGTTTTCTAGTCAATTCCATTATTACAATACCAGAAGCAAAGATCTGCAGCTTCGCTTACCGTTAGCAAGAACTGCTAAGTACCAATCTTCGCAAAATTTTGAATCTTCGTTTCGCTACAACGGGGCAAAAACATGGAACTCCCTACCTGGCAATATCCGTAATATCTCAGCTTTGATGCCTTTTAAACAGGCACTTACTGTGTCGTCTTTTCGTAACTAAACACAGTTCTTATATTTTCATTAGTATATATTAATTTATCTATATACATTCATAATCATTTATAGTTATAGTTATATCTTTATGTATGTAAATGCAATGTGATGTATGTTTTGTGCAGAGCCCCACTTAAACCAGCTATGTGGAACTGCAGGCATTCTAATTTCTGCTTAAATATTTATTCATAAATAAATAAATAAATAAATATGTACAACATGGGATGTAAAAGTTAAATAATTTTAGTTTGTAAACGTTTCGAATGAGAAAGGCTGTTTTTATCAGAAAAAGAAAAGAAAAAATTAAAAAAAAAAATTAAAAAACTCACGCGCTCTCCGTTCCCCACACCCAGCTCGTCCGAAGGGAGGAGAGAACCAGCCCCTAAGCTATAAATGGTAATTCCTATACGTAGACTAACTAAGCGTCACTCGATTTATACAATTGAAAAATCCTAGTCTTTCAGGGCAGGTTTATTGTTATGCTAATCTTATTGTTCTTATTCCCAGTGGGGAGTAGGGTCAACTCGCGCATTCAATGTGATATCGCATTGCAAGCGAGTTTCATCCAAGACAACCCACACGTTGTAGGGGGTGCTTGTTTCATGCTTCGGATGGCACGTAAGACTGATGCATGTAGCACTTTGTATTTAATACTACTCAATGATACTTCCACTTGTTGATTATTGCTCTTGCGTTTAAAATGCATGGATGCAGTAGGAAAGAGTACCTAGACAGGTTACAGAGGCGCGCTTCTGCAATCATTGAAGGCAGAAAAAAAAAGACAAAATGAATTAATCTTACTTTGTCCTCATCCTTTTGGCAGAAATTGTTCGTAGAATTGTATGCTGGTATACAAATGCCTAAATAGTCTAGCCCGGGCATATCGGTTATTAAATGAGTTCCGGTTTTCTAGTCAATTCCATTATTACAATACAATACAACGGGGCAAAAACATGGAACTCCCTACCTGTCAATATCCGTAATATCTCAGCTTTGATGCCTTTTAAACAGGCACTTACTGTGTCGTCTTTTCGTAACTAAACACAGTTCTTATATTTTCATTAGTATATATTAATTTATCTATATACATTCATAATCATTTATAGTTATAGTTATATCTTTATGTATGTAAATGCAATGTGATGTATGTTTTGTGCAGAGCCCCACTTAAACCAGCTATGTGGAACTGCAGGCATTCTAATTTCTGCTTAAATATTTATTCATCAATAAATAAATATGTACAACATGGGATGTAAAAGTTAAATAATTTTAGTTTGTAAACGTTTCGAATGAGAAAGGCTGTTTTTATCATAAAAAGAAAAGAAAAAATTAAAAAACTCACGCGCTCTCCGTTCCCCACACCCAGCTCGTCCGAAGGGAGGAGAGAACCAGCCCCTAAGCTATAAATGGTAATTCCTATACGTAGACTAACTAAGCGTCACTCGATTTATACAATTGAAAAATCCTAGTCTTTCAGGGCAGGTTTATTGTTATGCTAATCTTATTGTTCTTATTCCCAGTGGGGAGTAGGGTCAACTCGCGCATTCAATGTGATATCGCATTGCAAGCGAGTTTCATCCAAGACAACCCACACGTTGTAGGGGGTGCTTGTTTTATGCTTCGGATGGCACGTAAGACTGATGCATGTATCACTTTGTATTTAATACTACTCAATGATACTTCCACTTGTTAATTGATTATTGCTCTTGCGTTTGAAATGCATGGATGCAGTAGGAAAGAGTACCTAGACAGGTTACAGAGGCGCACTTCTGCAATCATTGAAGGCAGAAAAAAAAAGACAAAATGAATTAATCTTACTTTGTCCTCATCCTTTTGGCTTAAATTTTTCGTAGAATTGTATGCTGGTATACAAATGCCTAAATAGTCTAGCCCGGGCATATCGGCTTTTAAATGAGTTCCGGTTTTCTAGTCAATTCCATTATTACAATACCAGAAGCAAAGATCTGCAGCTTCGCTTACCGTTAGCAAGAACTGCTAAGTACCAATCTTCGCAAAATTTTGAATCTTCGTTTCGCTACAACGGGGCAAAAACATGGAACTCCCTACCTGTCAATATCCGTAATATCTCAGCTTTGATGCCTTTTAAACAGGCACTTACTGTGTCGTCTTTTCGTAACTAAACACAGTTCTTATATTTTCATTAGTATATATTAATTTATCTATATACATTCATAATCATTTATAGTTATAGTTATATCTTTATGTATGTAAATGCAATGTGATGTATGTTTTGTGCAGAGCCCCACTTAAACCAGCTATGTGGAACTGCAGGCATTCTAATTTCTGCTTAAATATTTATTCATAAATAAATAAATAAATAAATATGTACAACATGGGATGTAAAAGTTAAATAATTTTAGTTTGTAAACGTTTCGAATGAGAAAGGCTGTTTTTATCAGAAAAAGAAAAGAAAAAATTAAAAAAAAAAATTAAAAAACTCACGCGCTCTCCGTTCCCCACACCCAGCTCGTCCGAAGGGAGGAGAGAACCAGCCCCTAAGCTATAAATGGTAATTCCTATACGTAGACTAACTAAGCGTCACTCGATTTATACAATTGAAAAATCCTAGTCTTTCAGGGCAGGTTTATTGTTATGCTAATCTTATTGTTCTTATTCCCAGTGGGGAGTAGGGTCAACTCGCGCATTCAATGTGATATCGCATTGCAAGCGAGTTTCATCCAAGACAACCCACACGTTGTAGGGGGTGCTTGTTTCATGCTTCGGATGGCACGTAAGACTGATGCATGTAGTACTTTGTATTTAATACTACTCAATGATACTTCCACTTGTTGATTATTGCTCTTGCGTTTAAAATGCATGGATGCAGTAGGAAAGAGTACCTAGACAGGTTACAGAGGCGCGCTTCTGCAATCATTGAAGGCAGAAAAAAAAAGACAAAATGAATTAATCTTACTTTGTCCTCATCCTTTTGGCAGAAATTGTTCGTAGAATTGTATGCTGGTATACAAATGCCTAAATAGTCTAGCCCGGGCATATCGGTTATTAAATGAGTTCCGGTTTTCTAGTCAATTCCATTATTACAATACAATACAACGGGGCAAAAACATGGAACTCCCTACCTGTCAATATCCGTAATATCTCAGCTTTGATGCCTTTTAAACAGGCACTTACTGTGTCGTCTTTTCGTAACTAAACACAGTTCTTATATTTTCATTAGTATATATTAATTTATCTATATACATTCATAATCATTTATAGTTATAGTTATATCTTTATGTATGTAAATGCAATGTGATGTATGTTTTGTGCAGAGCCCCACTTAAACCAGCTATGTGGAACTGCAGGCATTCTAATTTCTGCTTAAATATTTATTCATCAATAAATAAATATGTACAACATGGGATGTAAAAGTTAAATAATTTTAGTTTGTAAACGTTTCGAATGAGAAAGGCTGTTTTTATCATAAAAAGAAAAGAAAAAATTAAAAAACTCACGCGCTCTCCGTTCCCCACACCCAGCTCGTCCGAAGGGAGGAGAGAACCAGCCCCTAAGCTATAAATGGTAATTCCTATACGTAGACTAACTAAGCGTCACTCGATTTATACAATTGAAAAATCCTAGTCTTTCAGGGCAGGTTTATTGTTATGCTAATCTTATTGTTCTTATTCCCAGTGGGGAGTAGGGTCAACTCGCGCATTCAATGTGATATCGCATTGCAAGCGAGTTTCATCCAAGACAACCCACACGTTGTAGGGGGTGCTTGTTTCATGCTTCGGATGGCACGTAAGACTGATGCATGTAGTACTTTGTATTTAATACTACTCAATGATACTTCCACTTGTTGATTATTGCTCTTGCGTTTAAAATGCATGGATGCAGTAGGAAAGAGTACCTAGACAGGTTACAGAGGCGCGCTTCTGCAATCATTGAAGGCAGAAAAAAAAAGACAAAATGAATTAATCTTACTTTGTCCTCATCCTTTTGGCAGAAATTGTTCGTAGAATTGTATGCTGGTATACAAATGCCTAAATAGTCTAGCCCGGGCATATCGGTTATTAAATGAGTTCCGGTTTTCTAGTCAATTCCATTATTACAATACAATACAACGGGGCAAAAACATGGAACTCCCTACCTGTCAATATCCGTAATATCTCAGCTTTGATGCCTTTTAAACAGGCACTTACTGTGTCGTCTTTTCGTAACTAAACACAGTTCTTATATTTTCATTAGTATATATTAATTTATCTATATACATTCATAATCATTTATAGTTATAGTTATATCTTTATGTATGTAAATGCAATGTGATGTATGTTTTGTGCAGAGCCCCACTTAAACCAGCTATGTGGAACTGCAGGCATTCTAATTTCTGCTTAAATATTTATTCATCAATAAATAAATATGTACAACATGGGATGTAAAAGTTAAATAATTTTAGTTTGTAAACGTTTCGAATGAGAAAGGCTGTTTTTATCATAAAAAGAAAAGAAAAAATTAAAAAACTCACGCGCTCTCCGTTCCCCACACCCAGCTCGTCCGAAGGGAGGAGAGAACCAGCCCCTAAGCTATAAATGGTAATTCCTATACGTAGACTAACTAAGCGTCACTCGATTTATACAATTGAAAAATCCTAGTCTTTCAGGGCAGGTTTATTGTTATGCTAATCTTATTGTTCTTATTCCCAGTGGGGAGTAGGGTCAACTCGCGCATTCAATGTGATATCGCATTGCAAGCGAGTTTCATCCAAGACAACCCACACGTTGTAGGGGGTGCTTGTTTTATGCTTCGGATGGCACGTAAGACTGATGCATGTATCACTTTGTATTTAATACTACTCAATGATACTTCCACTTGTTAATTGATTATTGCTCTTGCGTTTGAAATGCATGGATGCAGTAGGAAAGAGTACCTAGACAGGTTACAGAGGCGCACTTCTGCAATCATTGAAGGCAGAAAAAAAAAGACAAAATGAATTAATCTTACTTTGTCCTCATCCTTTTGGCTTAAATTTTTCGTAGAATTGTATGCTGGTATACAAATGCCTAAATAGTCTAGCCCGGGCATATCGGCTTTTAAATGAGTTCCGGTTTTCTAGTCAATTCCATTATTACAATACCAGAAGCAAAGATCTGCAGCTTCGCTTACCGTTAGCAAGAACTGCTAAGTACCAATCTTCGCAAAATTTTGAATCTTCGTTTCGCTACAACGGGGCAAAAACATGGAACTCCCTACCTGTCAATATCCGTAATATCTCAGCTTTGATGCCTTTTAAACAGGCACTTACTGTGTCGTCTTTTCGTAACTAAACACAGTTCTTATATTTTCATTAGTATATATTAATTTATCTATATACATTCATAATCATTTATAGTTATAGTTATATCTTTATGTATGTAAATGCAATGTGATGTATGTTTTGTGCAGAGCCCCACTTAAACCAGCTATGTGGAACTGCAGGCATTCTAATTTCTGCTTAAATATTTATTCATAAATAAATAAATAAATAAATATGTACAACATGGGATGTAAAAGTTAAATAATTTTAGTTTGTAAACGTTTCGAATGAGAAAGGCTGTTTTTATCAGAAAAAGAAAAGAAAAAATTAAAAAAAAAAATTAAAAAACTCACGCACTCTCCGTTCCCCACACCCAGCTCGTCCGAAGGGAGGAGAGAACCAGCCCCTAAGCTATAAATGGTAATTCCTATACGTAGACTAACTAAGCGTCACTCGATTTATATAATTGAAAAATCCTAGTCTTTCAGGGCAGGTTTATTGTTATGCTAATCTTATTGTTCTTATTCCCAGTGGGGAGTAGGGTCAACTCGCGCATTCAATGTGATATCGCATTGCAAGCGAGTTTCATCCAAGACAACCCACACGTTGTAGGGGGTGCTTGTTTTATGCTTCGGATGGCACGTAAGACTGATGCATGTATCACTTTGTATTTAATACTACTCAATGATACTTCCACTTGTTAATTGATTATTGCTCTTGCGTTTGAAATGCATGGATGCAGTAGGAAAGAGTACCTAGACAGGTTACAGAGGCGCGCTTCTGCAATCATTGAAGGCAGAAAAAAAAAGACAAAATGAATTAATCTTACTTTGTCCTCATCCTTTTGGCTTAAATTTTTCGTAGAATTGTATGCTGGTATACAAATGCCTAAATAGTCTAGCCCGGGCATATCGGCTTTTAAATGAGTTCCGGTTTTCTAGTCAATTCCATTATTACAATACCAGAAGCAAAGATCTGCAGCTTCGCTTACCGTTAGCAAGAACTGCTAAGTACCAATCTTCGCAAAATTTTGAATCTTCGTTTCGCTACAACGGGGCAAAAACATGGAACTCCCTACCTGTCAATATCCGTAATATCTCAGCTTTGATGCCTTTTAAACAGGCACTTACTGTGTCGTCTTTTCGTAACTAAACACAGTTCTTATATTTTCATTAGTATATATTAATTTATCTATATACATTCATAATCATTTATAGTTATAGTTATATCTTTATGTATGTAAATGCAATGTGATGTATGTTTTGTGCAGAGCCCCACTTAAACCAGCTATGTGGAACTGCAGGCATTCTAATTTCTGCTTAAATATTTATTCATAAATAAATAAATAAATAAATATGTACAACATGGGATGTAAAAGTTAAATAATTTTAGTTTGTAAACGTTTCGAATGAGAAAGGCTGTTTTTATCAGAAAAAGAAAAGAAAAAATTAAAAAAAAAAATTAAAAAACTCACGCACTCTCCGTTCCCCACACCCAGCTCGTCCGAAGGGAGGAGAGAACCAGCCCCTAAGCTATAAATGGTAATTCCTATACGTAGACTAACTAAGCGTCACTCGATTTATATAATTGAAAAATCCTAGTCTTTCAGGGCAGGTTTATTGTTATGCTAATCTTATTGTTCTTATTCCCAGTGGGGAGTAGGGTCAACTCGCGCATTCAATGTGATATCGCATTGCAAGCGAGTTTCATCCAAGACAACCCACACGTTGTAGGGGGTGCTTGTTTTATGCTTCGGATGGCACGTAAGACTGATGCATGTATCACTTTGTATTTAATACTACTCAATGATACTTCCACTTGTTAATTGATTATTGCTCTTGCGTTTGAAATGCATGGATGCAGTAGGAAAGAGTACCTAGACAGGTTACAGAGGCGCGCTTCTGCAATCATTGAAGGCAGAAAAAAAAAGACAAAATGAATTAATCTTACTTTGTCCTCATCCTTTTGGCTTAAATTTTTCGTAGAATTGTATGCTGGTATACAAATGCCTAAATAGTCTAGCCCGGGCATATCGGCTTTTAAATGAGTTCCGGTTTTCTAGTCAATTCCATTATTACAATACCAGAAGCAAAGATCTGCAGCTTCGCTTACCGTTAGCAAGAACTGCTAAGTACCAATCTTCGCAAAATTTTGAATCTTCGTTTTGCTACAACGGGGCAAAAACATGGAACTCCCTACCTGTCAATATCCGTAATATCTCAGCTTTGATGCCTTTTAAACAGGCACTTACTGTATCGTCTTTTCGTAACTAAACACAGTTCTTATATTTTCATTAGTATATATTAATTTATCTATATACATTCATAATCATTTATAGTTATAGTTATATCTTTATGTATGTAAATGCAATGTGATGTATGTTTTGTGCAGAGCCCCACTTAAACCAGCTATGTGGAACTGCAGGCATTCTAATTTCTGCTTAAATATTTATTCATAAATAAATAAATAAATAAATATGTACAACATGGGATGTAAAAGTTAAATAATTTTAGTTTGTAAACGTTTCGAATGAGAAAGGCTGTTTTTATCATAAAAAAAAAGAAAAAATTAAAAAAAAAGAAAAAAACTCACGCGCTCTCCGTTCCCCACACCCAGCTCGTCCGAAGGGAGGAGAGAACCAGCCCCTAAGCTATAAATGGTAATTCCTATACGTAGACTAACTAAGCGTCACTCGATTTATACAATTGAAAAATCCTAGTCTTTCAGGGCAGGTTTATTGTTATGCTAATCTTATTGTTCTTATTCCCAGTGGGGAGTAGGGTCAACTCGCGCATTCAATGTGATATCGCATTGCAAGCGAGTTTCATCCAAGACAACCCACACGTTGTAGGGGGTGCTTGTTTCATGCTTCGGATGGCACGTAAGACTGATGCATGTATCACTTTGTATTTAATACTACTCAATGATACTTCCACTTGTTGATTATTGCTCTTGCGTTTAAAATGCATGGATGCAGTAGGAAAGAGTACCTAGACAGGTTACAGAGGCGCGCTTCTGCAATCATTGAAGGCAGAAAAAAAAAGACAAAATGAATTAATCTTACTTTGTCCTCATCCTTTTGGCAGAAATTGTTCGTAGAATTGTATGCTGGTATACAAATGCCTAAATAGTCTAGCCCGGGCATATCGGTTATTAAATGAGTTCCGGTTTTCTAGTCAATTCCATTATTACAATACAATACAACGGGGCAAAAACATGGAACTCCCTACCTGTCAATATCCGTAATATCTCAGCTTTGATGCCTTTTAAACAGGCACTTACTGTGTCGTCTTTTCGTAACTAAACACAGTTCTTATATTTTCATTAGTATATATTAATTTATCTATATACATTCATAATCATTTATAGTTATAGTTATATCTTTATGTATGTAAATGCAATGTGATGTATGTTTTGTGCAGATCCCCACTTAAACCAGCTATGTGGAACTGCAGGCATTCTAATTTCTGCTTAAATATTTATTCATCAATAAATAAATATGTACAACATGGGATGTAAAAGTTAAATAATTTTAGTTTGTAAACGTTTCGAATGAGAAAGGCTGTTTTTATCATAAAAAGAAAAGAAAAAATTAAAAAACTCACGCGCTCTCCGTTCCCCACACCCAGCTCGTCCGAAGGGAGGAGAGAACCAGCCCCTAAGCTATAAATGGTAATTCCTATACGTAGACTAACTAAGCGTCACTCGATTTATACAATTGAAAAATCCTAGTCTTTCAGGGCAGGTTTATTGTTATGCTAATCTTATTGTTCTTATTCCCAGTGGGGAGTAGGGTCAACTCGCGCATTCAATGTGATATCGCATTGCAAGCGAGTTTCATCCAAGACAACCCACACGTTGTAGGGGGTGCTTGTTTTATGCTTCGGATGGCACGTAAGACTGATGCATGTATCACTTTGTATTTAATACTACTCAATGATACTTCCACTTGTTGATTATTGCTCTTGCGTTTGAAATGCATGGATGCAGTATAAACACTAGGAAAGAGTACCTAGACAGTGGATACAAGCGTTTGGCGTCGTACTCTGCAGTGATGCTGGACGACTCGGCAAGGATATAAACCCTGTGCTACAGGAAGAGAAGATTTTATATTTTACAGATATGCCAGCAGATGCTCAGCTTCACCCGAAGCTTTGGAGTCGTCTCACCGAGTTCCTTTCCAACTGTGCTGACCCAAGATGGACTATTGTTGAGTGGAACGACGGGGCAAAAGTAATTATCAAGTTTACTACGAAACGCAAAGAAACCCAAGCAACGCCAAAGAAGAGTCGTAGGCAACGGCGAAGGCGCAAGCCTCAGCCACGCCATGATCTCACAAGCGACCTGAGGGTGCAAGTAGTCGAACAACGTAAACCCAGTGTGAAGGATGCGCAGCGAATTGTTTCTGCTAAAGTTGTTGAACACCGTGCCATAGTGCAACAAGATGTTCCGATGGATGTGGTCGAACAATGCGCTCCCACACTACTGAAGACACGTGATGCTCCTACTGAAACTGTTTCTATGGAACCCTCGACTTCGCAAGCAGTTGTGACGACGACGATGATGGACACGTGTCCAATTGAAGATGAAGCAAAACCTGATGAATCCGAACATGAGAAAACTGATGATGAGATGACTGATGAAACTAGTACCGATGAGACATCAAGTGAAGATGAAAATTCAGATGAAAACGTTGATGAGAAGGATGAATCATCCCATAATGAAGAGGAAATAAAAGACAAAGAACAAAGTAAAGACAAAGAGCAAAGTAAAGACAAAGAAATGCTACAAGACCATGCCTCACAAAAAACACAACCGTGCAACTCGAAAGCACCACCAATTGAATGGCCTTCGAAAGAGATGAAGCAGCAAAGAGAAGAAGAAAAAGAACGAAAAGAAGCAGAAGCAGAATCAGAACTGAATCGTAAAAAGACAGAAGAAATTGAAAGACACTTTGCTGATTTAAAAAGGAAGAAAAAGAAGTTTGAAGATGACATGAAAAGGTTTAGGATGACACCAACCTCGAATATGAAAACTGGAATTAGTATGATACATGATCCTATAGAGACCTTTTGTCAACAACTACGAGAAATTGGTGGTAAAACAGTAACAGTCGAGATCCTTTTGAAACAACTAAAACAATCTGATATGCTCAGAGCAACTGTATGTGGTTGTATCACGAAGACAAATATTTATAAGAACTATATAGAAATATGTGCATTATGCACAGCGAATAATACCTCTATATGTTTGAGTGACAATCATAAAAAACTATGGATTAAAGATTATATGTTTTCGAAATTGCATTATGCAATTGAAACTCTAAGAATAATGTTACAGCACGATGTCTGGATAGTCAAGCATTGGGACAATTATTATTAGAAAAGTGAATGAATACTAAGCTGACATAAAGCTGATACAAAGTCGATGTAAATAGCTTAAGTTGATGTAAATAAAACTCTACATGTTTTTCAATAAAAACATTTCAAAAAAAAATAAACACTAGGAAAGAGTACCTAGACAGGTTACAGAGGCGCGCTGCTGCAATCATTGAAGGCAGAAAAAAAAAGACAAAATGAATCAATCTTACTTTCTCCTCATCCTTTTGGCAGAAATTGTTCGTAGAATTGTATGCTGGTATACAAATGCCTAAATAGTCTAGACTGGGTATATACCTAATAAATGAGTTCCGGTTTTCTTGTCAATTCCATTATTACAATACCAGAAGCAAAGATCTGCAGCTTCGCTTACCGTAAGCAAGAACTGCTAAGTACCAATATTCGCAAAATTTTGAATCTTCGTTTCGCTACAACGGGGCAAAAACATGGAACTCCCTACCTGTCAATATCCGTAATATCTCAGCTTTGATGCCTTTTAAACAGGCTCTTACTGAGTCCTCTTTTCGTAACTAAACACAGTTCTTATATTTTCATTGGTATATATTAATTTATCTATATACATTCATAATCATTTATAGTTATAGTTATATCTTTATGTATGTAAATGCAATGTGATGTATGTTTTGTGCAGAGCCCCACTTAAACCAGCTATGTGGAACTGCAGGCATTCTAATTTCTGCTTAAATATTTATTCATCAATAAATAAATAAATAAATATGTACAACATGGGATGTAAAAGTTAAATAATTTTAGTTTGTAAACGTTTCGAATGAGAAAGGCTGTTTTTATCATAAAAAAAAAAGAAAAAATTAAAAAAAAATTAAAAAACTCACGCGCTCTCCGTTCCCCACACCCAGCTCGTCCGAAGGGAGGAGAGAACCAGCCCCTAAGCTATAAATGGTAATTCCTATACGTAGACTAACTAAGCGTCACTCGATTTATACAATTGAAAAATCCTAGTCTTTCAGGGCAGGTTTATTGTTATGCTAATCTTATTGTTCTTATTCCCAGTGGGGAGTAGGGTCAACTCGCGCATTCAATGTGATATCGCATTGCAAGCGAGTTTCATCCAAGACAACCCACACGTTGTATGGGGTGCTTGTTTTATGCTTCGGATGGCACGTAAGACTGATGCATGTATCACTTTGTATTTAATACTACTCAATGATACTTCCACTTGTTAATTGATTATTGCTCTTGCGTTTGAAATGCATGGATGCAGTAGGAAAGAGTACCTAGACAGGTTACAGAGGCGCGCTTCTGCAATCATTGAAGGCAGAAAAAAAAAGACAAAATGAATTAATCTTACTTTGTCCTCATCCTTTTGGCTTAAATTTTTCGTAGAATTGTATGCTGGTATACAAATGCCTAAATAGTCTAGCCCGGGCATATCGGCTTTTAAATGAGTTCCGGTTTTCTAGTCAATTCCATTATTACAATACCAGAAGCAAAGATCTGCAGCTTCGCTTACCGTTAGCAAGAACTGCTAAGTACCAATCTTCGCAAAATTTTGAATCTTCGTTTCGCTACAACGGGGCAAAAACATGGAACTCCCTACCTGTCAATATCCGTAATATCTCAGCTTTGATGCCTTTTAAACAGGCACTTACTGTGTCGTCTTTTCGTAACTAAACACAGTTCTTATATTTTCATTAGTATATATTAATTTATCTATATACATTCATAATCATTTATAGTTATAGTTATATCTTTATGTATGTAAATGCAATGTGATGTATGTTTTGTGCAGAGCCCCACTTAAACCAGCTATGTGGAACTGCAGGCATTCTAATTTCTGCTTAAATATTTATTCATAAATAAATAAATAAATAAATAAATATGTACAACATGGGATGTAAAAGTTAAATAATTTTAGTTTGTAAACGTTTCGAATGAGAAAGGCTGTTTTTATCATAAAAAAAAAGAAAAAATTAAAAAAAAAGAAAAAAACTCACGCGCTCTCCGTTCCCCACACCCAGCTCGTCCGAAGGGAGGAGAGAACCAGCCCCTAAGCTATAAATGGTAATTCCTATACGTAGACTAACTAAGCGTCACTCGATTTATACAATTGAAAAATCCTAGTCTTTCAGGGCAGGTTTATTGTTATGCTAATCTTATTGTTCTTATTCCCAGTGGGGAGTAGGGTCAACTCGCGCATTCAATGTGATATCGCATTGCAAGCGAGTTTCATCCAAGACAACCCACACGTTGTAGGGGGTGCTTGTTTTATGCTTCGGATGGCACGTAAGACTGATGCATGTATCACTTTGTATTTAATACTACTCAATGATACTTCCACTTGTTAATTGATTATTGCTCTTGCGTTTGAAATGCATGGATGCAGTAGGAAAGAGTACCTAGACAGGTTACAGAGGCGCGCTTCTGCAATCATTGAAGGCAGAAAAAAAAAGACAAAATGAATTAATCTTACTTTGTCCTCATCCTTTTGGCTTAAATTTTTCGTAGAATTGTATGCTGGTATACAAATGCCTAAATAGTCTAGCCCGGGCATATCGGCTTTTAAATGAGTTCCGGTTTTCTAGTCAATTCCATTATTACAATACCAGAAGCAAAGATCTGCAGCTTCGCTTACCGTTAGCAAGAACTGCTAAGTACCAATCTTCGCAAAATTTTGAATCTTCGTTTCGCTACAACGGGGCAAAAACATGGAACTCCCTACCTGTCAATATCCGTAATATCTCAGCTTTGATGCCTTTTAAACAGGCACTTACTGTGTCGTCTTTTCGTAACTAAACACAGTTCTTATATTTTCATTAGTATATATTAATTTATCTATATACATTCATAATCATTTATAGTTATAGTTATATCTTTATGTATGTAAATGCAATGTGATGTATGTTTTGTGCAGAGCCCCACTTAAACCAGCTATGTGGAACTGCAGGCATTCTAATTTCTGCTTAAATATTTATTCATAAATAAATAAATAAATAAATAAATATGTACAACATGGGATGTAAAAGTTAAATAATTTTAGTTTGTAAACGTTTCGAATGAAAAAGGCTGTTTTTATCATAAAAAAAAAAGAAAAAATTTAAAAAAAAGAAAAAAACTCACGCGCTCTCCGTTCCCCACACCCAGCTCGTCCGAAGGGAGGAGAGAACCAGCCCCTAAGCTATAAATGGTAATTCCTATACGTAGACTAACTAAGCGTCACTCGATTTATACAATTGAAAAATCCTAGTCTTTCAGGGCAGGTTTATTGTTATGCTAATCTTATTGTTCTTATTCCCAGTGGGGAGTAGGGTCAACTCGCGCATTCAATGTGATATCGCATTGCAAGCGAGTTTCATCCAAGACAACCCACACGTTGTAGGGGGTGCTTGTTTCATGCTTCGGATGGCACGTAAGACTGATGCATGTATCACTTTGTATTTAATACTACTCAATGATACTTCCACTTGTTGATTATTGCTCTTGCGTTTGAAATGCATGGATGCAGTAGGAAAGAGTACCTAGACAGGTTACAGAGGCGCGCTTCTGCAATCATTGAAGGCAGAAAAAAAAAGACAAAATGAATTAATCTTACTTTGTCCTCATCCTTTTGGCTTAAATTTTTCGTAGAATTGTATGCTGGTATACAAATGCCTAAATAGTCTAGCCCGGGCATATCGGCTTTTAAATGAGTTCCGGTTTTCTAGTCAATTCCATTATTACAATACCAGAAGCAAAGATCTGCAGCTTCGCTTACCGTTAGCAAGAACTGCTAAGTACCAATCTTCGCAAAATTTTGAATCTTCGTTTCGCTACAACGGGGCAAAAACATGGAACTCCCTACCTGTCAATATCCGTAATATCTCAGCTTTGATGCCTTTTAAACAGGCACTTACTGTGTCGTCTTTTCGTAACTAAACACAGTTCTTATATTTTCATTAGTATATATTAATTTATCTATATACATTCATAATCATTTATAGTTATAGTTATATCTTTATGTATGTAAATGCAATGTGATGTATGTTTTGTGCAGAGCCCCACTTAAACCAGCTATGTGGAACTGCAGGCATTCTAATTTCTGCTTAAATATTTATTCATCAATAAATAAATAAATAAATATGTACAACATGGGATGTAAAAGTTAAATAATTTTAGTTTGTAAACGTTTCGAATGAGAAAGGCTGTTTTTATCATAAAAAAAAAGAAAAAATTAAAAAAAAAGAAAAAAACTCACGCGCTCTCCGTTCCCCACACCCAGCTCGTCCGAAGGGAGGAGAGAACCAGCCCCTAAGCTATAAATGGTAATTCCTATACGTAGACTAACTAAGCGTCACTCGATTTATACAATTGAAAAATCCTAGTCTTTCAGGGCAGGTTTATTGTTATGCTAATCTTATTGTTCTTATTCCCAGTGGGGAGTAGGGTCAACTCGCGCATTCAATGTGATATCGCATTGCAAGCGAGTTTCATCCAAGACAACCCACACGTTGTAGGGGGTGCTTGTTTCATGCTTCGGATGGCACGTAAGACTGATGCATGTATCACTTTGTATTTAATACTACTCAATGATACTTCCACTTGTTAATTGATTATTGCTCTTGCGTTTGAAATGCATGGATGCAGTAGGAAAGAGTACCTAGACAGGTTACAGAGGCGCGCTTCTGCAATCATTGAAGGCAGAAAAAAAAAGACAAAATGAATTAATCTTACTTTGTCCTCATCCTTTTGGCTTAAATTTTTCGTAGAATTGTATGCTGGTATACAAATGCCTAAATAGTCTAGCCCGGGCATATCGGCTTTTAAATGAGTTCCGGTTTTCTAGTCAATTCCATTATTACAATACCAGAAGCAAAGATCTGCAGCTTCGCTTACCGTTAGCAAGAACTGCTAAGTACCAATCTTCGCAAAATTTTGAATCTTCGTTTCGCTACAACGGGGCAAAAACATGGAACTCCCTACCTGGCAATATCCGTAATATCTCAGCTTTGATGCCTTTTAAACAGGCACTTACTGTGTCGTCTTTTCGTAACTAAACACAGTTCTTATATTTTAATTTCATTAGTATATATTAATTTATCTATATACATTCATAATCATTTATAGTTATAGTTATATCTTTATGTATGTAAATGCAATGTGATGTATGTTTTGTGCAGAGCCCCACTTAAACCAGCTATGTGGAACTGCAGGCATTCTAATTTCTGCTTAAATATTTATTCATCAATAAAGAAATATGTACAACATGGGATGTAAAAGTTAAATAATTTTAGTTTGTAAACGTTTCGAATGAGAAAGGCTGTTTTTATCATAAAAAGAAAAGAAAAAATTAAAAAACTCACGCGCTCTCCGTTCCCCACACCCAGCTCGTCCGAAGGGAGGAGAGAACCAGCCCCTAAGCTATAAATGGTAATTCCTATACGTAGACTAACTAAGCGTCACTCGATTTATACAATTGAAAAATCCTAGTCTTTCAGAGCATGTTTATTGTTATGCTAATCTTATTGTTCTTATTCCCAGTGGGGAGTAGGGTCAACTCGCGCATTCAATGTGATATCGCATTGCAAGCGAGTTTCATCCAAGACAACCCACACGTTGTAGGGGGTGCTTGTTTTATGCTTCGGATGGCACGTAAGACTGATGCATGTATCACTTTGTATTTAATACTACTCAATGATACTTCCACTTGTTGATTATTGCTCTTGCGTTTGAAATGCATGGATGCAGTATAAACACTAGGAAAGAGTACCTAGACAGGTTACAGAGGCGCGCTGCTGCAATCATTGAAGGCAGAAAAAAAAAGACAAAATGAATCAATCTTACTTTCTCCTCATCCTTTTGGCAGAAATTGTTCGTAGAATTGTATGCTGGTATACAAATGCCTAAATAGTCTAGACTGGGTATATACCTAATAAATGAGTTCCGGTTTTCTTGTCAATTCCATTATTACAATACCAGAAGCAAAGATCTGCAGCTTCGCTTACCGTAAGCAAGAACTGCTAAGTACCAATATTCGCAAAATTTTGAATCTTCGTTTCGCTACAACGGGGCAAAAACATGGAACTCCCTACCTGTCAATATCCGTAATATCTCAGCTTTGATGCCTTTTAAACAGGCTCTTACTGAGTCCTCTTTTCGTAACTAAACACAGTTCTTATATTTTCATTGGTATATATTAATTTATCTATATACATTCATAATCATTTATAGTTATAGTTATATCTTTATGTATGTAAATGCAATGTGATGTATGTTTTGTGCAGAGCCCCACTTAAACCAGCTATGTGGAACTGCAGGCATTCTAATTTCTGCTTAAATATTTATTCATCAATAAATAAATAAATAAATATGTACAACATGGGATGTAAAAGTTAAATAATTTTAGTTTGTAAACGTTTCGAATGAGAAAGGCTGTTTTTATCATAAAAAAAAAGAAAAAATTAAAAAAAAAGAAAAAAACTCACGCGCTCTCCGTTCCCCACACCCAGCTCGTCCGAAGGGAGGAGAGAACCAGCCCCTAAGCTATAAATGGTAATTCCTATACGTAGACTAACTAAGCGTCACTCGATTTATACAATTGAAAAATCCTAGTCTTTCAGGGCAGGTTTATTGTTATGCTAATCTTATTGTTCTTATTCCCAGTGGGGAGTAGGGTCAACTCGCGCATTCAATGTGATATCGCATTGCAAGCGAGTTTCATCCAAGACAACCCACACGTTGTAGGGGGTGCTTGTTTTATGCTTCGGATGGCACGTAAGACTGATGCATGTATCACTTTGTATTTAATACTACTCAATGATACTTCCACTTGTTAATTGATTATTGCTCTTGCGTTTGAAATGCATGGATGCAGTAGGAAAGAGTACCTAGACAGGTTACAGAGGCGCGCTTCTGCAATCATTGAAGGCAGAAAAAAAAAGACAAAATGAATTAATCTTACTTTGTCCTCATCCTTTTGGCTTAAATTTTTCGTAGAATTGTATGCTGGTATACAAATGCCTAAATAGTCTAGCCCGGGCATATCGGCTTTTAAATGAGTTCCGGTTTTCTAGTCAATTCCATTATTACAATACCAGAAGCAAAGATCTGCAGCTTCGCTTACCGTTAGCAAGAACTGCTAAGTACCAATCTTCGCAAAATTTTGAATCTTCGTTTCGCTACAACGGGGCAAAAACATGGAACTCCCTACCTGTCAATATCCGTAATATCTCAGCTTTGATGCCTTTTAAACAGGCACTTACTGTGTCGTCTTTTCGTAACTAAACACAGTTCTTATATTTTCATTAGTATATATTAATTTATCTATATACATTCATAATCATTTATAGTTATAGTTATATCTTTATGTATGTAAATGCAATGTGATGTATGTTTTGTGCAGAGCCCCACTTAAACCAGCTATGTGGAACTGCAGGCATTCTAATTTCTGCTTAAATATTTATTCATCAATAAATAAATAAATAAATAAATATGTACAACATGGGATGTAAAAGTTAAATAATTTTAGTTTGTAAACGTTTCGAATGAGAAAGGCTGTTTTTATCATAAAAAAAAAGAAAAAATTAAAAAAAAAGAAAAAAACTCACGCGCTCTCCGTTCCCCACACCCAGCTCGTCCGAAGGGAGGAGAGAACCAGCCCCTAAGCTATAAATGGTAATTCCTATACGTAGACTAACTAAGCGTCACTCGATTTATACAATTGAAAAATCCTAGTCTTTCAGGGCAGGTTTATTGTTATGCTAATCTTATTGTTCTTATTCCCAGTGGGGAGTAGGGTCAACTCGCGCATTCAATGTGATATCGCATTGCAAGCGAGTTTCATCCAAGACAACCCACACGTTGTAGGGGGTGCTTGTTTCATGCTTCGGATGGCACGTAAGACTGATGCATGTATCACTTTGTATTTAATACTACTCAATGATACTTCCACTTGTTGATTATTGCTCTTGCGTTTAAAATGCATGGATGCAGTAGGAAAGAGTACCTAGACAGGTTACAGAGGCGCGCTTCTGCAATCATTGAAGGCAGAAAAAAAAAGACAAAATGAATTAATCTTACTTTGTCCTCATCCTTTTGGCAGAAATTGTTCGTAGAATTGTATGCTGGTATACAAATGCCTAAATAGTCTAGCCCGGGCATATCGGTTATTAAATGAGTTCCGGTTTTCTAGTCAATTCCATTATTACAATACAATACAACGGGGCAAAAACATGGAACTCCCTACCTGTCAATATCCGTAATATCTCAGCTTTGATGCCTTTTAAACAGGCACTTACTGTGTCGTCTTTTCGTAACTAAACACAGTTCTTATATTTTCATTAGTATATATTAATTTATCTATATACATTCATAATCATTTATAGTTATAGTTATATCTTTATGTATGTAAATGCAATGTGATGTATGTTTTGTGCAGAGCCCCACTTAAACCAGCTATGTGGAACTGCAGGCATTCTGATTTCTGCTTAAATATTTATTCATCAATAAAGAAATATGTACAACATGGGATGTAAAAGTTAAATAATTTTAGTTTGTAAACGTTTCGAATGAGAAAGGCTGTTTTTATCATAAAAAGAAAAGAAAAAATTAAAAAACTCACGCGCTCTCCGTTCCCCACACCCAGCTCGTCCGAAGGGAGGAGAGAACCAGCCCCTAAGCTATAAATGGTAATTCCTATACGTAGACTAACTAAGCGTCACTCGATTTATACAATTGAAAAATCCTAGTCTTTCAGAGCATGTTTATTGTTATGCTAATCTTATTGTTCTTATTCCCAGTGGGGAGTAGGGTCAACTCGCGCATTCAATGTGATATCGCATTGCAAGCGAGTTTCATCCAAGACAACCCACACGTTGTAGGGGGTGCTTGTTTTATGCTTCGGATGGCACGTAAGACTGATGCATGTATCACTTTGTATTTAATACTACTCAATGATACTTCCACTTGTTGATTATTGCTCTTGCGTTTGAAATGCATGGATGCAGTATAAACACTAGGAAAGAGTACCTAGACAGGTTACAGAGGCGCGCTGCTGCAATCATTGAAGGCAGAAAAAAAAAGACAAAATGAATCAATCTTACTTTCTCCTCATCCTTTTGGCAGAAATTGTTCGTAGAATTGTATGCTGGTATACAAATGCCTAAATAGTCTAGACTGGGTATATACCTAATAAATGAGTTCCGGTTTTCTTGTCAATTCCATTATTACAATACCAGAAGCAAAGATCTGCAGCTTCGCTTACCGTAAGCAAGAACTGCTAAGTACCAATATTCGCAAAATTTTGAATCTTCGTTTCGCTACAACGGGGCAAAAACATGGAACTCCCTACCTGTCAATATCCGTAATATCTCAGCTTTGATGCCTTTTAAACAGGCTCTTACTGAGTCCTCTTTTCGTAACTAAACACAGTTCTTATATTTTCATTGGTATATATTAATTTATCTATATACATTCATAATCATTTATAGTTATAGTTATATCTTTATGTATGTAAATGCAATGTGATGTATGTTTTGTGCAGAGCCCCACTTAAACCAGCTATGTGGAACTGCAGGCATTCTAATTTCTGCTTAAATATTTATTCATCAATAAATAAATAAATAAATATGTACAACATGGGATGTAAAAGTTAAATAATTTTAGTTTGTAAACGTTTCGAATGAGAAAGGCTGTTTTTATCATAAAAAAAAAAGAAAAAATTAAAAAAAAAGAAAAAAACTCACGCGCTCTCCGTTCCCCACACCCAGCTCGTCCGAAGGGAGGAGAGAACCAGCCCCTAAGCTATAAATGGTAATTCCTATACGTAGACTAACTAAGCGTCACTCGATTTATACAATTGAAAAATCCTAGTCTTTCAGGGCAGGTTTATTGTTATGCTAATCTTATTGTTCTTATTCCCAGTGGGGAGTAGGGTCAACTCGCGCATTCAATGTGATATCGCATTGCAAGCGAGTTTCATCCAAGACAACCCACACGTTGTAGGGGGTGCTTGTTTTATGCTTCGGATGGCACGTAAGACTGATGCATGTATCACTTTGTATTTAATACTACTCAATGATACTTCCACTTGTTAATTGATTATTGCTCTTGCGTTTGAAATGCATGGATGCAGTAGGAAAGAGTACCTAGACAGGTTACAGAGGCGCGCTTCTGCAATCATTGAAGGCAGAAAAAAAAAGACAAAATGAATTAATCTTACTTTGTCCTCATCCTTTTGGCTTAAATTTTTCGTAGAATTGTATGCTGGTATACAAATGCCTAAATAGTCTAGCCCGGGCATATCGGCTTTTAAATGAGTTCCGGTTTTCTAGTCAATTCCATTATTACAATACCAGAAGCAAAGATCTGCAGCTTCGCTTACCGTTAGCAAGAACTGCTAAGTACCAATCTTCGCAAAATTTTGAATCTTCGTTTCGCTACAACGGGGCAAAAACATGGAACTCCCTACCTGTCAATATCCGTAATATCTCAGCTTTGATGCCTTTTAAACAGGCACTTACTGTGTCGTCTTTTCGTAACTAAACACAGTTCTTATATTTTCATTAGTATATATTAATTTATCTATATACATTCATAATCATTTATAGTTATAGTTATATCTTTATGTATGTAAATGCAATGTGATGTATGTTTTGTGCAGAGCCCCACTTAAACCAGCTATGTGGAACTGCAGGCATTCTAATTTCTGCTTAAATATTTATTCATCAATAAATAAATAAATAAATATGTACAACATGGGATGTAAAAGTTAAATAATTTTAGTTTGTAAACGTTTCGAATGAGAAAGGCTGTTTTTATCATAAAAAAAAAAGAAAAAATTAAAAAAAAAGAAAAAAACTCACGCGCTCTCCGTTCCCCACACCCAGCTCGTCCGAAGGGAGGAGAGAACCAGCCCCTAAGCTATAAATGGTAATTCCTATACGTAGACTAACTAAGCGTCACTCGATTTATACAATTGAAAAATCCTAGTCTTTCAGGGCAGGTTTATTGTTATGCTAATCTTATTGTTCTTATTCCCAGTGGGGAGTAGGGTCAACTCGCGCATTCAATGTGATATCGCATTGCAAGCGAGTTTCATCCAAGACAACCCACACGTTGTAGGGGGTGCTTGTTTCATGCTTCGGATGGCACGTAAGACTGATGCATGTATCACTTTGTATTTAATACTACTCAATGATACTTCCACTTGTTGATTATTGCTCTTGCGTTTAAAATGCATGGATGCAGTAGGAAAGAGTACCTAGACAGGTTACAGAGGCGCGCTTCTGCAATCATTGAAGGCAGAAAAAAAAAGACAAAATGAATTAATCTTACTTTGTCCTCATCCTTTTGGCTTAAATTTTTCGTAGAATTGTATGCTGGTATACAAATGCCTAAATAGTCTAGCCCGGGCATATCGGCTTTTAAATGAGTTCCGGTTTTCTAGTCAATTCCATTATTACAATACCAGAAGCAAAGATCTGCAGCTTCGCTTACCGTTAGCAAGAACTGCTAAGTACCAATCTTCGCAAAATTTTGAATCTTCGTTTCGCTACAACGGGGCAAAAACATGGAACTCCCTACCTGTCAATATCCGTAATATCTCAGCTTTGATGCCTTTTAAACAGGCACTTACTGTGTCGTCTTTTCGTAACTAAACACAGTTCTTATATTTTCATTAGTATATATTAATTTATCTATATACATTCATAATCATTTATAGTTATAGTTATATCTTTATGTATGTAAATGCAATGTGATGTATGTTTTGTGCAGAGCCCCACTTAAACCAGCTATGTGGAACTGCAGGCATTCTAATTTCTGCTTAAATATTTATTCATCAATAAATAAATAAATAAATATGTACAACATGGGATGTAAAAGTTAAATAATTTTAGTTTGTAAACGTTTCGAATGAGAAAGGCTGTTTTTATCATAAAAAAAAAAGAAAAAATTAAAAAAAAAGAAAAAAACTCACGCGCTCTCCGTTCCCCACACCCAGCTCGTCCGAAGGGAGGAGAGAACCAGCCCCTAAGCTATAAATGGTAATTCCTATACGTAGACTAACTAAGCGTCACTCGATTTATACAATTGAAAAATCCTAGTCTTTCAGGGCAGGTTTATTGTTATGCTAATCTTATTGTTCTTATTCCCAGTGGGGAGTAGGGTCAACTCGCGCATTCAATGTGATATCGCATTGCAAGCGAGTTTCATCCAAGACAACCCACACGTTGTAGGGGGTGCTTGTTTCATGCTTCGGATGGCACGTAAGACTGATGCATGTATCACTTTGTATTTAATACTACTCAATGATACTTCCACTTGTTGATTATTGCTCTTGCGTTTAAAATGCATGGATGCAGTAGGAAAGAGTACCTAGACAGGTTACAGAGGCGCGCTTCTGCAATCATTGAAGGCAGAAAAAAAAAGACAAAATGAATTAATCTTACTTTGTCCTCATCCTTTTGGCAGAAATTTTTCGTAGAATTGTATGCTGGTATACAAATGCCTAAATAGTCTAGACTGGGCATATACCTATTAAATGAGTTCCGGTTTTCTAGTCAATTCCATTATTACAATACCAGAAGCAAAGATCTGCAGCTTCGCTTACCGTTAGCAAGAACTGCTAAGTACCAATCTTCGCAAAATTTTGAATCTTCGTTTCGCTACAACGGGGCAAAAACATGGAACTCCCTACCTGTCAATATCCGTAATATCTCAGCTTTGATGCCTTTTAAACAGGCACTTACTGTGTCGTCTTTTCGTAACTAAATACAGTTCTTATATTTTCATTAGTATATATTAATTTATCTATATACATTCATAATCATTTATAGTTATAGTTATATCTTTATGTATGTAAATGCAATGTGATGTATGTTTTGTGCAGAGCCCCACTTAAACCAGCTATGTGGAACTGCAGGCATTCTAATTTCTGCTTAAATATTTATTCATCAATAAATAAATATGTACAACATGGGATGTAAAAGTTAAATAATTTTAGTTTGTAAACGTTTCGAATGAGAAAGGCTGTTTTTATCATAAAAAAAAAAGAAAAAATTAAAAAACTCACGCGCTCTCCGTTCCCCACACCCAGCTCGTCCGAAGGGAGGAGAGAACCAGCCCCTAAGCTATAAATGGTAATTCCTATACGTAGACTAACTAAGCGTCACTCGATTTATACAATTGAAAAATCCTAGTCTTTCAGGGCAGGTTTATTGTTATGCTAATCTTATTGTTCTTATTCCCAGTGGGGAGTAGGGTCAACTCGCGCATTCAATGTGATATCGCATTGCAAGCGAGTTTCATCCAAGACAACCCACACGTTGTAGGGGGTGCTTGTTTCATGCTTCGGATGGCACGTAAGACTGATGCATGTATCACTTTGTATTTAATACTACTCAATGATACTTCCACTTGTTAATTGATTATTGCTCTTGCGTTTGAAATGCATGGATGCAGTAGGAAAGAGTACCTAGACAGGTTACAGAGGCGCGCTTCTGCAATCATTGAAGGCAGAAAAAAAAAGACAAAATGAATTAATCTTACTTTGTCCTCATCCTTTTGGCTTAAATTTTTCGTAGAATTGTATGCTGGTATACAAATGCCTAAATAGTCTAGCCCGGGCATATCGGCTTTTAAATGAGTTCCGGTTTTCTAGTCAATTCCATTATTACAATACCAGAAGCAAAGATCTGCAGCTTCGCTTACCGTTAGCAAGAACTGCTAAGTACCAATCTTCGCAAAATTTTGAATCTTCGTTTCGCTACAACGGGGCAAAAACATGGAACTCCCTACCTGTCAATATCCGTAATATCTCAGCTTTGATGCCTTTTAAACAGGCACTTACTGTGTCGTCTTTTCGTAACTAAACACAGTTCTTATATTTTCATTAGTATATATTAATTTATCTATATACATTCATAATCATTTATAGTTATAGTTATATCTTTATGTATGTAAATGCAATGTGATGTATGTTTTGTGCAGAGCCCCACTTAAACCAGCTATGTGGAACTGCAGGCATTCTAATTTCTGCTTAAATATTTATTCATCAATAAATAAATATGTACAACATGGGATGTAAAAGTTAAATAATTTTAGTTTGTAAACGTTTCGAATGAGAAAGGCTGTTTTTATCATAAAAAAAAAAGAAAAAATTAAAAAACTCACGCGCTCTCCGTTCCCCACACCCAGCTCGTCCGAAGGGAGGAGAGAACCAGCCCCTAAGCTATAAATGGTAATTCCTATACGTAGACTAACTAAGCGTCACTCGATTTATACAATTGAAAAATCCTAGTCTTTCAGGGCATGTTTATTGTTATGCTAATCTTATTGTTCTTATTCCCAGTGGGGAGTAGGGTCAACTCGCGCATTCAATGTGATATCGCAAATCAAGCGAGTTTCATCCAAGACAACCCACACGTTGTAGGGGGTGCTTGTTTTATGCTTCGGATGGCACGTAAGATTGAGGCATGTATCACTTTGTATTTAATACTACTCAATGATACTTCCACTTGTTGATTATTGCTCTTGCGTTTGAAATGCATGGATGCAGTATAAACACTAGGAAAGAGTACCTAGACAGGTTACAGAGGCGCGCTTCTGCAATCATTGAAGGCAGAAAAAAAAAGACAAAATGAATCAATCTTACTTTCTCCTCATCCTTTTGGCAGAAATTGTTCGTAGAATTGTATGCTGGTATACAAATGCCTAAATAGTCTAGACTGGGTATATACCTAATAAATGAGTTCCGGTTTTCTTGTCAATTCCATTATTACAATACCAGAAGCAAAGATCTGCAGCTTCGCTTACCGTAAGCAAGAACTGCTAAGTACCAATATTCGCAAAATTTTGAATCTTCGTTTCGCTACAACGGGGCAAAAACATGGAACTCCCTACCTGTCAATATCCGTAATATCTCAGCTTTGATGCCTTTTAAACAGGCACTTACTGAGTCCTATTTTCGTAACTAAACACAGTTCTTATATTTTCATTGGTATATATTAATTTATCTATATACATTCATAATCATTTATAGTTATAGTTATATCTTTATGTATGTAAATGCAATGTGATGTATGTTTTGTGCAGAGCCCCACTTAAACCAGCTATGTGGAACTGCAGGCATTCTAATTTCTGCTTAAATATTTATTCATCAATAAATAAATAAATAAATATGTACAACATGGGATGTAAAAGTTAAATAATTTTAGTTTGTAAACGTTTCGAATGAGAAAGGCTGTTTTTATCATAAAAAAAAAAGAAAAAATTAAAAAAAAAGAAAAAAACTCACGCGCTCTCCGTTCCCCACACCCAGCTCGTCCGAAGGGAGGAGAGAACCAGCCCCTAAGCTATAAATGGTAATTCCTATACGTAGACTAACTAAGCGTCACTCGATTTATACAATTGAAAAATCCTAGTCTTTCAGGGCAGGTTTATTGTTATGCTAATCTTATTGTTCTTATTCCCAGTGGGGAGTAGGGTCAACTCGCGCATTCAATGTGATATCGCATTGCAAGCGAGTTTCATCCAAGACAACCCACACGTTGTAGGGGGTGCTTGTTTCATGCTTCGGATGGCACGTAAGACTGATGCATGTATCACTTTGTATTTAATACTACTCAATGATACTTCCACTTGTTGATTATTGCTCTTGCGTTTAAAATGCATGGATGCAGTAGGAAAGAGTACCTAGACAGGTTACAGAGGCGCGCTTCTGCAATCATTGAAGGCAGAAAAAAAAAGACAAAATGAATTAATCTTACTTTGTCCTCATCCTTTTGGCAGAAATTGTTCGTAGAATTGTATGCTGGTATACAAATGCCTAAATAGTCTAGCCCGGGCATATCGGTTATTAAATGAGTTCCGGTTTTCTAGTCAATTCCATTATTACAATACAATACAACGGGGCAAAAACATGGAACTCCCTACCTGTCAATATCCGTAATATCTCAGCTTTGATGCCTTTTAAACAGGCACTTACTGTGTCGTCTTTTCGTAACTAAACACAGTTCTTATATTTTCATTAGTATATATTAATTTATCTATATACATTCATAATCATTTATAGTTATAGTTATATCTTTATGTATGTAAATGCAATGTGATGTATGTTTTGTGCAGAGCCCCACTTAAACCAGCTATGTGGAACTGCAGGCATTCTAATTTCTGCTTAAATATTTATTCATAAATAAATAAATAAATAAATAAATATGTACAACATGGGATGTAAAAGTTAAATAATTTTAGTTTGTAAACGTTTCGAATGAGAAAGGCTGTTTTTATCAGAAAAAGAAAAGAAAAAATTAAAAAACTCACGCGCTCTCCGTTCCCCACACCCAGCTCGTCCGAAGGGAGGAGAGAACCAGCCCCTAAGCTATAAATGGTAATTCCTATACGTAGACTAACTAAGCGTCACTCGATTTATACAATTGAAAAATCCTAGTCTTTCAGAGCATGTTTATTGTTATGCTAATCTTCTTGTTCTTATTCCCAGTGGGGAGTAGGGTCAACTCGCGCATTCAATGTGATATCGCATTGCAAGCGAGTTTCATCCAAGACAACCCACACGTTGTAGGGGGTGCTTGTTTTATGCTTCGGATGGCACGTAAGACTGATGCATGTATCACTTTGTATTTAATACTACTCAATGGTACTTCCACTTGTTAAAAAAAGACTTAGTGACAAAAGAGATAATAAGCTTAAAAAGGAGGCTTAGTTGTGGGGAGAATGTTAGTGTGCAAGTGGATAAGTTAGAAAGTCGTTTGAAACAAATTGTTGAGAGTGAGTGGGAGGGTGTGAAAGTGAGGAGCAGAGCAAGATGGGTTGAGGATGGGGAAAAGCCTTCTAGATTTTTCCTCAGCCTCAATAAGCAGCATGGAGGAAACAATGAAATAGATCGTTTGATGGATTTAGAGAGGAGACTACGGAACGTAGTATACAAGATGAACTATTTACAAAGATAGAGAGGGGATTACAAAGTGAGTCGTGTGAAAAATGTGAGGGTTTGATAAATGTGAGTGAAATGGAAAATGCTGTTAAGGGAATGGGGTTGGGAAAAACGCCTGGGGAGGATGGGTTATCTTTAGAATTTTACAGATATTTTTGGGATTTGTTGTTACCTTTTCTAACTAAAGTGGCGAATGAGAGTTTTGAGAGGGGTGGGTTTCCGGAGGGTATGGTGAGGAGTGTTGTGAGACTGTTGTTTAAGAAGGGCGATAGGTCTAATTTGCGTAACTAGCGACCTATCTCCCTGCTTAACGCTGACTATAAAATTATTGCAAAAGTTCTGGGGGGAGGTTGCGCAGTGTGATGGGAGAGGTGGTAGGGGGTGACCAAACGTGTGGGGTACTTGGGAGGTCTATTTTTGAAAATTTGAACTTCGTGCGTGATATGCTGTGGGATATTGAGAGGTTAGGTCAGGGGGGGATAATGCTTTCACTCGATCAAGAGAAAGCTTTTGATCGTGTAGATAGAAATTTTTTGGGTAGAGTTTTAGAGTGCTTAGGGTTTGGGGATTCCTTTAGAAAGTGGATGAGTGTACTGTATCGAGGTGCGTGTGCGTGAGTTATATGTAATGGGGATTTAACGGGAAAGATTCTTTTGGAGAAGGGGATTAGGCAGGGATGTCCCTTGTCACCTATGTTGTACGTCTTAGTAGCAGAGGTATTGGCATGCAATATCAGAGCGGATGAAAGGGTACAGGGTTTTTTGATCCCGGGGTCGGGGGGAAGGGAGTCAAAAGTGGTGCAATATGCCGATGATACGACTTTGTTGTTACAGAACGAGGCATTGGTGGGGAGGGTTCTTGATTTAGTTGACTTTTTTGGGAGGGGTACTGGGGCAAAGTTAAATAGGGTTAAGTCTGAGGCAATGTGGGTGGGTAGGTGGAAAGGAAGAGTGGACAAACCGTGGGGTATCAAATGGGTGGTAAAAATGAAAATTTTGGGAATCTGGTTTGGGGATAACGTAAGGGATGAGAATTGGGTGGGAAAGGTGGAGAAACTGAAAGGGGTATTAAACAGTTGGTCGGGGAGGAAACTTTCCTTATGGGGTAGGGTTTTAATTGTCAAAGTTTTGGGATTGTCACAGTTAGTTTATGCTGCTAGGGTATTAAGTGTTCCTAAAAGTGTTGTGGGGGAAGTAAATAAATTGATATGGGGCTTTGTGTGGGGAGGTAGGGTTGAACTAATAAAGAGAGAAACGTGTTTGTTACCGTCAAAGGAGGGGGGATTGGGAATGGTAGACTTTAGTATAAGAATTAGAGCTTTGCATGTGGTGAACGTTTTGTGTACGTTACGTCGTGATGACTGTATGGCTTTTTGTTATATGAGATATTTGTTGGGTAATCGTGTTGCCAATATAGTTGAAGGGATGTCTGCTTTACGTACTAATTTGTTGCCTTCGTCTGAAGTGCTACCTGATTTTTATGTAAAAGTATTAGCTGATCTTCGTTCGATTGCTGTTAAAGCGGATATGCCAGTAAAATCGGTGTATCCGCTTATGGTGGGTGTTGTATATGTGAAACCGAGATGTGAGTTATTGTGGAGTTGTTGTGTGCAAGGGTTGGTATGGAGAGATGTGTGGGGTACTTTTAGAAAGTCAATAGCGATTAAGTCAGTTAGTGAAATACGTTGGAGGATTATACATCGAGTAACGAAAGTTAGAGTGAGTCTGAAAGAATGGGGACATAATATCGTTGGGGTAGGGTGTGCAGTGTGTAATAAACAAGAGACCATCTTGCATTGTTTTTTAGAGTGTCCAAGAGTGAAAAAAGCATGGGGTTGGGTGATGGTTGTGTTGCGAAGTATTCTTCCTAGTGGTTTTCGTATCGATATTAGAAATGTGTTCTTTTGTTTGTTCATGAGTGGACGCAGAGAGGATGTGATAATTGTCTTTGTGATTGAATGTATGTTGAAAGCTATTTGGGTGTTTCGCAATCGTGCAACCTTTGATCATAGTATTGTATCGTATCGTGATGTTATTCGTCTGTGTCAACATGACATCAGAGAGCGAATTTTAGTGGATCAGGTACGCCACTCTGATGTTATGTTTCGCAAAACATGGGAGGTGGGTGATTTTCTAGTGCGCTTTAAGTGACTTAGTGTTTTGTGATTTTGGGGGTTTTTTTTGGGGGGGGGGGGGGGGTTAGATAAATTAAGATGATAGTAGCATTGATATGCTATTTTTCAAGTGAAAATCACAAGTACATATTAAGTCAAACAAAGGAAGAACATTATGAAATAAATAATATTGTGTAACTCGCTTGTAGGGTAGCTACTGATAAAAGGTCGAATAATTAGCTAGTTTAAGGTTACCCTCAAATGTAACATAAACGAGGAGTGCGTTTGACCTTATTTAGTATAACTAAGTAAGAATAAGTCACCATTGTGATATTATTAGTAAATAATTGAAAGATTGTAAAGATGTGAATTTTGTAAATAGCTAGACTTCATTGACTTGATGGAAAAATAAGTGATTTATTGTAAATATTTATAGCTGATTTAAGGAGGCTCGAAATGGTTTTTTGACCGAGCGCGCGCGCGCGCAATATCGCCAATTTTACAAGACCCCTCTGACGCGTACAAAATGTATTTCTATTAATATCAACACAATTAAATGGTAGATTTTTTTAATTTTTTGGCATTTTGTTCCAATTAATGTTTAGATTTAGTAGGTCTTTTTTAAGAAAAATCTGTAATGAAAAAACATTTATATCTAGAAAAAAATCATTTTTTAAATATTTTAAAGGTTTCGCATTACAGATTTTTTTTATTTTTCCTCAGTTGCAAGAACATGTAGGGAACTAGACATGTACAAGTTTTAAAAAACTTTCACCAAAAGGATTTGGAGATATCAGCTTTAATAAAAGAATTTAAGGTCTTTTTTACAGCAGCCTGCTGTTGTCATGACAACGTCAAACGCAATAATTTAAAACAAATTGATTTTCTAGATCCATAAGCTTTAAAATGATATATCGGTTAACTGTATAGTTTCAAAATAATGCTGCATAATATGCAATATAAAGTAGGTATATAGATATATACAGAAACCATTTCGAGCCTCCTTAAGTAGATGTAAGCTGATGTACATAATAATAATCTATTCTGTTTTTCAATAAAACAATTTAAAAAAAAAAATATTGATTATTGCTCTTGCGTTTGAAATGCATGGATGCAGTATAAACACTAGGAAAGAGTACCTAGACAGGTCACAGAGGCGCGCTGCTGCAATCATTGAAGGAGAAAAAAAAAAGACAAAATGAATCAATCTTACTTTCTCCTCATCCTTTTGGCAGAAATTGTTCGTAGAATTGTATGCTGGTATACAAATGCCTAAATAGTCTAGACTGGGCATATACCTATTAAATGAGTTCCGGTTTTCTTGTCAATTCCATTATTACAATACCAGAAGCAAAGATCTGCAGCTTCGCTTACCGTTAGCAAGAACTGCTAAGTACCAATCTTCGCAAAATTTTGAATCTTCGTTTCGCTACAACGGGGCAAAAACATGGAACTCCCTACCTGTCAATATCCGTAATATCTCAGCTTTGATGCCTTTTAAACAGGCACTTACTGAGTCCTCTTTTCGTAACTAAACACAGTTCTTATATTTTCATTGGTATATATTAATTTATCTATATACATTCATAATCATTTATAGTTATAGTTATATCTTTATGTATGTAAATGCAATGTGATGTATGTTTTGTGCAGAGCCCCACTTAAACCAGCTATGTGGAACTGCAGGCATTCTAATTTCTGCTTAAATATTTATTCATAAATAAATAAATAAATCAAAAAATAAATATGTACAACATGGGATGTAAAAGTTAAAAAATTTTAGTTTGTAAACGTTTCGAATGAGAAAGGCTGTTTTTATCAGAAAAAGAAAAGAAAAAATTAAAAAAAAGAAAAAAACTCACGCGCTCTCCGTTCCCCACACCCAGCTCGTCCGAAGGGAGGAGAGAACCAGCCCCTAAGCTATAAATGGTAATTCCTATACGTAGACTAACTAAGCGTCACTCGATTTATATAATTGAAAAATCCTAGTCTTTCAGGGCAGGTTTATTGTTATGCTAATCTTATTGTTCTTATTCCCAGTGGGGAGTAGGGTCAACTCGCGCATTCAATGTGATATCGCATTGCAAGCGAGTTTCATCCAAGACAACCCACACGTTGTAGGGGGTGCTTGTTTTATGCTTCGGATGGCACGTAAGATTGAGGCATGTATCACTTTGTATTTAATACTACTCAATGATACTTCCACTTGTTGATTATTGCTCTTGCGTTTGAAATGCATGGATGCAGTATAAACACTAGGAAAGAGTACCTAGACAGGTTACAGAGGCGCGCTGCTGCAATCATTGAAGGCAGAAAAAAAAGACAAAATGAATCAATGTTACTTTCTCCTCATCCTTTTGGCAGAAATTTTTCGTAGAATTGTATGCTGGTATACAAATGCCTAAATAGTCTAGACTGAATAATCGTGTTATAATCCATATTTCTCAGTGAATTCTCTAGCTTACATGTAATTACTTGAAGAACTTGTTCCTGATAGTGGTAGCGGAAAAGTTGGAGGAGATTATAATTTTCACTTAAATGATGCAAATAATTTATCAGCAAAGAAATTCCTCAGCCTAATCACATCATTCGACTACATAAATCACGTACTCAACGATACTCATAAAAAAGGCCACACCGGCATTGGATCTACAATCAACAAGATCAGACGACAAATTCGTATCAAACATAGACGTAATAGATCCAGCCATCTCTGACCATTTTCCGGTGAACTATAAACTCTTGCTCGTTTCGTGCTGATCATGAAAGATTCTGGCCTTCTTGATTCATCCATTAAATCCGAACTTGTTGATGCTTATGAGAACACGCTGTCAACTTTACTAGGCACCCACGCACCGGCTAAAACCAAAACATTAACACTGCGCACTGTTTCTCCTTGGTACACTGATCAAGAGATAAGAGAACAAAAGATCATTAGGAGGCGCCTGGAACTTCAATGGAGGACCAAAAAACTTACAGTACATAGAGAGTTGTACATCCAACAATGTATCGCTGTAAACAGGCTCATCTTTTCAGCAAAGACCAACTACTATAAAGATATGATAACTGACTGTGAGACTAACCAAAGAGAAGTCTTGTTTAAAGGGACAGTAGAAAGAAAATACCCACCATGTGTTTCACCTGTGGAGCTTGCAAATAAGTTTGCAGACTCTGCTTTGTATTTTGAAACTGTTGGATCTACGGGTTGTGCTAGCAAATCCTTTCTGATGTTGTCTATCTTGTTTTCGAAAGAGACATTTATATTAAAAAAAATGATGCTAAACTTGAATCCTTCTTACCAATATCTATGGAAAAACAGTCTTTGCTTACGCGAAAAATAGCTAAAACAACCTGCATACTCGATCCAATTCCCTCCAAGGTATTGATGGAATGCTTTGCCGATCCTTTACCTCTTATCAACACAGGCAGCCCAAACACATTAATACAGTGTTTATATGCATTTTAACGGTCATTATTCGAGTTCTCTAAATTTGAGTTTTTATGAATAAAAATGACTCACGTTGATAACTTGTTGTGTCTTTTATTACTTGGCCGAGTTTGAAGCCATTTGGAAACAGTTTCACTGGACTATTTAATTTGTTTTAAATAATTTATAGGTAGGGGGAAAAAAATTAAATTTTCAGTTTTTATCGAAAGCTATATATTAGTTCAAAATAATTATATTTCACCGCTTGTCTATTAAGTTATCTCCCAATATTTGTAGTTCTGATGAAGAAGAAGAAGGCGGACAGTGAGAGTCGAGAAAAATTTAATAAGCGCTTTGAGTAAATACGGTACACCACGTACAACCAAAAATCGCTATAAATAAATCGATAGCGAGAAGGAATACTGACATGTGTGGGCTGAAGCTTTGATTGCGACAAACAAAATGTATGAAATAAATACATGTTGGAGTTGTCCCATCCGGCCCTACAGAACTGATTGCTAAGCAAACAAACATGCTCAAAGAGAAACGGATTTTATTTTTCATGTCCTAGTAGAATTATCGTCAAATTCGGTGGTTCCTTTTCCATTCATTTTGTATAGATAATAATATGTCGAAATTTCTCCCTCGTCAGTTGCGTGACGAGGCCAAACATGGCCGGCTGCTAGGTAGGGAAAATGCAATTTGGACTTTTTTAAAAGCAAATTGATTCAAATTGAACGAGAAATCATATTAATTAAACAGCTACGTGCCCAACTAATGTGTATTAGTTGACACAGCGTTTGATGCCATTATAGAAGCAAATTGGTGTTGTTTTTTGGTATAATCCATGCGTTCCTCGAAAACAATTGTCAGGCATTTTACATTGTAATATCCAAGGTTTTGTGGTATTATAAAGATTATAGAGAGAAGAAGAAAACAAGATTTTCACGGATGTTTAGATCGATGATGAAACACCAAAAAATAGCAAAAACATTTTAGAATAGTCAAGTGATATCGAAAACAGAAATCTAGATGGCAATATACGACCAACAGAACTCAGAACGCTGTTCGCGTGCGGATTGTTTTGGGGTCGTTTTCTTGTGGCTAATGCTAAAATTCAGATTTGTGAAAGCTGGGCAATATTTCCTTTTTTTGTAGGGAATAGTCATTGTAATAGTAGTAGTAGACTCTAGACGCATTGTTTTCTTTAATTCTTTATAATAAACCTATAGTATTAACTAAAACAAAAATAATTGTAAAAAGTTGCATATCGGCACGTCCTTGTTGTGTGGGTTTTCCATCTGCTGCCACTCTCACTCCCCAGGGGGAGGGACTCAGTGGTAAAAGTATCGGGTAAAAAAAACAAAAATCTTATATATAAGTTGATGTTCATTATTGAACATTATCACTGTGATTTTCGCTGTGACATGCTGTGTTTTATATTCCAAAGTGTAAAACGCTCGAATAGAGTATTGAATGGTGTATCTCGTCCCGATTCGCCGTTAGCTCTTACTGCGTATGTCAATGGATTGACCGATACTTTCACCTATCTCACCCCCGGTCACACACACACTATACCTCTACATTAAATATATTTATTATATAAACAATAGTCCATATAAGTAAAGATTTAGAAATACATTTGACAATAAAATTCTGCGATAAGACATTGAAATTAAGCCGTTTTTACACGACGTTTCGACGTTATCAAACGCCATTATCAACGGTGAAAATGATAAACTTATAACCATGAATAATAGTGGTTAATTAATTTACAGGGATTTCTACCACTGAGAAATATCTTATTCGAACACACGTAAAAATACGATATTATTTTTTGCATAAAAATATTTTTTGTTTGTATGATAAACAGAATAATACATGGACGCTTTCTTCTCGTGTTCAGATATCGCATTTGAACACCCGAAGATAAATTCCATAATAACAATAATAATAATAATAATAATATTAATAATAATAATAATAACAATAATAATAATAATAATAATAATAATTTTAATATTTATAATGCGCAAAAATACATGTGTATACTCCTATTTCAAAATCGTTGTCGAAAGCCTGCAAATGATACCGGTTAAATGGACTTAATTTGTGATTTATTACACGTTTTTAAAGATATATTTGTATTTATACAAATTATTATTATACAATAATTATACAATAATTATTTATACACTTGTTATGGGCATATAACACAAACACGTACAATCAAAATAAGCTATGAATAAATCGATAACAAGAGAAGAAATACCAACATCCTTTGCATACTTTAGAGTGTGGACTATGTTTTTTTTTGCGACAACGATTTTTGAAATAAGTGTATGATCCAATGTGCAGTACATGCTATAAAATAATCACTAGATATAGATATATAATTACCGAATTATGTACATATTAAATAATGGACTAAAAAACAAAACATTCCAATACATCACTCCTCACATATTATAATATTATTAATACTATTTATTTATTTATACACGATGGTTTGTATACAGCATGGCTGATGTGGTCGTGCATATTGTTTTTTGCTGATCGACGGCGGAACGTGTGTGTCAGTTTACAATAAAAGCAAAAAAAAGGAAACGAATTTCTCGCTTTATTCCAAGGCTATTAAAAACTGTTAAAGTGAATCGTCCCCCCATCTGTACACAATTAAAAATCTTTGATTCAAATTCAAGGCTGAATCATGAATGATGATGAACAAAAAGACTAGAAATCATGGATTAACGTTCAAACCCCGATAGATGTACACGACTGTCGTCCACAAGGTCAGTAAGTATCACTGTCCTATTAGAGTTTCTTAAATTTTGCTAAGCAAATTTTTTCCGTGCATGGCAGACATATTTCTTATTTAGATTTACGTCGGCTTTTATACTCGTGAACAATGACTTTGAAGTCATCAAATCAGCCCACCATTTAAAAAGAACAATGACAACAGTTTTCTTTGTAAATAACCGAGCTACCGTCACGACAACACATTTGAATTGATAAATATATATATATATATATATATATATATACACATTAATGCGGTCAACGCATAAGAAGCGACTCTGCTGGCTAAAATCGCTTGGTAGCCGGCTGCAAGATTCTGTGCCGGTACATCGTGCCAAAAGGAAAGGTAGAACTTCTATTGTTTTGTTTATCAAAAACGCAAAACCTTCAGTTCATTGTAGTTGTTCATTTGCACGATAATCAATATACCTTGCTTTGTCAGTAGATTAACATATAGCCACTTTCTCTACAATGTTGGCTGGAGTCAAAGAACACGTTTACCAATTAGCTAGATATTTGTTCCTGTATGTTCTTTTCTTTACGCTGTACGTTTTATCCTGGGTATTAAACTACAAAAAGAACATTAAACCGTTTAATCCCATTTACTTCCTGAGTACCATGGCAGATATCCTGGACACAAAAACGTTAATTCACCCGATGGACAGGTTGTGTATCAACAATATGTTCAATACGTCCATGGATACAGCTGCTAAATGGCGTTTAAAACGGAATAACAGTCAACAAAACCCGTCACTTGAACCACTGCTGTTGAAGATTGCCGAAGAGAACTTTACCAATGCAGCCATGGATCCATCTGAAGAGCTTTACCTAGACAACGAATGGTATCATTTCAACGATAGTTTGAATTTTTTTGATGTAGCATCAAGTGAAGGCAGTACAAGCTTTGTTGCTCACGTGGTCATTCACATCTTTCTTTTCGTGATCGGTGTTCCCGGTAATATTCTCGTGCTAGTGATATTTTCAAGATCTCACGGCGATACTCCATTCAACATGTCCTCAAATGCAATGATTCTAAGTCTAGCTGCTGCAGACTTAGGAATTTTACTTGTTTACGTTCCTTTTTACGTCGCCTACGAAGCCCTGCATCTTGTGTGGCCCTTTGGTGTAGCCATGTGTAAACTGGTTTTCAGCTTCACCCACATTTGTGTCTACACGTCGCTAGGGACGATGATCGGCATTGCCATAGAGCGTTACCTAGTAACGTTTCACTTACACGTGTATAGACCTAAGGTTGTTATGGGAATGATAGCTGCATGGATTGTAGCATTGCTGTTGTCCATCCCACAAATGATCAACCTTCAGCTTGTCAGTTTGGACGAACAAGTCACGCCAGATACAGAATACGCGTGCGAATTGGTATGGCCTGAACCTCTGTACGAGCAAATCCTCTATCCTATTGACTTCGTCTTGTTCTACTTATTGCCATTAGCAGTGATTTCTATTCTGTACGTCAAGATCACTAGCATGTTACGCTCAGCAATACGACAACAAGTACCAAACCGACGGCTAACCAAGCAAGTAAAGAAGGTTGTCTGTGTTTTGATGGTGGTTGTGATCGTGTTTGCAATCTGTAACTTCCCCATCTACATCTTGCATCTGTACAGAATATTCCAGTATGAGAAGTGGCTGGTCGTAGCTGAGGAATCGCCTTGGATTTTTTCTGTTTGTGCAGCAATCTACCTTGTCCCTCACTCTGCCAATCCCATCATTTACGCTATTCTGGATAGAAAGTTTCGTCATCAGATAATCAAAGTCCTGGGGAAGTGTAAGCCATCTTGCCTTTGCCTGACTGTGCTCTGGACATGGGAGCTTTGGAGGTTTTCTTGTCGAGAAGGAAATGAAGAGGAATCAACAGACAGACGACAAGAACTGCTGCAAAGCCTTAACAGATGTCCTTTTCCTGCAGGTGAAGGACAACGCGTTAGCCAATGCACAAAACTTTAAACATTAACACTTGACTGCCTTGGTTATTGCACAAAACTGTAAAACTAAACTAGATAATATATGATATGATACTTCCTCAGTCATTGCACAAAACTGTAAAGTAGAAAGAGAGACTGGAAACTGAACATGACACTGCCTCAGCAATTGCACAAAACTGTAAAACTATATCAAGAAAAGCTAGATAATATATATGATACTTCCTCAGTCATTGCACAAAACTGTAAAGTAGAAAGACTGGAAACTGAACATGACACTGCCTCAGCAATTGCACAAAACTGTAAAACTATATCAAGAAAAGCTAGATAATATATATGATACTTCCTCAGTCATTGCACAAAACTGTAAAACTACATCAATTACATCGTTTTACAAAACGAAAATCGATTATTATGATGCAGCATTTGCCGTATATATAAGTCATTGCATCTGTAATCTAAAAAACTTGCTGTCAGGGCTGTACAGAATAATTGTAAACCAGAAAGTAGGATTTAAAGTTACTGTTAGGTTACACATTTTTGGAATTTAAATAATCAATAGTTTTTAACATGCATGCATTTTTTGTTGTGACTTTCAATAGACCCATTCAGCTTCAATGTTTATTTTCCCATTTCAAACCACGTGTTCATTCCCTTTGGAGTTAATCATTTGTTATGTAACAACTCTCAGGGGAATGTCATGTGGTCTGAAATGTGCAATTTGCATACAGAACTGAATGGGTCTATTAACATAGTTGTATAGATTATGACATTAGCAAAATAGATACCTTACCTTCCCATATTGGCGAATATTCCTGATATTTTTCTTTCGATCGTCTTTCTTCCTATAATAATTTTAGTTTGCCAAGCTTTCGAGCACCAACCGAAATTATCTATTATGCGTTATTCTTATGTGTACACCTAATTGCAATAACATTGTCATATAAAAAAGAAAATTACAAAATAGGAATTAATTAAAAGACAAAAGCAGATTACTCAAGCTGAACTTCTTCTTTTGTCTTTTAATTAATTCCTATTTTGTCATTTTCTTTTTTATATGACAATGTTATTGCAATTAGGTGTATGTATATTTAATTTATTATAGTTGTGTATTATTGTATATTATATTATATATTTGAATGTTGTCATGTGAACTGTATTTGAAATGTTTAATAAAATCAAAATTAAAAAAAAGCTTTCGAGCGATATTTTAGTCTTTTTCAGGGTAGACAGTTATAGAAAATTACTAAACATGGCGGCTACGAACATCTTTTTAATTGCCGAATATTGACGTTAAATTTAGTACCTTCAATAAGTTCTGTTTGGGCTATGTACCTTAGGATTATGATAAAACCTTTAACAGGACTGGATCTAGGGGGTGGCCCTAGTGGCACCGGACACATTCGTTTGTACAAAATGATTATGACTAAACTTAGGACATATTCAAACAAAAAAACGTTATATTGTAACAATATTAGGGGGTAGGGTAGGCTATATTAGGGGGTGGGGTGGGCAATATTAGGGGGTAGGGTGGGCAATATTACGGGGTGGGGTGGGAAATATCAGGGGGTGGGGTGGGCAATATGAAGGGGTGGAGTGGACAATATTAGGGGGTGGGGTTGGCAATATTAAGGAATGGGTTGGTAAATATTAGGGGGTGGGGTGGGCAATATGAAGGGGTGGAGTGCGCAATATTAGGGGAAGGGTTGGCAATATTAGGGGATGGGGTTGGCAATATTAGGGGGTGGGGTTGGTGCATGCGAAAAGCTGTAGGTGATTATCGAGAAATAGTGTGAATTTCTAGACCAAAGTATATATGAAAAACATATAACAAATTATTTAATAAAGCTAGGAAGAAAAACATATATTAGATACATATCCTGTGCAAGTTTGGGCTACCTGTGGTTGAGCTTATTCTTCCTGGACCTGTAAATAAGCCATACCATCTAAATCACCAATTACATATTCCTTATCAAAAAAAAAAATATTTTCTTTTCAACAATTTAATTCATCATTATTTGATCAATGCAAACAAAAGAAGTATAATTATAGCTGTTATTGCTGTTACATGACAATGGCAACATGACATGACAAGATTCCGAGCTAAGTTTTTGCCCAAGATTCATTACTTGAATCCATTGTTTAAAAACATTTGCATATAACTATAATAACAGATATTGTCAGTAAAATTACAATAACAAAAATGTACTAATTGGGTATAATGTTTATGCCATATATTTAATATTATTTTGTATATATTAGTGTTTTCCTGTTCTATTCTCTTTTTTCTTTTCTAAACTTTTTTTTCTTTGTTTAATCTGTTTACAATCTTACCGCTCTTTACACCTGAATATTATGTATTAAACAAAAACCTAAATGGAGGCTAACTCGATAACTTCCCAGTTTATTTAACCTGCATGCTCAATTTCTATATTCTATAAAACATATATAATAGAAGCACTCTCCGATACAAACGAATATAGAAAGAAAAAATGTAAAATGTATAATATAATGGATAATGTAATTAGTAAATAAGCAAATAAAGATTCTATTCTATTCTATTCTGTCATTTCTTTCCCCATTGAATTTAAGTATTATCTAATTCTAGTTAAACATGTTTGTCCAAGTTCAATCAGTTCATTCAGTCTTGCAATGTTCTTATCTTTATACAAACACCTTGGACTGTTTAAAATGTCTGCCAGTTTATCCAAGATGTATGACAATATCATACACTTGTCAAGAAGAGGTTTGTTACCAGCAATAGCACCAATTGACATTCCTTCTAGTGCAATATGTGCTTGCAGCTCAAATTTATATGCTTTTCTCAAGACATCAGTGACATTGTTCTTTATCATGCTGTCAATGATGGAACCCATGTTGGAAGAGTGAAATATCTTGGATACATTCTTCAAGGATGAATAAGCCTCCAGTCCCTTCTCCATTGACTTTATTCTTTGTTGTGTTTTCAATGTCAGTCCAGCTTTTACAATGCAGTAACTTTTTACAGCAATGTTTGCAACTCTCTCGGCATCACTCATAAGTAAAGGCAGTTCAAATTTTCTTGCTTTAACATCTGTTTTACCAGAACAACAATGTCCGTAGTCAAAGTAATCTGCAAACTTCTTGAGACACTGCCAACAGAACTCAGTATTACACAAAACACAGTACATGTGATCACAGCCATCATCCTTCTCAATAGGATAACTACAATTTGGACATTTTTTGGCTGAAACAGATGTGACATTAGACAATGCACCTTTCTTGGATGTCCTATATCCTGTATTCTGAGCTCTAAACTTGTTGGCTTTGTTGCATGTTGCAGGCCAGTGAGCCTGTTCCTGGCAATCAAAGCACCAAATACTGTTACAGGCACATGATACAGGTAGACTGGCAGGAATTGAGCTGGTATCGTCTTTACTTGGTAACACCTTCATAACCAAGTTACACTGATCAGATGGGCAATTCTTCCATGATGGACTAGTTACCATACCTCGTTTGAGTTTCCAGGTAAAGTACTTTCCATACCAGACAGGGGCTAGGGACATGATGGTGACTGGATCAACCACAACTTTACAGGAATGCTCTGGACAGAACAAGTCTACTTGACCACTTCTAAGCTTTGTACATATGTACATCTTCCAGCAGCTGTTACAGAAGGAATGTCCACATGATGTCAACATTGTAAAACCACTGGAATCTGTTAAAGACAGTCAGGAAGTGAGAAATCATATCAACATAATAGATATCTATGGTTGTGTAATGTTCTATGCACAGCTGCTAACATGACATGTTTTAATAATTAAAACAAAATATCTACAATGATAAAAATTTCACAGACTATTAAACATTTTGATGTTACATACATGTACTGGTGCTAAGATTGTCTACAAACGTTAGGGGGAACTTCCCGTAACTTAGGAAACAAGCTAAAACTGTTTGATTAAAACTGCTTACCTGTAGATTTAAGATCTTCAAAACAGATTCCACACTCAGCAACAGAAGCAGGATTATAACAATCCAAATGATTTTCACTTTTCTTTGATCTGTCATCCATTTCTTTCTTGATTTCTACAAATGCCTCTTCTTCTGTGTAGACCTCTCCTTTCCAACCATTAACTCTTTCAATTAGTTGAAGTGAAGCACATCTTTTGGATGGAGCAATGTTTTTCTCAGTGCTTAGTTCTTTTGTGTGTTTCTCAGTACACATTCTGACTTTTTTAATGACATCTTCTATGCTCATTGCATCTGAACATGTTGCAACAACGTCACAGAAGTCTTTGATTATCACTTGTCCAGTTTCTTCTGATATCTTTGAAAGTTCATTGTTTATCAAAAGCTTGATAGAAGCATGACAATGATTGGCTTGCTGATACAACTCATTACTTTGTAGCTCAAATAAGATGTGTGCTGATTCTAAATTGTTTTTAGAGTCAGATAAACTGATGGCAAATTTCCTGGGGTAGCTCTCTCCTTCATGGTACCTTTCTCCCCACACTCTTCTTAGTTCTGACATATCTAGATCTTTTCTCACAAGGCTGACTTCACATGGTACATACTCATAAGAGTCCTCTAAATTCAGTTCTGCTACTTTAGGTTCTTCAGATTCATTATTATGCCTATTGACAAGCTGTTCATCAATCAAGGACAATGTTCTTCTCTTATTTTTTTGCCTCTTTCTGCGCAGTCCCTTCCTGTCGTAGCAGTAGTCCCAACACCATTTACAGTTATGGACATCATATACAATACTCTCAAGCAAGTCATTCCTTTTCCTTAATATGTCATATGTTGTTTTGTGCTTTTCACTCAATTGTTTGTCATTGATGATAATCACTTTGTTGTGATAAGCAGGTGCGGCCTGAGAGTTATCAATTGGAGGTACGTTCTTAGATGAAGTTGCTTTGTCATTGTCATTCAGGTAAATGGTTCCTAGTTCCCTATCACATCTTTCACTTGATGACGTTTTGCTGTGTTTGATAAATGACTCACAGATGTAATCTTCTAGGTACACTTGATGGTCTGCAAGGCTGCTATCACCATCATCATTATTGTAATCTCCATCGAAATAATCTTCATAAAGTAAGTCTTTTTCTAAGTTCCAAACTTCCGCAACGTTTCTATGTGTAGTACTTTTTCCATGCTTGTACTTTCTTCTTTTAGCAGGTTCAGAGTGTCTCAGATCTGTGCCAAATTTCTGATTACCTTTCGAAAAAAGTAAAGTAATTTAGTATTATGTTTCGTTTTTTTAATCACACAATAGGCAAATTCCTCAAGGTATTAGTCAAAGGGTTAAGGTGGCTCTCGGTAGTTTGATTTTAGTCACACCTCCCATTATTCAATTGGGGAGGGACAGGAAGCCCAACACTAATAACAGGTGTTTTCACAAAAAAGTGTTGATTGTTTCTATGGGAATGCTAATCTAACTACACATTGCACATTCTTTAAACATTCTTCCAAGTCTAATATTTGTTAAAAATGTCAGATATATTGGACTAAAGCATGATTTCATATAAGCAAATTAATAAAGTGAATGTGACCAAAATAAATCTATTGGGAGCCATCTGAAATAATAATAAACGTACCAAAATTACAGTCAAATTAGTTTATGTATTCCTATCATTCAAGGTTAAAAGATTCATGCAATCTTTAATTATTACAAAAAAAATGTAAATTTACTTTTCTTTTGGTATTTATTAAATTTTTGCCATCTTAAATATCTAATTACATTTTATGTATTAAAACATGGTTATATTGGCGAAACGATTTGATGGGAAGCCAGTACAAGGTTTATGTAGGTATCAAATCTCCTCGTCATAATTTACAATTTGAACATAAAGTATGTCACGGTGTCATTTGCAAAAATTAATCCGATCATTTAACATTGATAGGAACACATCAGCTGGTTTGACTGTACACTAAAAAATCCTATAAAATACAAGTCCTTTGAATGGATATTTGATATAATTATAAAATTCATACCTTTGTCATTGGGATAAGTGACTTCAAATACCACATCGGTATCGTTTACTTGATGTTCTATCGTGCTTTTATTTCCTAGACATCCCCAAACATTCCCAGAAGAGCTATTGTACATTGAAATATCGTGACTGCTTCTTCGGGTATTCGTTCTTTCAATCAACACGAAATCCCTGTCTCCAAAATCAGACCTCAAATCGGACGAATCTTTGACCATTTCTGGCATCATCCATCGGTTCTGTTTCCCCAGGGAGTACACGACTTCGTCAGTTTTAGTTTCTTCTGTAACAGATGTACGTTTATTTTTCAGAACTAGGATTCCTTCGTTTCTTGGGAAGAAGGAGGAGCGAAGGGTTCGACCAGTACGGTATCTTCCTTCTTTCCAACCCATAGCCAAACGATGCTATCTTTCTCTTCGTGATGTCGAAGAAGTGATAACTTGCGAATTGCAGCTTGACTTTATATTCAGGGAAATCCATGGCTAGATATTTTTAGAAATCGATGTAATAGTCTGTTCTTATAATGATGCAACCTTAAGGGCTATAGATTATATCTGTGACAAATGGTGGTGCAATTGTCAGAATATAACAGGCGTTGCTTCTAAGGCCGAGGAAGAATAGACTCAACCACAGGTAGCCCAAACTCGCACATGATATGTATTCAATATATTTTTTTCTTCCTAGCCTTTTTAAATTATTTGTTACATATTTTTCATATATACTTTTAGTATAAATACAAAAGTGATTAAGGAGATTTAATATTAATATTGCCTAATATTGCCCACCCCACGTGCACCCCCAAATATCGTGCACCCCGTCATAATATTGCCCACCCTACCACCTAAGGGACGGACCATTAGTTTTTTGAGGGGGAGTTGGGCAATTTTTTTTGCACGATATTTTTTTCCCACTCAAAGTATGTGCACAATCTTTTTTTTCATCCTGCACGATCTTTTTTTTTCAGAATATGTGCTGTGCTCGAATGTTTTTTTTTGGTATTTGCCCAACCCCCCCCCCCCCCCCCCCCCCCCCCCCCCACCTCATTATTTTGATATTTTCAAGATTACAAAAGATATTGGGAAGAAGTTCCAATCTTTCTCGTTCATTCAAGGAACGCCTGTCCTATTAAGCTACTTGATTGCACCATAACATTTGACAAGAAAATTGCACCACAAAGTTTCCAAAAATATCTTACTATGGCTTCGACTGGCTATAAAAACAAATGCAGAAACATAATTTATATATTTTTCGACATCAAAGAGTCGAAAACAAGAGTGAAATCGTTTGGCTATGGGTTGGAAACAAGGAAGATACCGTACAGGTCGAACCCTTCGCTCCTCCTTCTCCCCAAGAACCGAAGGAATCCTAGTTCTGAAAAATAAACGTACAGAAGAAACGGAAACTGACGAAGTCGTGTACTCTCTGGGGAAACAGAACCGATGGATGATGCCTGACTTGAAGTCAGATTTTACAGACGAGGGTGTTGTTCTGGTGGACAGAAGAAACTTTAGAAGAACGTCTAATTATAATCCCAATTCTTCTATGGGAATGGATAGACAGATAGAACAAGGTTCAAGGGATACTGACATGGTTTTTGAAGTCACTTATCCCAACTATAAAGGTATGAGTTGAAATGATTTGGTAAGACTGTTGTATTCAAAACGTTTCAATGATGTGAAAAGAAAATAATGTATCCATGCATGGTCACATTTTTGGAGTGTAAAATGAGAATATTTTTGTCAGAAAAAAAAAAAGTGTCTTAAAATATTTTTTTCTTTTTCTTGTTGTTCACACTCCATGCCACAACTTCATTCACTTACATCTATACCTATTTACAGTGCAGACACTCCAACCACTTTAGATGTATTGATAATCAACTAATCATATTGCAGCTTTCAGTTCAAGAATGTTATGAGCGTAAGAACACTATAATTTGATTGGCTTATGCTGTTATCAGTTCAATCTCTGTCTGGTTTAAATTTTTTTTTGATTGGAAGGTTTTCTCTAAGTGGTCCGGGTTGGAGTGTCCACACTGTAAGTCAAAAATATAAGTTCTACCCTCGATCATTAGTCTAAGCTTTAGTCTACTTATTGCCTGATGAGGACTATACGCCCTATGCAAAAAGAGCAAGGGACTGGGAACGAGCAGCACAAAACACCACAAACAATAAAATATTTCAATAATATTTTTCCCTTACAAGAAAGAGCATGTCTAAATTAGTAATTTTGTAGAGTTCTGTTGTCATATATTGAATCACTCCAGAGTGTACCAATGTACCAAAAACGTGAAAGCAAGGCTCTAAAGGCCCAAGTGCAAATTTTAAGCCAAATCTTTGAAAGTTCAAAAAGGTATAACTTTTATGTTACTACATTGAAATTTTGGAATATCACTAATTTTGATGTGCTCTTTCTAATAAAAGCAATGGTGTCTTCTAATACTGATTAAGTAAGGAATTGCCTTTTTGCATAGGGTGTATATAGCGGTAGCAGTTGAAACATTGCAGTCCAAACCTTTAATTGACATTTGTGAGACAAATGAATACTATACTACCGCTATATATTTATCTCATATCCACAATGAATAATCTTTATAATTATATATTAACAAATTTTTTTTTCCCTTTCAAACTTCAGATGGTACCTGCAAGTCAACCAAAAGCAAAAAGTCCAAGCACTGCAAAATGAGAAGACATGTGATGACAGAAGAGGATTGCATGCTTAATAATGACTTTGTTTATGAAGATTATTGGGAAACAGATAATGATGGTGATGATGTTGGTGATGATGATCATAGCAGCCTGACAGATCATTCAATGTCTCTTGGAGAATATCTTTTTGAGTCACTAAACAAACAGTACAAAGAACCACACAAAGAACTTCAAGATATTTTTCCAGCTAAAAATCACAAAGACATTTCAACAAATAGTACATCATCTTGCAATCCTGAGAAGAAAGTGATTGTTGTCGATGATGAAGAGTTGACCAAAATGCACAAGGAGATGTACGACAAAGCAAGAAAAAGAAATGAATGGCTGGAATTTATTGATAACATTAGTAACAGTTATCGTAAAAAAGGCTTTGGCCAATTTGTCAATCTTCAACAAAAAGGCAGAAAGAAACAAACTTTTCCTGGAAAACGATTTTCTTTTATTGATGAAGAACAGAAGGATCCCACACCTAAACCAGTAACACAATGCAATAGTGAGGACTTGTTTGTGTATGTACCATGTGAAGTCAACCTTTTGAGTAAAGATCTAGAGATGTCAGAACTAAGAAGAGTGTGGGGAGAAAGGTACCATGAAGGAGAGAGCTACCCCAGGAAATTTGCCATCAGTTTATCTGACTCTAAAAACAGTTTAGAATCAGCACACATCTTATTTGAGCTACAAAGTAATGAGTTGTATCAGCATGCCAATCACAGTCATGCTTCTATCAAGCTTTTGATAAACAATGAACTTTCAAAGATATCTGAAGAAACTGGACAAGTGATAATTAAAGACTTCTGTGATGTTATTGCAACATGTTCAGATGCAATGAGCATAGAAGATGTCATTAAAAAAGTCAGAATGTGTACTGAGAATCACACAAAAGAACTAAGCACTGAGAAAAAGATTTCTCCATCCAAAAGATGTGCTTCACTTCAACTAATTGAAAGAGTTAATGGTTGGAAAGGAGAAGTCTACACTGAAGAAGAGGCATTTGTAGAAATCAAGAAAGAAATGGATGGCAGAACAAAGAAAAGTGAAAATCATTTGGATTGTTATAATTCTGCTTCTGTTGCTGAGTGTGGAATCTGTTTTGAAGATCTTAAATCTACAGGTATTTAATCAAACAGTTTTAGCTTGTTTCCTAAGTTACAGGAAGTTGCCCCTAACGTTTGTAGACAATCTTAGCACCAGTATGTAACATCAAAATGTTTGATAGTCTGTAGGAGTTATTTACAGTAAAACATCAGTAATTTTTATCATTGTAGAGATTTTGTTTATTAAAAAATGTCATGTTAGCAGCTGTGCATTATTAAAACATTACACAACCAGAGATATCTATTATGTTGATATTATTTCTCATTTCCTGACTGTCTTTATCAGATTCCAGTGGTTTTACAATGTTGACTTCATGTGGACATTCCTTCTGTAACAGCTGCTGGAAGATGTACATATGTACAAAGCTTAGAAGTGGTCAAGTAGACTTGTTCTGTCCAGAGCATTCCTGTAAAGTTGTGGTTGATCCAGTCACCATTATGTCCCTAGCTTCTGCCTGGTATGAAAAGTACTTTTCCTGGAAACTCAAACGAGGTATGGTAACTAGTCCATCATGGAAGAATTGCCCATCTGATCAGTGTAACTTGGTTATGAAGGTGTTACCAAGTAAAGACGATACCAGCTCAATTCCTGCCAGTCTACCTGTATCATGTGCCTGTAACAGTATTTGGTGCTTTGATTGCCAGGAACAGGCTCACTGGCCTGCAACATGCAACAAAGCCAACAAGTTTAGGGCTCAGAATACAGGATATAGGACATCCAAGAAAGGTGCATTGTCTAATGTCACATCTGTTTCAGTCAAAAAATGTCCAAATTGTAGTTATCCCGTTGAGAAGCACGGAGGCTGTAACTACATGTACTGTGTTTTGTGTAATACTGAGTTCTGTTGGCAGTGTGTCAGGAAGTTCAGTGTTGAATACAGACATTGTTGTTCTGAAGGTGAAGAAAGAAAAGCAAGAAAATATGAACTGCCTTTACTTATGAGTGATGCCGAGAGAGTTGCAAACATTGCTGTAAAAAGCTACTGCATTGTAAAAGCTGGACTGACATTGAAAACACAACAACAAATTAAGTCAATGGAGAAAGGACTGGAGGCTTATTCATCCTTGAAGAACATATCCAAGATATTTCACTCTTCCAGCATGGGTTCCATCATTGACAGCATGATAAAGAACAATGTCACTGATGTCTTGAGAAAAGCATATAAATTTGAGCTGCAAGCACATATTGCACTAGAAGGAATGTCAATTGGTGCTATTGCTGGTAACAAACCTCTTCTTGACAAGTGTATGATATTGTCATACATCTTGGATAAACTGGCAGACATTTTAAACAGTCCAAGGTCTTTGTATAAAGATAAGAACATTGCAAGACTGAATGAACTGATTGAACTTGGACAAACATGTTTAACTAGAATAAGATAATACTTACATTCAATGGGTAAAGAAATGACAATATATAGTTTATTTGATACATATTTTAGTCACATTTTTTACTTTTAATACTTTAATAATTAATTTATGTAGGTGTCAAAAAAGTTGAAGACTTGCACTTGTAGTTGAAATGTTACGATCCAAATGTTGCGATCCTTTAACATATGTGAGAAAAAAGAAACATGTGAGACATTTGAACAACATTCAACTCAAGTCAGGAAAGCCTGCAGCTACCAAGATAACATTTTCTAACACAGGCATCTCAAGCCATTAATTATCACAGTTCTTGGGAGATTATTTGATATAATAAATGATATATACGGTAATGTAATCTGGTTATGTCATGTAAAAGACATGGTTAAGTTATTTTGTAGCACTGTTTTTAAATACATTAAAATATTAAAAATATCTTAATAAAACTCAGGAATAATTAATGAGAATTTTACAAAAGAGATCATGTTTGTGACGAGTTCTGTAAATCCCATACATATTTTGTCCTGATTTGCATAAGTTTCACTTTTTTTACTTTTAGATTTACTTTTATCTTTACAATTTTAGTAATATATGAAAGAACTTATGTTGGACTTTCATAAGTACTAATACAATATTCCTGTCTGATCTGTATGTGACATACAAGGCTTGTCTTTGACTCACTGTTGTATATCACATACAGATCAGCCACTCATATTGTCAGGGTTCGTGCTACTCCTTTACGTTTTTAAGGGCACTTGAAAAGCCCTTGAGTTTTAGAAAATCAGCAAAAATTCCTTAAAAACTCCTTAATTCTAGCTAAAGTACGGTAACTTTTGATAAAATTTGTTCATTCTGTGCGACGTTACAATGACAGGAATATCATTTATATATTAAAGTTGTCGCAAAAAGTGCTTAAAAATTACTTTTTGGTCCTTGAAAACTCCTTGAAAAGTCCTTAGATTTTGTTTACTGACATCAGCACGAACCCTGTATTGTATATATGACATATTTATGAATTCAGTTATTATTTGTGCTCAGAAGAAACAGTTGTTGCCAACTCTCTTGGATAATCGTTGATCACCATGGAGTTGGGACATGACATCAACTTTGTTACGAAACTCATCAATGTTGACATAACAACCCTGAAAAGTGAAAACAATATCATTTAATTCAAGAAGAAATGCATTGCTACTACAGTGGAACACCGAAGGGACAACCCACGGTGGCCGTATTAATGGGGTGGCCGTATTAAGCTGGTAAATTTGATAGAAAATGTAAAGAGCATGCATGCATTTCGTCCGGACCTAAAAAACTGGCCGCATTAAAGGGGTGGCCGTATTAAGCAGGTGGCCGTAAGGCGGGGAAACTCCCAGGGGGGGGGGGGGGGGGTACTCCCTTTGTCCAAGTGGTAGGGGTGATCGGCGGAGGTTTTGAAAATGACCCCTAAAAGGTATGCACAGATACAAATAAATCAGAGTAAAAATGACCCTTACAACTGATTTTGGAGCCAAAACTCTAAAAGGACCCTAAAAGGTACGCACAGGAAATATTTTAACCCTAAAAGGTACACCGATCACCCCTACCACTTGGACAAAGGGAGTCCCCCCCCCCCCCCCCCGGGGTGAAACTACTCTAATACAAAAGAATATATCACATGCGCTTGAGGCTAAGGTTGTACAATAAAGAACTCTGAGCATATCTATGCAATGCTTACCCTCAAGTGTCTATTTCCTCCATTGAGCTCAAACTCTTCCCGTCCATGAAGCATTCTTATATTGTTGAATGCAACAACATCTCCTTCTTCCAGGCTGAATTTTAACTGAAGAATGGCATATTTTGTTACAATGATAAAATATCAATGATCTTGTTTAGCAATTATTTAATTTTGCCTTTGTAAGATATAAAAATTTATAATTTGTCTTATGTATTTGATATCACATGGAAAATATTTGAAACAAGTTTTTATTCCCATGAAGTGGTTTTGAATTTGATGGAAACATACATAGCAACCTGTTAGCTGTTTAGGCATATATACAACAAATCTGTAGTTCCCTTTCTTGTAGTTGTGAAATTTTTTAAAATTTTGTATAATGTGGATTGAGCTAATAATAGACCAAAACGAAAAATGGTGAACTGGCAACTTATGTTGGAATTTCATAAGTACTATACAAAATTTGCGTCAAATCTATATGCAATATACAATGGTGTATAATATCTTTGCTGTGTATATCCCTTACAGATAGACAATTTACTTAAATTGAAATCAAATTGAAATTGAAAATCATTTTGTCATTCATTCATTCATTCTCATTATTTTATTTGATCAATATCAACCATGCAATTTGGTCAATTGCAAAGCAGGGCTCCAAATAGGAACAAAATTTGGCCTGCGACTTCCAGATAAAGGAACATTGAAAGATGATTTCCCGTAAATTTTGACTGCAATTTTGAATTCCATTTGGCAGTTCATAATGACTTTTATCTGCCAAACCTTAAATTTGGCCTGACATTTGGCCATTAATTGGCAGGCATGCTATTTTGAGCCCTACAAAGCCAGTCACTTGGGAAATTTTGTCATGCTATCAGAACAGTACAAACTCCAGATACTCATACAATTACCTTGAGATCTGATTGGTTGATTACTTTGTCAAATTCAAAGTAAGCTTCATAATAAGGCTCAACGTCCTCCTAATAAACATAACATGTTAAAATCACTGTCACAAGGATAACACTGTTTTTATAACATAATGCCGCGTGTACTAACTATCTGCACTCAATCCCCAGGGGGGGAGGACTCAGGTGTACTAATTAACTATCTGCACTTAACCAAACTCCAAAAAGGAGACACCCATCAATTTCTGTTGAACTATCTGTTCCAGCCCTTTTAAAAGGACTTCCAGTATCTTTAAGGGGTGTTTTTAAAGATTAGTTTTAACCAAGTCCTTCACCAGGACTCTATTATAGCTCTCTCTTACTCTATCCAATGTTGCACAGTTACAGCCTCCCAGGCAAATGTTGCATTGATATCCAGCATTGGTTTAGTGAATTGAAGAGCCTTAAAGGAGAGGGGGAGGGGATGGGTGGTTGCTTAACCAATTCAGATGTTTAATTGCATGATGCTTCAGGTGAAAATTCTTTTGTGCAATATCAAATTCAAACTTTCAACTGAATGTTATTAATTAATAAATTGATAAATAATATTTCCAAGGGAAGGTCATACCTCTTCAACAAACAAAGGGCCTTCAAAAGCAGGTGACCAGGTGACCGATACAATCTAAAAATATAAAAAATATTTGCTAGCATCAAATCATTATTTATTAAATTTATATACCGTAATTAACTGGTTTACAGGGATTTCTGCCACTAAGAAATATTGTACTTGAACACAAGTAAGAAGTAATAATTTTAAATGTGAAAACATTATTTTTATCAGCTATGCATATCAAAATAATGATAAGCAACTTAAATAACTATAGTACTTGACTGGCTATAGCTGCCCAAGCATACATGTGAAAACTCTATAAATTGTGTTTCAAAGTGAACATGAGGCTGCATGTCCAGTCTAGAACAATAGTAGGCTACCATATTATTTCGATTTGGTCTATTAGTGCCACTTGTTGTCTTAAATAAAAGTGATGAACATACCTCTTTCCTGTGGTTTAATGCTATGTGTGGTCTTTGATATTTCAAATATACAGGATTCTCCCTATACAAACAAGAATTGAAAAACTTTGAAAATCTATTCAAAATACTTCAAAATACTAATGCTAGACATCACTTCCCAGACATGTACCAGTGGCAGATCCAGAACGATTTCTTGGCTTTTTTCCTTTACGGTAATTCATTATTCTTAACATGTTCCAACTCCTAAAGGGGACGATGGAGGATGACTACCAATAATTACTGTGGTTTTGTCTTTCTGCGAACTTAGACATTCCAACGGCTAGTTTTGAAATGCATATTTGGCTGCTTCTAATTACTTGGCACTTTGTATGTCTTTGATTGACAGCTGCCAAAAATGAATTTTACAACCATTGGAATGTCTATGTTCGCAGAAAGTCGAAAACTGCAGTATTAACCCCCATCTGTATCCAACATTTTGTACATGGAACACATAATAATTTATTTTTATTATTTTTGGTCATATTAAATTTTACTGAGAGGTTTTTATCTTTTATAATCTTGACATCTTGTCTAAATACCATTAGATTACCTTTTAAAGTGTATTTTCTGGAAAGTTGCTGGAACTCTAACAAGTGTATCAAACTCCTTAGGGTTGGTTTTCCGAAACTGCTCAGCAATACCAAACACATCTAAAAATGTACTCTCTCCACCGGTGACCTCCTTATCAAATCTGATCAGACAAATGCATTGAGATTACCGTATAAGTAAAATAAGCAATTCATGACATGACATTATTATTATTACATATTCAAACATAATTTGATGCAAAAATAACATACAAAAATACATAACATCACACCACTGACAACATAATGACATTGCATCTAATGACATGAAATGACATGAAATGTGATGAAATGACATGACTGACATGAAATGACATGAAATGACATGACACGACTGACACGAAATGACACAAGTGACATGAGATGACACAACTGACATGAGATGACACGACTGACATGACATGACTGATATGAAATGACTGACATGACATGGCTGACACGAAATGACATGACTGACATGAAATGACATGACTGACATGAAATGACATGGCTGACATGAAATGGCATGACTGACATGAAATGACATAGCTGACATGACTGACATGAAATGGCATGACACAGTCATCACATTACATCATATGACACAGTCATAACATTACATATGATATGACAGTCATAACATCACATCATATGACACAGTCATAACATTACATCACACAGTCATAACATAACATCACATATGATATGACAGTCATAACATTACATGATATGACATTACATGATATCATATGACATCATATGACACAGTCATAACTACACTACATCACATGAAATGAGTTTAAAGTGTACCTCAAGCAGTGAAGAAGCTGAATACCAGGAGGTGATTGATAGTATGCAAGGTCCATATGATAACCCAAGTGCACACTTGAATAAGCAATATTGATTGGATTGGGGGTACTTTCTACATCAAAAAACTGTTAAATGAAAAAACAATTATACTAATTATTGTATTTATTTATTTATTTATTATTCATTCATTACTGTGCGACTTGCCGTACCATAGTTACTTACAAAAACTTTTGATAAATTTTTGACATTTTTCATCTCAACCGGACCAATCACGTACACGTTTATATCAAGAGGCAGAGTGTATATCGAGAGGCGGAGACTTTAGAAACTTTGACGTCTGTAATTGGTCTGATTGAGAGGAAAAAATTTCAAAACAATGTCAAAAATTCATCAAAAGTTTTTGTAAGTGACTACGGTATGGCGAGTTGCACAGTTATTTACTTATATATTTATTAATTAATGAATAATGTTATCTGTAATTCAGCACCATTCAACCATTCAAGTGTGATGAAAACCATACATTTCAAATTCAATAAACTCCCACATTTCCCATCAACCTCAGATAATTTCCAGTTGATCAACATTAAATGAAATAAGTGCATATATTATGAACCTATTGTTAAGTGTCCATATGATTTCTATACTAACAATTATAGTTACCCCATAATAATAATCAACTTTATTCATGTGTCATAGTATTTAATCATGGCTATACAGCTAAATACAAACACCTACCTTGCCGTATATTGTGGGTAAAACTGGACCAAGTTTCTCAGCAACCTAATAAACAATTCATACAAACTGAAAGTCAGTTATGTCAATCATAATCAATAAAGAAAATCACAAGAAGCAACAATATTAGTTGCAAAGAGGAAGGCATACATGCCAATTAACTAACTCTCCAAGATTACCTGTGGGTGTCAACATTTTTGAATTATATAATTTGGATAAGTGAGATCCTGAGTGTTTGGTAAAGTTAAGCCTGGTTCACAATATACACAGACTCAGTGAAGCCTTTCTCAACTAGATGTGAGAAATAAGACAATTGCAGCCAATGAGCTTAGCCAAACTGTTTCTGTTTATGTATGACTGAGTGACGTCTAGTTCTATTACATACTACTTTTGGTCTTCACCCGAAATAAAAAGAACAAAAACTTAAAATTGTTCATAAAACATAATTGGGTTTTCTGTGGTTTTACCTCACCAACTCTCTCTTGATTGCATGGCACTCCTTTAACCAATGCAATACCATCTTCATTGATTGATTGAAGCAATCTGAGAACAAGGAATGAGAAATGGTCAATAATACTCCAGTTGCATGTTATCTAGCACCAACATACAATTTGACAAAAGGTGTATTTGCACAGGGATAATCTTGTTTAAGAGTATAAATGCAAATGTGTTTTCTATTGTTTAGCAGTAGTATTTTCCCGTGCTTTGCTTGGAATTTGTAAATATGTTTACATGCAATAAATCGAGGCTTAGCCTCTGCAAATAAACTTTTTGTCAAATGGAGCAGCAGTACTACATAACATGAAACTGAAGTATAGTCCTTTTCACAGTTCAGCCTCAGTGACACAAATAATATTTCCAAGTCGAGGTTGGCGTTGTTGCGCATGATAAATTATAGTTTTGATATGCGCATCAGCTCAAACCTCGACTTGAAACTATTATTCGTGGTCACTGAACCAAACTGTGAAAAGGACTATTGAACAAATCCACTGAATGCTGAGTGACGTTATAGACAGCATAAGCAGGCAGTACTATAAGAAGAAATACCAGAAGGGGTGGCGAATGGTACCTTCAAAAACGCTAAGTCTCAGAGTCTCGAATTTTCTAAATTGTTGGTCTCAAAATCTCATTTTTTATAAATGACAGTCTCGGAGTCTCAAATTACTTCCAAGGCTAATATGTTCTACTTTATGTTTACATTTCCGAAAAAATGTATAATTAAGCATAATTACGTGCAAGTATCGCAACATGCACATCTAGTAGATGTTATTGCAGTAAAATCTCGTTCTCGGAAAACGTAAAGCAAAAAATCTCGATCTCAAATTTTGAAAATCTCAGTGTCTCGATCTCAAATTTTAAAACCTTCATCTCGCCGTCTCAGAAAATCTCGGAAGGACCATTCGCCACCCTTACCAGAGGAAATTCATAGCATTTTGAAAACAAGTACTGCCCTTCCCTAGTCTACACAGATGTATGGTGTTTATAATGCTTTGCTTTAAATAACACGTTATGATGTTATAAAGCAGTTTTCGTATGATTGTGAAAAGTTAACTGACATGTGCGTTTCTTGTTTCTAGAATTGTGATGTGCCTTGTTGGCCTTGAATGCATTCATGCCATGAGCTTTAAATAGTCATCCAAAATCGGCTCTATATCATATTAAATCTTAATAAACAAAGAATATGTCTTATAAAAAAAATATGATTGTTTTGTAATATTAAAATTAAAATAAACTTACTTGAGGTGACCTGCATTCGTATGGACTACATCTTCATAATTTACAGCTTTAGGTATAGACTATAAAATTTACAAGATCGGATAAAAAATGATTGATATAACTGCTAGAATATAAATGGAGCGAAGATTTAATGAAATGTGTAAAATAGAACATGATATGATGGAATAACACACAATGGGATAGGATAGAGTACAATAGGATTTCATAAAAAAGAAAGGAAAGAATACAATGGGATATAATAGAATAAATAGAAAGGATAGAATAGAATCAAATGAGATGGGAGGGATGGAATGAATGGGATAGAATAGAATAAAATAGGATGGGATAGGATAGGATATGATAGAATAAATAGAAAGGATAGAATAGAATCAAATGGGATGGGATAGGATAGGATATAATGGAATAAGATAGAATCAAATGGGATGGGATAGGATAGGATATAAATGAATAAGATAGAATCAAATGGGATGGGATAGGAGTTGACAGTGGGATACACTAGGATATGATGGGGTAGAATAGAATGAAATAGAACAGAATAGAATGAGATGGAATGGAATGGAATAGGACAGTATATAATAGAATAACAAAGGATAGGGTAAAGCGAGATAGGGTATTTCTAGAGTTACAAGCTTCGAGTTACGCGCTTCGAGTTACGCGCTTCGAGTTACTTGCTTTTCGAGTTACGCGCTCACCACACCCATTTTGTCATATGTGCTTAACTCGAACTTGAAACAACAAAACAATATTTTCGAGTTACGCGCTCTTGTTGTAACTCGAACTTGAAAACAGCGAAACAATATTTTCGAGTTACGTGCTTTTTTAAAAGAAATAAACAATATTTGAAAACAATATTAAAAATACCAGAGAAACTTGATTTATTCCTAAAAAAATTGATAAAAGTTGATGACAGCTTTATTACTATTACCGACAGTAGCTGCACAAACTTGTGCCGGTAAAATCTGGTTTCGTGTTTTAAGATATCCATTAGTATAAAGATATGTTTTCGCGTATCAAAATATAACTAAGTACAAACTTGTTTCGTTTATTAAAATATAAACACTACAAACTCATAGTGTCTACTGTTTATGCAGACTTTGCAAGTACTAAAAACACTGTCAGAATTAAAAAAAAAGAAATAGAATAAAATTTACTACTTGTCAAAATGGGTGTGGTCAAAATGGACGTGTCCAAGTGCCTAACTCGAAGCGCGTAACTCGAGTTTTTCTTTCCCTCGGATATAGCTAGGATAGGATAGGATAGTGTGGAATATAATGGAATTTACATTAAGTTTACTTAAACTATATATTTATAAATAAATAAACTGTAGTGATATACACATGGGAATGTTTAGCAGTTCTCACCTCTCTAAAAGTATGAAATTTTCTTTGAGAGCTCTGATCTTCAATGTCTTTTTTCGAATGGGAATGTTTTTTCAGCCAGTCTAATTTGTACAAACTTTTATGGTCTTGATCCTGGTCCCACGTTACAGTTATTTCATCTGAATTATCTTCTCAAAAAAAAGACCATGATGCATTGTTGATATTATTTAGTGTTGCTTTATTCTCAATAAATTGGAAACATTACAGTGCGAATCAAAAAAAAACGTGGGCACCCAGACATATTTTAAAAATCGTTTCTTGTTCGTTGAACAACTCACAAACAACTCTAACTACAATAAGTTTATCATACTACACATCAGTCAAACTTCTTGCAGTGATATAGTTGTTTCTGAGTTGTTCAACGAATAATATACGATTTCTAAAATATTACTAGGTGCCCACGGTTTTGCGATCCACACTGTAATTTATTCAATTTCAAAGGGCAATATATTTGTAAGACAGTAAAAAAAATGATACTTTAAGCTTTACTGATGTTTATAGCATTTAAGGGGGCTTTCATTTATTAGTGTATGGGGGGGGGGGGGGAGGGGGTCAGCAATATTTAGGGGGGGTCATGTTATTTTTGGAAGCTATATAGGAGGGTTGTTACTAATTTTATGCAGCTTTAGTAAGTTATAAACTGGGCAAATATAGGGGGTTATGATCTTTTTACCAACCAGGAAGGGGGTAGGGGTTGCATAATATTTGGAAAAGACAACAGGTGATTTTTTCCGCCCCCCGCCCCCCCCCCCCTATACAAATAAAAGCCCCCTTAGCTCTTTGTAAACAATTCAATATTTCACTTTAATTACTAACCCACCTGAAAGGTTGATGTCTGCAATTTTTAGGTGTTTTGGGAACTGAGAAACATTTATTACTCGCTGTCCACTGTGGTCTTGATAACATTGACTGCAGTGACAATTCATACGCAGCCAACTACTGTGAAACCTTTAAATTAGATGGAAATAAGAATCAACATAGAAAATGAATAATCATAAAATAAAAGAATGGGAACAAAATCCAAATCCAAATAGCAATAGTAATGAAAATAAAAATGGAATAAGCAATGAAAATTACAAAATGAAAATGATCAAACAATTCCCCAACAATTTACAAAATGAGTGATGAAATTGGTATAATAGCATAGATTGTTTGGATAGACAGATATGTGCTTACAATCCATGTACATGCTTTGCGGTCACAACTCTTACCAATTTCCCCACTCGTTTTACAAATGGCAAATAGAAATAGAAATGGAATTAAAAAAGAGAAATAAATAAAGCAAAAAATTGCAATAAAAAACGGAACATGCAAATTGAAATCCCAATTGAAATAAACTATTGAAATAGAAAATGGAAATAATAGTGTCAATTCAATATGAAAAATAAATAAATAATTCAATCAATCAATCAACCAATCTATAGAATCATTCAATCAATCTATAGAATCAATCAATCAATCAATCTATAGATTCAATGATTCAATCAATCAATATATCATTCATTCAATCAATCAATATTTATAGAATCAATCAATCAATCAATCTATAGAATCAATCAATTAATATATAGATTCAATCATTCAATCATTCATTCAATCAATCATTCATTCAATCAATCAATCTTTATAGAATCAATCAATCAATCAATAGAATCAATCAATCAATCATTCAATCATTCATTCATTCAATTTAAATATATAGAATCTATATAGAATCAATCAATCAATCAATCATTCAATCAATCTATAGAATCAATCATTCAATCAATCTATAGAATCAATCAATCAATCAATCATTCAATCAATCTATAGAATCAATCAATCATTCAATTAATCTATAGAATCAATCAATCAATCATTCATTCAATCAATCTATAGAATCAATCAATCAATCTATAGAATCAATCAATCAATCATTCAATCAATCTATAGAATCAATCAATCATTCAATCAATCTATAGAATCAATCAATCAATCATTCAATCAATCTATAGAATCAATCAATCAATCATTCAATCAATCTATAGAATCAATCAATCAATCATTCAATCAATCTATAGAATCAATCAATCAATCATTCAATCTATAGAATCAATCAATCAATCAATCATTCAATCTATAGAATCAATCAATCAATCAATCATTCAATCAATAGAATCAATCAATCATTCAATCAATCTATAGAATCAATCAATCAATCATTCAATCTATAGAATCAATCAATCAATCATTCAATCTGTAGAATCAATCAATCAATCAATCTATAGAATCAATCAATCAATCATTCAATCAATCTATAGAATCAATCAATCAATCATTCAATCAATCTATAGAATCAATCAATCAATCATTCAATCAATCTATAGAATCAATCAATCATTCAATAAATCAATCTAATATAGAATCAATCAATCAATCATTCAATCAATCTATAGAATCAATCAATCATCCAATAAATCAATCAATCAATCAAATATAGAATCAATCAATCAATCATTCAATCAATCTATAGAATCAATCAATCATTCAATAAATCAATCAATCAATCTAATATAGAATCAATCAATCAATCATTCAATCAATCTATAGAATCAATCAATCATTCAATAAATCAATCAATCAATCTAATATAGAATCAATCAATCAATCATTCAATCAATCTATAGAATCAATCAATCAATCAATCAATCAATCAATCTATAGAATCAATCAATCAATCATTCAATCAATCTATAGAATCAATAAATCAATCATTCAATCTATAGAATCAATCAATCAATCATTCAATCTATAGAATCAATCAATCAATCAATCTATAGAATCAATCAATCAATCAATCAATCTATAGAATCAATCAATCAATCATTCAATCTATAGAATCAATCAATCAATCATTCAATCTATAGAATCAATCAATCAATCAATCAATCAATCCTAGGCACCTTGATGTTTCTCCATTGTTCCACTTAACCTCAACCCCTCTTCCATGAGGTATCTTGTCAACATTGGTACAAGATGCCTAAAACAAAACACAAAAATGATGTGATGTAATAAATAAAAAAATAATAAATAATTGAATAATCAAGGTCGAGGTACTAGTAAGTGTAATCAGCCGAGGCCGGAGGATGAGGCAAATTACACTTGCCGATACCTTGATTATTCTGACATCACAAAACTGAATTCAATAATAGTTTACATATTTTGGCGAATAATGCATAGCCTGCATCACAGCTGGTTTAATTACCCGTAATAATAATTATAATTATAATTATAATTATAATTATAAGTATAATTATTACGGGTAATTAAACCGGCTGCGACGCAGGCTAATAATGCATTGCATGTGCACTTCACTAATCTGTAGGATATCTGCCCCGGGGAGGGGGGGGGGGGGAGGGGGGGAGGAGGGGGAGGAGTGTGTTGGCAAGAGTCTGCAAGAGTCATTTTTACTCTGTTTTGTTGCTTTGTTGGTGTAGAAATGGAAGGCTTTATCAGTTATTTTTATCTGTGCATTTTCATACTCTTTGCATACTCTTAGCCAATCAGACTCTAGATAGTGAATACAGTGTATAATAAGTAAACATATAGTGCATTCCACATCATCTCCACAACTTAACAACAGAATCGTCGGAATCAAATGAATGTAGACCGTTATCAATGAAACTCAGAATGATTTTACCAGCAGGGTTTTGGATGGTACTATAGTAACTTTTAAACCATAACATTTAAGCTTATAATGTAAGGGAAATGTAGTGATATTTGCGAGTGTTAATTATTGCTTTATACTGTAAAAGTACGTACCTTGTGAGCTACTAGTAAACGCTTTGTTGGTTGAAAAAAGGGCCTTATTGCACGAACAGGCATGAACCTTGATAAACTGGAATACATGATGACGGTCGTTGAGTTCAAATTCGCATGTTTTCCCTGGAATAAATATCAATCTTTTGTGTGGTAGTCGTAAAAAAATCAGCAGACTAAAATTAAAATTACCAACGGAGACCCGTCGAGTGCAAAAACCCCAGCCAGTTAGAAAGACGTTCTTTCGCTCCTCTTACACCCACGAAAAGCTACAAAAACCCTAACCTTCGAGTCAGAATTTTGTATGAGAAGACCTCTACGTTTTACACGAACACAATAGGTCAATAATGCAGGTAACGTTCGTGATACTGGTATTGTGAAACGGTCACAGTCCCAGACTATAAATCAATACCTGTATAGTTTCGGAGTTTGGGCTTCCTTTGGTATTATGTCCCTTACTGTAGACTTCAATAAGGTGAAATAAAAATATCGTTTGTAGAAAGCCTTTTCTGATATCTTGAAGCCTATAAATCCATATAATAATAGATATTAACTTTATTAAGCTAAGTGGTTGATTTAATGACGATCCAATAAGTGTTGAGCGAGTTTTTGGCAAGCGAATTCTTTTGCTGTTTATGTCAAAGACCACAGGAAGCCCAAACTCCGGACAGTGGATTCCCTGTGTATTTAGAACGATAAAAACAAAGAAAGCAAAAACAAACAAAAATTGCCAGTGTTTTGTGATTGCTGGTAATTATTTGCATTATTTCTTTCTTAAATTTTGTATTTACACCTAAATATTGTTTTGTCAAGCCGTCACCTCAATCAATGGCTAAACCAATCAAAATCAATTACCCGTTCATGAACATAATCAATTATTTACACTGTTTTTTAGAATTATATAATTGATACAGCAAACTCTTCCTAAGGTAGTGATTGAATTTGATAAATATGAATTTATTATTTTATTAATACATGAAATTTACACAACATTTGATATATCAGAGGTAGCCTGCAAATTGGCTCTCTAGGGAGAGGGGGAGGTAGAGAGGGAAAAGGAGGAAAAGGGAACTGGAAACTCTTCCTCCTTTTCTCTCTCACTCCCCCCTTCCCTTAGAGAGCTGCTACGCAGGCTAAGCTAGCCCAAGCTCACTGCTAAATAATTATTTTACTAAAAAAATATGGGTACTTTTGAACCTTTGATTTTTTTGCCTTAAAATTAAATTAAGTTTTACAGTGTCTTTTGCTTGTTCTCTTTAGTCCTCTGATTTGATTTCAACCAAATTTGTTCAAAGATAATCTCTCATGACCTTACATAATGGTGAGCTTGGACTACCTGTGGTGATTATTGTCATCACAAATGCAAGTGCAGGAATAAAAGCAATTTTATTGCATGTTTGGTCATTTATTGTGTTCATTCAATTCTAAAGACTTATAAAATTGATTTATAATTCATGAGCTATTTATAAAAGAAATTATAACCATGACAAGTGAGATACCCGGGGGGGGTACTCCGCTACGATTTGGGTAGGGGTGTTCCGCTGGGATCCTAAAACGGTTACCTTGTTTATGACAGAAAAAAAACAAATTCTTATACCCTGTTTATGACAAGTGATAAAAATGGGACCCTGTTTATGACAGTTTAGGACCATGTTTATGCTGCGAAAACGTGCTGAATTTCCTGAAAGACGAAAGACCGCGCTGCTCATCATATTACCTAATTACTATACCTGATTATGACACAAAAAAATAAGGAAATGGGGAAATGGGGTAAATATATACCCTGTTCATGACAGAAAACTAAAAAAACCATACCCTGTTTATGACAGAAAGCTCGAAAAACCATACCCTGTTCAGCGGATCATCCCCGGGGTGAGATAAAACCTTGACTAAGAATCATCCTTGTTTGCATAAGTTTTAACTTGGATTGCCAGATCTTTGCCAGATTTACTTTAATTCTAATTTTTTTGAAATATGAAAAAACGTAAAAATTTCCATAAGTAATATAAAATATTGCAGTAATAATATCTAGTGCAATTTTGTATCCAATCTAAATGGGCGCTTTGGAATGGCTCTTCTGCGACTTGAAATTGTAAATTCCCATACAGAATGGCTAACTCGGTCATATTGACTGTATAAAACTGATAATTTTTTTTTATTCCTGGATATTGATTCTTTGTCTTGTGATAGGATCCGCTAACACGTTGCTATTTACATTTACCCAATTCAAAAACCTCTGAGAATAAAAACATTTGTTCCAAACGTTTTCCATGTGACATTGAAATACATAAGACAAAGAATCTTATTCCCAGAGGTTTTTAATTGGTTCAAAACGTACATAGCAACTGTTAGCTGATTTGGTCTAAAGTTATTTTGATATAATTTATTTATTCCAAGGATGCATGTACATATATGCTAGTGAGTATTCTCTTTTAAGAGATGACACATCCAGAGCTGTTCTTGGCAGGTTTAACAGGTCCTTTGTCTTCAGTTTCTTGCACAGGCTTGACATCTTCGCCACCAGTTACCTTCAATAAAATTATTAATAGAAATTAGATAGATAATCAAAACAATGGGTGGCATAGTGGTGTAAAACAGGGTCAAGTCCTGGCTCGGGCATGGATTATATGTGATTTTAATCCAACTCTGTGGAATGAACTACCGGTGGAAATTAAGAATGCACCTTCCACAGAGTCATTTAAATTAAATCTTAAGACATTTTAATTCCTAGGGTTTTTCTTTTTCCTTGTATTATTATTCTCATCATCATTATTTCCATATTGTTATTGTAATCATTTATATTTCCTATTCGTTACTTAATTTTTTCCCCATAATATATTGTAAGAGCACTGAGATTATGTAGTGCGCTAAGAATTAAATTATTATTATTATTTAATCTGTTTGATATGTTGTTCTCTCCTATGCTACAAGGGTTCTGAGTTATTTGGTAAGTCCCTCCACAAAATTCAATGTATGAGCAGAGTTGTGTGCTAAAATAGTTAGTGTAGAGGTAGTGAGTGTGGGTCTTAGACTCCCCATTAAGTAGGACACTTATGTTTGTCTAGAAAATTTTAGATATCTCTATTCAACAATAAAGTGATGCAATTGACAAAGAAAGGGATTCATTTGGTGAAACAGAGTAATAACAGAAATCAGAAACTAATGTTTCCTAAAACCGAAGTTTTCCTAAACATACTTCAATTTCTCTATACAATTTTAGGAAAATTGCACAAACCTTTGGTGGCTGTGCTTTGGAAACATCAAAAGCAGAATAAGCATCAGTCCATATGGGTACAGGTGCTGGGACAGTGAATTCTTGAGGGCTAGCAAGTCCATAGGTTGCCTTGAGTTCAAGATCTGGAGGTTCAGTGGGGACCTTGTGAAAATAGCTATCAACAAAAATAATAAAGTTATGTTCTGAAACTGTTTGTCCTTAATAAATAAATAAATAAATAAATAAATGGTCTCCCCTAATTAAGCAGGGATTACACAAACGGTGCATCTAAATTTTACATGAAACATGTGGAGAACTTAATGGAAATATATATAAATTATAAAGGCACACATTTGCTGGGCCATGAAAGTGGTTAGTAAATGCCTCAGAGACCAGACTGTTGTGCCGGGAGACAATGCCTAACTCTTTGCGAACAACACACCAGGATTTTTTACGCCACCTCATATAGGATTAGAGTGAAGGTTGATGGTACCTCCGGCTTTACATCTTTATCCGAGAAAACCAGGCACTGAGATGAGGGTCTTGCCTGAGGACCTTAACCCGAGACAGTCAAATTTCTAAATGCAAATGAGTTGGCAAAACAAGCAGTGATATGAAAATGATGGTGATGATAATGATGGTGACAAGGATCAATGATAATAATATTGATAGTGGTGATGATTATTATATTTTATCATCATTTCTTCTTGCATGGGTTCAAACTATCCACTCCTGATGTTTTTATGTCATTTTTCCAAGAAATTGAAATGAGAGCACTTACATAAACCCATTCTCTCTTGTTGCTTTATCTAGTCTTGTCTTCATAAGTGGTCCAATCCTTTTGAAGAAAGGATGTTCCTGTGGACGGGCTGTAGAACCAGGTCCTTTGGTGGCAGCATATTCTTTGCACAGAGCCTCAGCTTTCTTATACACTGTAAAGACAGGCAATTTTTTTAGTTAGTGTTTTATAATAAATAATTTATTAATGCGATAAAAATCATTTCTCTTTCATGAGAAATTTATATAAAAAATAATGTGGAAAAAGGAATGGTCCTAATTTGCATAAGTTGTAACTTGAATTTTCTTGGCTAGATTTATGTTCTTTAAAAGTAACATACAATACTTTTGAAAGTATATTATTTCATGTTTGAATTTTTATGGGCTTTATGCTTGCCAGAAGTTACCATTGTAAATTCCCATACAGAAGGACATTGTATATTACTTATCATACATAGAAAATATGGGAATTGTAAAAGTCAGTTGATATGACTGTTTGACGGATAAACACGTCAAGTCACACAGATAGCCATTAATCATTATTTACTTTTATCACTGTCCTGGAGGGAGCTTATTGCTTTTCCACATTCTTCTTCGTCAAGAAGCAGCTCTCCTTGAAAACAACGGGCCTGAAAAAAACATTAATGAAATAAATCCATTTAACTCTTGTAATTACAGCTGCAACATTGGAGGAATTCAGATAGCTTTGTAGAGGTTCATAACATGCTTACATAAGCAAGATAAAATGTCGCTTGGATAAAATGCCGCTTGGAAAAAACATTAATGAAATGAATCCATTTAACTCTTGTAATTACTGCTCGGCAACATTTGAGGAATTTAGATAGCTTTGTAAAGAGTCATAACATGCTTACATAAGCAAGATAAAATGCTGCTTTGAGCTCTAAATATTTCCTCCATTTTCCAGCCTTCAAGTCATCCACCGATTTGAGTGAATCTCCTACAAAGAACAAGAAATATGCAGGATATGTATTGACATCCTCGGGAACCCAGTGGTAATTTTCTGTTGCTCGTTTCTCGCTTACAGAAAAAATATCCCTGGGAACATAGTCTGTTGGAGCTTGTTCCGGAAGTCAAACTTCAGCTCTTTCCTGATTGGTCGACCTTATGAGGTCGACCAATGAAAATCAAGATAACCATTTAAAGAAAGTCGTTAAATAAGTTTGAATTTTGACTTCTGGAACAAGCTCCAACAGACTACGTTCCCAGGGGTATTTATTCTGGGAGCGAGAAACGAGCTACAGAAGATTACCCCTGGGTTATCGAGGATGATGTATTGATTGACAATTTCATTAGCATAATCATCATCGTCATTAATTATTACAATTATCATCATGATCTTAATCAGTGACCAACCCTGCCATTATCATCAAATCATCAAATATGATTATAGAAATAAGTTACAATTCTGATTAATGAAAAGTAAAAAGGTGTGTGTGTGTCTTTATACTATAATTATTATCATAAACATGCTGGGAGCTGTATAGAGTGAGAGAGAAGTCACAAAGAAACATGAGGCACAGCCATAGTGCTCTACAGCTCCCAGAGTGTTTATATCACAGTATTTAGACACAAGCAGACATTCTATATTGCTTTAAGTTTATAATTAAATATGTTTAAAGTTTTTTACTGACAGAGTGTCTTTGTCCTCTGATATAAACATGATGGTAGCCAGCCAATCAGAACATGCGTAGTATCTCAAATATTATATATTAAGTATATGTATTACATTATTAAAGTAGACGCTCTATGAGCGTGAAGTCGGGCTAGTCATAAAATCAACACAGAAGGCTAAACAATTCTACTTTGGGCTTCCTGTGTTCGTCCCAAAGCATCATGGGGGACTATATGCGACATGACAGATAGATAGATAGTTACATACATACATACACACACACATACAAACATAGATTGGCTAAAAGGTAAACCTAGAGTTGGGCCTTCTAGCCCGACTAATTAAAAGTATGATTGTATATTAATTATTTTTACCAGCTGAGGTAAATAGTCCACATGTTTCATTTGCTAAAGATGCAACCAATGAAGCCTTGTGTTTCAATTCTACTGCACGAGCCACTGTCACTGGAATATCAAAAACAACTAACTGTTATTGTATGTCACATACTATTACATCAACTTTATTTTGACACTACATGAAGGCATTACAGACTACACACAGCTTTTAAGCAGGGACCAGTGTATATTAGCAACAGTTAATCAAATACAACAATAATTATTAATATGAATAAATGAACAAATAAAATATCATATTGAATAATATAAAACAAACAGCATTGATCATGAAGTGATAAGTAATAAGAATTAACCTCAGATCAGTGTTAGGTGTCACCCACCCGCCAATCTTTGAAGTTTAACATAGCAACAACTAATGGTAGATGCAAATGATCTAAATTGTGATTGGTTGGTGTAAAAACATGTTCATTTGTATAAATAAATTTGTTTAGAAGGACGTCTTGGATTGGCTAATTTTGAAGCATTCATGGTGTAAGTGTGTGGAATGAAAGTTTTATATTATCCAACCTTCCTGTGCTTCAGCGACACACTGCATTTTGTATGCTTCGAGGACACGTGCATCAGTATCAGCACCTTTCTCAGCAGAAATATTGCCGAGCTGTGATAACAAACTGTCCTAGAATTGAAAAAAAGTAAGTAGAAAACAACAGAAGTACAATAACGTTGCAAAATTATTCATTTTCCAATTGCTATTAATCACTCCCACCCTACTCATGGCCATTAACAAGTGATACCCAATTAAACAGAAATATGAGGAGATGAACCTCTTTTGGGCTTCTATGTACACAGTTATTAAAGGGGAGCATCAAGGAGGGTTCAATAATAATAATAATAATAACAATAATAAACTCTTTATTCAAAGAGGGTGACACAGAATAGTTAAAAAACTAATAAACTAGAGGGAATGACTAGAGGTCCTCTATCTAAAATTATAAAATGCATATATGTACATATAAAACTTAGAATAAACTAAAAATTAATAAAAAATTATATTACATACAAGAATCATGATAATATAAAAACTAAGAATTATTAAACTATAAATGAAATGGTGTAATTCCTTCTGTTCCTTAATAATTTCAAATATTCCTATAATTGTTTTTAAAAACTCTAAATGATGCTTTAAGGTATCAGGGGACAAAATCGATATGTCTCTTTGAAAGTCGCGTAGTACGTACAGCTTTTAAAATATTCGTAATATATATATTCTTAAAGCTAAAAGAACAAAGATTACGATATTGAAATAGAATTTGTAAAAAATAAAAAAGGTTTTGAAGTTATTATGATTTTCCCGAGATACGACTCGCTGAGATCAAAGAGTTACCTGCCAGCAGTTTCTATTGTACGGATTTGATTGATCGCTAATCAGAATCTAAACATGTCAAACTACAATAACGTGCCTCATTTTTTTTATTCAGCGCTTGGTTATTTTTTTATTAATTATCAAAGTAAAGGTATTAAATTTGTAGGGTTTCTTATAGTTTATCAATCATGACTTTTGATCAAAACAATATATCAAAAAACAGAAACACGTTTTTGGAGTTCAATATTATGTCTAGCGGTCTGACTAGACTAGGTCTGACTTCCCGAAGTCGGTAAATATTCTAAAATCTCAACGCGAGATAAAGCCGAATTTGTTTTCCGTGTACTTTACGTAATGTTTACTAATCCGGTTTAACAGCGACGCCTAAGACAAAGCAGTGAAATTCGATAATAGTCAATGCTTCTTTCGTTCGACTTCTAAAGCTTTTGTTGACGTTCGCTTTCTTCGTTTTTTGGGGGGTTAAAGAACCAGTTTTTCTTTTACCAGGCATGGATACCTATAAACTATTATCGAATATGTTGAATTAAGTACAGAAATTAATTTTATAGATACTTTTCAAAGGAAATACTATATAGCAACACTGAACGGCCTTATCAATGTTTGACCTCGCCATGGGTAGGTTTGATCAGGTCCTGTCATCGCTTTGTCATGTTTAGTGTGTCACGCAAAATATCTTTTTTACGAATATCTCGTGAAGAAAAAAAGCAAAGCCAATTTTGTTTTTGTTAAACAATGGAAAAGACATTGAATAATCACTTCATGCTTTTTTCGAGAAATGTCCATTTTCTTCAAACATTTTGTCCCCTAATACCTTAACAAACAGAAACATTAGCTAAGATATGCACTTAAATTTGTCTGGATACTGAAATCCTTTAAAGGTATCAGGGTATCCCTAGCAACCATATTCTTTCAAGTTTATATAGCATGTGTGCTTTCATTCTAGACCCCATTAAAGTATACATTTTCAGAAAGCTGAATAAATGTAGAAACACTTCTGTTTCTTTTATTGTAAAATATTGATTTCCTAGCCTTGTAATATATATTTTGAGTGAATTGTTCACATTTGCATATACCTTTCTTCACAGAGTTCCATAACTATTGTTTTCTATCCAAAAACAATTTTTATACTTTAAAATTGCATGAACTCGCATTGAAGATATCATCTTTCAAAAGCATGCCTCCAATTTGAGATAAATTGCCATCTGATGTTGAATTTTTATAAAATATATTGATATAATTATATTATACCTTCACATATTGAAATATTCCACCAGCTGTTCTCAGACATGTATGAACCTCCTTTGCTTCATCCATGGTAATACTATCAGCAAAAACATCACATTAAAGTTAATTAATTATAATAATAATAGGTTCTTAGAATGCATATTTAAAAATCTCTATGCGTTTACAAAAATTATAAAAATATTATTAAAATATCAAATGTAAAAAGCTATATATATATACAAATTATGTTTAAGAAAAATATGACTTAAAAATAATTTTTTTCATTGGATAAATATCAAAAAGCATTGATACTGAATAATGCATTCCAGCCCAAGGTCATTTCAATTTGAAAATAAAAAATAAATGTACAGCTATATGATCCCTTTATGTAGCTAGTAATGGTATATGGTTTCAGATAGAATGCACTAAAAATAAAATATATTATTAGGGGTCATTATTTATGAAGGGGGGAATCATGGGGGGGGGATCAGGTGTGTATTTCTAGATGACTGGGGGTGGATCATGATTGAATAAAATAATTAATTATCAAAGGTTTTGTTAGTGGTTCACCTGATCTATCAATTCTTGAAATGCATTTAGTACGTATCCAAAAATACCCAAAGCATTGGAACCACTAATAGGAATCATGTAAGGAGACTTTTCCTAATAGGGATGGGGGTCGGGGGGGGGGGGGGGGGTCGGTTTGGGTCAGAAAATAAATTCAACACTTCAAGGGGTGGGTCATGAAATTTATTTTTAGCCAATTCTTTCTTAATGGCCGGTCCCTTATTAATATTTTATTTAGTTTACTCAATATAGCATGACCCAAAATGCATTTCAGTATTGCAATTCAGAGAGAGATTTTATTTTATTCTGTGGATAATTTGAGGATGAAACATTAAGTAATGTCATTTTAAAGTCAAATTCCGGTCTCTTTTATCTTCATTTGTCCAATTTTCATTATTAAACAAATTCTAATTGGAAAAAAAATTTGATTTAAATTATTTGTCAGCATCACCCAGAAATAATTTTCCTGAATTAACTTTCAGTTCACATAAAATTTTGGATATTATAATTATTAATTAATTTAAATAAATAGCCTCAACTTACTCTTCCTTTGAAGAAACCTTGGCGGCGTGTTTTGTATACCACAATGCAACATTGATACATATTGATATCATCTCAAACAGAGCATCAGGCTGGCAACTAAAACAGAATACATTTATGTCACGGATAATCAATGAGAAACAGTAAATGGTGTCTTTTTATTTACACATCCAAATCAATCAATCAATCAATCAATAATTATAATGTATATGAAATGTCAGCATGTAACTTTCATGTATGTGAAATATACAATATCTTTTCCTGCTAGCAGATCAAGTCTCTCTGAGGGCAGTTTCTGAGAAGAAATGAGTTTTTAAGAAATTTGTGTTAAATGCACTGATTTCTGATCAGTTGATGTTGGCTGTCAAAAACCTATGAGATCATTTGACAGAGTTATTATTTTACAAAACCTATTTTACTGAGGGGCATGCTTAACAAGGAAAACCACTTGGATCAGTATAGTCTCAGTTTCTTATCAGAAATCACCACGAGACTCTGTAGAGAGATTATGCCTGCAGGGACACACTACATAAGTTTAACTCTTTAAAGGCTTGGCCAAATGGCAATGGTAGTTCATGATAGTTGATGATAGTTCCAACTATCATGTGCGTTTTCAAGACCACCAACTATCATGCACTATCATGGACTATCATGGACTATCACAGAGTTTGAACATGTTCAAATTTCACATGATAGTCAATGATAGTTTTTGCTGTTTGGCGCGCGTACAGGATAGTTGATGATAGTTGATGATAGTTGAGACGCCTTCAACTATCATCAACTATCATAGCCCTTTGGCCTCCGCTTAAGGTTTTAATATTTCAATAACTCACGTTGGAGTGTTTCCACATATTGTATTAGTCCATTTAAATGTTATTAACTTGCGTAGTTTACTTTCGCCTGAGCCGGCTGGATCATTGACCAGGCCAACAAGCAGGGACAAGTACAATTCATATGCTTGTTTGATAACACTGGCATCATTGGCTGGATCTGTGAGTAGGCTCAATAGGTGAGAACGGCTTTGTTTCAGATCCCTTTAATAGGAAATAAATATTTACAATCAAGAACAGGCAACATATTTGAAAAGTCTTTTTATAGCTTTTCTATGGGTAGGAGACACTGTCTCAGGTGCACATCCTGGAAGAGTGAGAGCTAGGTCAGTGATTTTATGTGTTGCCATCACCAACAAAACAAATAATTGCTTGGCGCAGTTCAATTTAGTCATCCAAATCACCCCTGCCTTGAATTAAATGCCTGTGTCTATGTATAGTAATTCAATTATAATTATAAAGTGATAACAAAAGATAAAAAATTATATAAAAAAAGGTAACAAAAATTAAAAAATTAAACAAAAAACTAATACCGTTTCTCTCTAATATATAAGTGTGATTTTAATATTGATTTATTAAGCCAGAAAGGTTACAGAAGATGTCCATACTTTGCAAATCTCTATGCATGTGCAATATGTCATGAAAAACAAGAGGAAAACAAGAGGATAAGTATCATTAATGTCATTTGCAGGATATTCTATATAGTTGTGCCCAATAAATTATTAAACTGAATTTGAAATGCTCTAGCCACACATCGTCAATTTTTCACTGTTTTAAATTTCCTTAATTTAAAAAAATCATTTAATAAACTTACGAGAGGATTTTTGACGATGAAGGATTTGCTGCAATGTGTCTGATCGATTCAAAAGACACTGGTGCAGAAGCTTTGATGGGATTTCGATGAAACCAATGCGCCATTTTGTTCCCTCAACAACACATCATATTCTATTTTTAGAACTTGTTTTGAATAGCCGCTGCAACTGATATGAGGGGCTCAGGTGATGAATACAGCCAATAGAAAACCTGCTTTTATCACATGTTCAGATCCATATACATACGTATCTACATGTTCAGACTTGTGACTTATAACGTTGATTCTGATTGGTTGATTTGAACTGGTTGAAATGTGAGCCATGTAAATCAAGAAAGCGCGGGTTTATGGCGGGTTCACGTTGGATTTGTTAACGTTTCTTGGAAGTTGGAGTTCTTTCCCTTTCTTTTGAGGTGCCAATGGCCTCTCAAGAAGATAGAAATGCTCTCCTTAACTCACTTAGACCTATATTTCCTCAGCTTAGTGACAAAATCATTGAAGAAAGCATCCATATTGTACGAGGAACTGTTGGTGAGGTTCGTGAGCTCATTATTCCTGCTTGCATTGATTATCTTCTAGCAAGAAATACCAACACTAACCAACCAAACAATGGTGAAAACGCAGTCCTACCTATCTTAATTGAAGACGAAACAACAAGAGCACAACCATTAGGCTCAAAGCGAAAGCGAATTAGCGATTTAGAAGTAAGTTTTGTCGAGGATTTGGACGACGATGAGTTGCTTTATGTGGCGACATCCGTCCTAGAAGGGAATAAAGAGGTTTATATGATTGATGACTCACCGCCATTGGCTTCGTCTAGAGACTGTGTGATTGTACCTAACCTTAGCTCTGTGGGTATACCTAAGAATGATGCTAAAAAGAATCTACAAAATATACACAAAAGCAATGATACAACTCTGAACAGTTCTACATGTAGCAGCAGTACCCATTATTCAAGTACTTTGACTAATAATACAAATGTTATTAGTAATAGTAACTCTAGTTCAACTGCTGTTAGTGCTGGTAATTTGAATATGTTACCTAGCAACCTGCAAGTCACTGACCCCTTAACGTACTCAACCAATCAAATCAAGCTTCTTTTCCCTGACATCCAAGAAAAATTCCTTCAAGAAAAAATATATAAATGGACAGGATCCCCAGCTGAAATGATAATCAATAATGTTTGTAATACGTTACTAGAACATGGGTATCCCAAAGAGGAGGAGAAAACTCAAACTGCACAAGCAACAACAACAGAAGCTGACAAAGTTAAAGTTGATTACTTGAACAATTATAAGTCATTTCCTTCAGGTAAATATATTGAACAGTGCATTGCTTTGTTGGAGAATGAGTTTCCGAAGGTGTCTGTAAATGATATCAAAACCACTGCTCGTAAGCATCATTATCATTATGCACCAACAAGGAAGTATCTAGAAGAGAAGCTAGTAGAGGCTTATAATCTATTAAAAACACAGACGTCACCTTCTAACATTAGTGGACAAAGTCCAGGACGACCCATACGACTAATGAAAGGTAAAAGACAACCAAGAAAGCTGCATTGCTTACGATCACTTGATCCAGAGCTACAGAAAGAGATAGACTTTATTAAACAATACAAAGTAAGCGAAGCTGAAGAGAAAGACAGACAAATGGCATTTAAACTCAATGATGAACAATATGAAGCTGAGGGCCAGTTGATTGAATGTGGCTGTTGTTACGTGGAAGCTACGTTTGAAGACATGGTGCAGTGCCTCGATGGTCATTTATTCTGTGTAAGTTGTTTGAGGAATTATGCCAAAGAAGCAGTGTTTGGTCAAGGTAAGGCCATACTCTCATGCATGACTGGCGACTGTGATAGTACCTTCCCAATGACACAGCTACAGCGTTCATTAGAATCTAACATTCTGTCAAAGTATGAGGATAGGCTTGCTGAAGAGTCACTCTGTCTTGCTGAAATGGACGATCTTGTGCGCTGTCCTCATTGTGATTTTGCAGCCATCATGCCGCCTGACGACAAAGTCTTCAAATGTCAAAATGCGTCATGTCTGAAGGAAACTTGTCGCTACTGCAAGGAGGAATGGAAAGAGCACTTTGGTTTAAAATGTTCAGAAATAGAAAAGAACGATGAGAAGAATATGAGACTGTCCTATGAAGAGAAGATGACAATGGCAAAGATCCGCAAATGTCACAAGTGTGGTTGTGAGTTCACTAAATCTGATGGCTGCAACAAGATGACATGCCGCTGTGGGACAACAATGTGTTACATTTGCCGTAAGCCTTCTATCAGTTACAATCATTTCTGCCAACATCCAAAAGACCCTGGACATAATTGTAAGACTTGTAGTAATTGTTCATTGTGGAGTGACCCATCAGAAGATGACAACATGGCTGTAAAGCAAATTGAAAGAGAAGCAAAGCAAGCTCAACAACAGCTCACAGATACCAGAGCTGAGGAGGAAACTCCTTCAAAGAAACGTAAAACATCACATGAAGGTGCAAATATCCCGGTACATAATGTAGCTTACCCTATATTCTAAGTTTTTCTTGTATAGATTCTATATTATGGTGCATGTATCTAGAAAATAATAATGTTCTTTTATTTACCTCTTTGCTGACAGCAAGAAAATTATTACCGGTAGTCGGGCTAGAGGGCCAGACTCTAGGTTTACCTTTTAGCCAATCTATGTATGTACCTATCTATCTGTCATGTCGCGTATAGGCCCCCATGATGCTTTGGGAACGAACACAGGAAGCCCTGTGGCTGTTATATTTTGTATGAATATTTTCTTCACTGTCAGTGAATGGTGTTTTTAGAATTTTTCAACTACTCTTCAACAATAGTGAAACAGATGTTGATTCTTGTCCAAAATGTAGTGAAAGGCATAATAGTACAAGAACTTACTTCACACCACCCCACCCCATACTATTATATTTTTCAAATGAATTGAATCAGTATTGGTTATTCCTGTGGTAAACTGGATTCATGCAAAATTTTTGAAATCATGGTGATGTTTTGTTCTCTCCAGTATTTCTCATACTATTTTAACACAGGGAAACCAACACACTATCTGATCACAATATAATTGCAATATAATATTTTGATGCCAAATTGCTTGATAAAGTTTGTAGATAATTCAAATAAGGTTAGTCCCTATAGATATATAATATTATACTGTTAACAGGTTCCCATTTAAATCTGTACTTTCCCATTTAAATCTGTACTTATGCAAATTGTGTTGATGTGTGCTAAACCAATCAGAGTATATTATTTCTGAAGTGAACTTCTCTGATTGGTTGATCTGTGTGTTTAGCACACATCAACACAATTTGCATAAGTACAGATTTAAATGGGAACCTGTTTGTTAAAGACCTTAGCGTTGAAGGTCGAAAGCTCACCGTAAACAAATAAAAAGCCAGAGAACGTCAAACTTATCATGTTTACAGCGCGACGCACATTACCAGGGCCTCCTAATTAAAGTTTTGTACAAGTTAACCAATCAGAAAGCGAGAATTTGACCTTAATATAAAAGACACGCCAAGTGTCAAATGGTAAACACAGTGAAGACAAGAGTGAAGTTTATAAGTGTCTGAAAAACCTCCCGGATGTTTAAATTTGAAAAGGTGTAGCAAATAATTTGAAAAGAGAAACTTTTGAACGCTAAGCTAACTTGTACAAAACTTTAATTGGGTGGCCATAGTAAGGCGCGTTATGCTGTAATCCTGGTTTCGCCTCCATCTTCAATTATATATATTATCGGTAAACACCTACAAAAGCTTAAGGCAATACCAGATTATTACAATTGTTGACTGCCATTCTAGATTTTCTGTGTACAATGTGAATGGCAGCCATTTTCTATGGCATTTTTAGAACAAGGCATGATTTGAACTATTTTAGCTTGCATAAAATAGTGAATTATTGTAATGATGAAATTTCTAAATTACTGTTGTTCAGACTCCATCATTAACCAACCAAATATATGCTACTTATTGATAAATTGTCATTTATGAGTATGAAAATAGTTTTGTTAAAAAATGTATAAAAAATCACAAAAATAGTTATATTATTTTCTATCAATTTGAAAATAATTATATTTTTGAAAATATTGTTCCTGTTATAAATACAGATTAAAATTGTCTAAATTTCATATATTGTGTGTGTTATGTGTCCTAACTGCTGTATCTCATGATACCATTGTAGCCTTAACTTGTACATTATTTAAAAAATATTTTAAGCATTAATTTGTCTTTCTCACAAAGTCACTAATTTACTGGTAGATGTAATGCAAATGCTTGACAAGCCTTACTTGGACTTAATAAACAAAAGCACCATGATTCAGAGTGACGCTTGCTGGGCATTTGCATATGATTATCTGCATCCTGTAAAATGGTCTTCCTGTGTTATGGATCTTGGTATTTCTAGTCCCATGTTTGATGTCAAAAACCTACTTTTATTGCGATGTGTTGCTGTCAAAAATACAGATGTCACAAAGGCATGTTATTTGTGCAAATTGCAACTGAAACGTATAAATATTATGATTAGAAAGTCTTGATTGATATAAACTGTTTTCATTATTGGTGATTTGTCACACCAGAAGCACATGCCAACACTTTAAAAGCCACTCAGCTAAATACTAACCAAATTCAACAACAAATTGACGATAACTTGTTGGCTTCTTCTGACTAATTTTCAGGGAGAAGAAGAAAAAAAATGACAACTTAATATACACCGCACCAATGTATTACGTATACGTACAGTCCTATCGTACGTTAATATTAATGTGTACTGTGACAAAAGATTAACATCGGAAACGTCAGTAAACACGTTTTTCATTGTATTCAAGTTACCACTTTTACTCTACTTTCACTGAAAATTACAAAATAGAACTCGATTCATTTCTATGTTATCCTGATTATTATTATTGTTTTTCTTCTCATTAAGTTAACAATGAGTTGTGAAATACTATGTGGAACTAGAAGTTGAAAGTCCATTCATTTTCGACGTTACAAGATCTCCATTCCAAAAAAAAACACGACTATGACGTAATATTCGTCTGCTAGCGCTGTCAATCAAACTTTTTATAGCAAAAAATATACAAAAGACCTAAGAAATAAGGATCATTCAATTAAAAACATCAATTTCTAAAGATTTGAGCCCGAAGTTAGGATGAATTTGACTGAGGCCAAATCAGTAAAATGAGTTTGACTGAGGCCAAATTTAAAATTTGGTTGATTGAAATTTCAGTATTGTTTCGCCCAAAAATAGCAAAGACGCCACATCGTGTCTTTTTTAGTGCCAGTAATGTGATGCATTTTTTTAAATAGGAATAACTGTTGAACCTTATAACCCCAAGACTCTGTCAGTCGCGAATACAATATTGTTGGGGAGGGGAGGGGTGATCAGGTTCTATCCTGGAAACTTCTCTCTAGAAATTTCTTACAAAAACGAATAGCTAGATAATAAAGAAAAAATTTTTATTTTTTTAAAAGTTTACGGAATTGTAGAATCATCAGTAATACACGAGAAAATAAGTGAAATCTACCCCAAGTGCAATTTCACTAATCCACCTGCATTTCAACCAATCATTTGATCCTAAATAACAACTGGCAGTTAGAAAAAACTGAGCAGGTGCCAAAAACACAGGCTCACGATCAATTATTAACCAGCTAAAGACGTTGAACAGTCGATCGACTCTATGAACAGATAGATGTGTTCGTAATACAAAACATTTCACTTCAAAATGGTCCCTTGACTCGACACATTGAAACAGGCCTAGGAAACACAATGACCTTTGTCAATCTTTGTTGTTGGTATAAAAGTTGGAGACAGTTCAACTAGAAAATCAATTTTCTGATCTTTGGCCAATGCTGGATGGCTCTCAGTGGTCGTGCTATAGTTGATAATTTGTTCAATATTTAAAGACATTTTAGAGTCTTTTATAATTTCTAAGAATCGATCGAAGAGGCAGTTATGGACGGTAACAAGAAGGGACGAGAGTGTCCCCCAGTCCTTCGTAAACTAGCAAAGCACGTCCATACATGGACTGTAGGCTATATCGTGTTCCAGTTGATATCAATGGCGTGGGGTATGGAAACACCAACGACGTTAGAAGGAAGAAAAGAGGATGAAATGGAACATTCACATAACACGGACAGTCTCAGTATGATGATTCTGATTACGCTTCTGATTGTTGATGTCTTGATCCTTTGGCTCTTCAAGATCCGTCGACTGCAGTTTATTCACGAAACGGGCGTCGCTATGATCATCGGTGTAATTGTAGGCTCCATTATCAAATACTGCGAAAACCGACATCATAAAAAACCTTTTACTGTGAAGATAAAGAACTGCAATAATCTCACTAACGCACCTAGAAGTGTTTGGGTGAATATCAACGGCACTGAATACACATATAGCTTAATGGGTATTCGTTTCCCTGAACAGACACAACCTGATGATACCAACGAGATCGAATCGCGCGCGACTTTTAACCCAGAAATCTTTTTCTACGTGCTTCTGCCACCGATTATTTTCTACGCGGGATACAGTATGCAGAAAAGATACTTTTTCAGAAATCTTGGAGCCATTTTAACGTACGCGTTTATCGGTACTACAATTTCATGTTTAGTGACCGGTTCGATGGTGTATGGGTTTAATATCTGGACGGGAGTTACTTCTGACTTTGATTACCCAGAGTGCTTGTTGTTTGGTGCACTTATCTCAGCTACGGACCCTGTAACAATACTCGCTATTTTCCACGACATACATGTCGATGTTGACATGTATGCACTAGTGTTTGGAGAGAGTGTTCTTAACGATGCTGTTGCTTTAGTATTATACCGCGCTATTGAAAGCTACTTGGCGTATAACCCGAGAGAAATGCGACAGTTTGATTTACTGTCGGTAATCCAAGCCATTGGGGACTTTATCGCTATTTTCACTGGCTCTTTTGTAATCGGCTGCGGAATGTCCTGTATCAACGCTTTGGTTACAAAGTTGACTAAGCTTGGTAGCTTTCCCATCTTGGAAACAGCGCTTCTTTTCTTGATGTCTTATTGTACGTTTCTAGCTGCCGAGGTAGCTAACTGGTCTGGTATCGTTGCTGTCTTGTTCTGTGGAATAACGCAGCAACACTACACTTACAAAAACCTCACCCAAGAGTCCCGGATCAGGACACTACAGACGTTCGAACTCATGAACTTTCTAGCGGAAAATTTCATCTTCACCTACATTGGTTTGTCGGTGTTTGCCTTCACGGGGCATCAATGGAACCCCGGATTCATCGCATGGTCTTTCTTCTCGATCATGGTCGGACGTTTCCTAAATATATATCCTCTTTCATTCTTGCTTAACCTTGGAAGAACGCGTACTATCCCCTGTAACTTCCAACATATGATGTTCTTCTCCGGTCTTCGAGGTGCCATAGCGTTTGCTCTTGCCGTGAGAAACACTGTATCCATTCCACGACAAATGATGTTGACAGCAACTCTTGTCATCGTCATCGTCTCGGTAATAATTTTCGGAGGATTAACGATGCCTGTTCTTACATTATTAGGCATAAGAAGCGGTGTTGATGAGTACGAGGAAGAGAAAAGGGCTAGACGGTTAAGTCTGCTTGATGTTAATGATCCCGCGTCAAGTACGCCGGTAGATAGGATCGAGAAAAAGATATATGAGAAGGCTTGGCTCGTCAGGGCTTGGTCCAAGGTCGATAATAAATATTTTAAGCCTTTGTTTGTAGAAGAAAGCGCTTTGACACAATAAAAGACTTCGAAAGGAGTCACAATATATATATATTTAGAAATACAGCTATTTCAAAAAACGTTGAATACTGAATAGTGCATTCCAAGGGCATTGTGGGACTCATTCATTTGCAGCGATATTTACTCCCCATCACTAGCTCATGGAATGTCATAAGAACAAAATAAATAATCATCAGTTTACATGATCCAAAATTAATTACGGTCTTGTGCGCAATACACTATTCAGTGTTCAGTATTCTACGGTTTTTTTAAATAGTAGTATGTCCACAAAGACCTTTCTCAGGAAGCAACTATAACCATATTTAATAGGCCCTTTGCAGCTAGAGGTCACGTGACCCACCTTCATTAAATCCATCAGCAATGCCAAAATGATGTCCAGAAATGGAAAGAGCATGTTGACATAAGCAATATAAGTCAAAATTTCAGCTCTTGATTCCAAATACGTAAAAAATAGCAAGGAACATAAAATGGGATATTTTCTATTTTCTGAAGGCTTGCTTTCCAGTTTTGCTCTCCAGTTCTATTTTCACACATATGAATCCTTAGAAAATACCCCATTTAATGTTTTTTGCCATTTATATGTATTTATAAGAATCAAGAGCTGAGATTTCAACTTTCTGCTAATGTCAGCATGCATGATAAGCAAATGATAAGCGGCTTCGTGAGAAAGGTCTAAGGAGGAAATTAAAAGACTTTAAATGAAAGCAAACATATATATATATACCAGACTTTCAGTGACTTAATAATCCTTGAAAAAATTGAGCATACCACGTTTGCATTTATTCAAATTTCGTTCAACTGACTCATTCAGAGTTCGTTTTATAGAAAATGGTTTGTCCAGACAAATATCGCTGAAAATAATTTTGATCAGAAGATCCTACCGTGGGTCTGCACTATGGAATAAGCTAAATTTATCTTAAAATAATATCTTTATAAATAATTTACATATACAATAAATGATTCCTATGAAACAATAACTATTAGAACTGAGTATTATTTTCATTAGTTAAAAAGACGGTTTTTTTAAATCACTAACCGTTTGTTACTCCCCCCCCCCCCCCCCCCCCATTCCACTCTAAGCTACTCTACCCACACACCCCATTCGACAACCTCCCCGTCCCCATTCATCATGTTCATACCTGGGGAAGAAGGAAAGAAGGATTACCAATATTTAAACAGTTAAAAAAAAAGATTTTTTAAAACTCATTTAAACAATTGGCAAATATAAAGATTAGTTTTATTATTTTTGAAAAATGTAAAATCTTTCTTGAAAATAAAATCTTTTTTGAAGAATGAAACTGCCATAATTACTAGGGATTATTTGTCGGTATTATTGATATTCAAAAAATAAAATGAAAATCGATTTTTCCAAATAGTTTTAATTAGAACCGACTGTGTTTTTTCAAATGACTAAAATTAGATATGGATTTGCATTCAAGAAACACTTGCTTTTAATAATGCTTCATAAAACTCCCGCCGAACATTAAAAACAACACGACCGCCTTCTACGTGATATTGATGATAATTTATGCAAATGTACGATCACGTGATGACACGTCTTTTGATTTACCACCGAAGATCAACGTACTATGTTTAGATTTATAATGTTCACTGATCTACTAACTGGGTGAACGAGATTTGCATGATTTGTTTTTCACTTTTGCTCAGTTTATTAGTCTAATCGACGGCGTTCGAAGACCTCCATATTGAATGCTGAACACAGCTGAGTCGAAGTGAACCATACTGAACTCAAAAGCCCGTTCAAAAGACGATTTCGTCAACAAACTCCTTCAAAATGCCTAATTTGCAAGTCCACGAAATAACGTTCTTTGTCAATGGGAAAAAGGTGAGTTTTAACACGAATTTTATGATATAAAGATTGCTCTGGTTCGTACATAAGCTTCCGTAAGCTTCAATTGTACATTGCATGTGCTTATATATTATTGTGTTCGAAACTGGGATTAAACATTATTTCAACAGGCTTCTATAGCCTGCATTTATAGACCCAAATGAAGTATAGTTTGGCCGCTTTAAACTTCGAACTTTGATATTCTCAAGAAGTTTGAAATATTAAACTGTTTATAGGGAAGGATTATGAACCACAAGTGTGGTCGAGTGTCAAATTCCGGGGGCGGTAAGGAGTGTACGTAATTTATATTCGACCAGGTTTTTGGATATCCATGTGCTACCAGAAGTAAAAAAAAAACATTACCCTATTTAGGACACTCGAGAGTAGAGAAATTCCAACCAAGAGAAATAAAAAAATTACGTTATTTTAGTGGTATTAGGATATAGTGAGGCAATAGTGTTTCCTAAAAAAAAACCCAGTACCCTATCTAATTGGGCCTACCCTGCGAGCAGAGATTTCTTTCTCTCTTGCCTGGAACGACGAGGAAAGTAACCTCTGCCGGCAACCGGTTGTTATTCCTGTTGAGCATGCACATTTTCCAAAGGTCAACTGATTAGGTTTTTGCGTGACAAGTTAAAATATCGTATTTCGTGCAATGAGCAAAGATGGCGAAATGCTCTCCGTTTAATGTCGTCAAAAACTCCAGTTAAGAAATATAAGAACGACATTGTTTAGTGAGTAGATTATATCTAATGTTGCGTAGAGCTAAAGCGATTGTTAATGTTAAATCTTGTTGGTCCTGGCCTCGACTGATTGAAATCAAAAGTAAACATCAACGTTAATTAACACTTTAACCTGAGTATCAGGCCCTTTGGGAGGGGGCGGGGAGGGACTGAGGGAGAGAGAAGAGGGAAAAGGATGGCCTGACACAAAAGCCGTTTTTTCCTGTGTCAAACATTCAGAATATGAATGTTTTTCTGATTGGTCCATTAAACAATAGAACGGAAGTGAAACTCTAGACTCGAACTAATATGCGATCGAAGCGATCGAGGTTGCAGTGTTATTTGGTTATTTATATGGTATATCTAGTATTCGTGTTCGAAAAAAAAAGCTTGTAATGAATCACAAAGAATTCGATGATGCTCTCAAAGAAGCACTCGAGGTATTCCCTGGAATAACTCTCAAAAAGAAGCAGGAGTTATGCCTTAAAACATCAGATCAAGAAGAAGGACCTGGAATGAGCTCATTTATCAGCTCTTGCCCAAAGTTTTGAGTAGCCATTGGTTTCAAAAGACAGGGGAAATTAACGAAGTCAATGAAAATCATTGTCATGAACTGATTCGAAAACAACAGACTAAACGATTGTGTGGTAGCGGCATTAAAGCCGCTACACTAGAAGGCATGGACGAGATGGAGGCTAAAAACATCGAGGAGCTAGAGATTGTCTTCGGTAGCGCAGAACGATGGTTATCGCACAAATAGAGTCAGGCTTTGAAGTCGGGAAGTCTTCAAGACGTAAATTTTCTAGTACTTGATTTGTTTGTGTATTAAATTCAGCCTTCTGCCTGATTCTGAGTATATATTTCAGTGTAAAGTTAAGCTTGTAGATTTAATATTTCAGCCTTCAGTTTTATAACTAGCATGAGATTATTTTATAAAGTAAATGTTTGCATTAAAGCCGTGTTTAAATTCATAACATTGTTGTTTCATTTATAGTGACATTGCTGCTCTTGTTTTGACATGACAACCGGAAGCGATTTTGATTGGCTCCTATGTAATATCATGCTGTGGGTCAAGCGAGGGGGCGGAATGGCTTAAATCGCGTTTCGTGTCAGGCTCTCCTTTTCTTCCCTCTCTCCCTTCTTTCTCTCCTTGCCCCCTCCCCTAGAGCCTGATACTCAGGTTATTAACACTTGGGAAAGTGATGTTTTCTGTCATCGCATGGTTGAAAATCCAGTTTAAAACCAGTTTAAAATTAGATAGCCCATAATGTTTTACATCCAGAAACTTGGATGTAATTATCGGGTACCGACAGAGGTTACTTTTCTTGTCGTTCTAGGTAAGAGAAAGGAACCTCTGCTCGCAGGGTAAATTGAGCCATTCCATTTAATATCCAACCCCCCCCCTTTTTGAGGGAGTTCTTCAAAATAAACCCCCCTAGGATGAGTTTTTGCACAATATCCCCTTTGGAATTTGCCTATAATTGACTTTACCCACATGGAATTTACCTCATCACCCCTCGGATATTCTTAAATTTACCTCATCACCCCTCGGATATGAAGTTGACCATCAAGGATATTGCTATAGCTTTAGCCCCCTCCCCCTTGGATTTCCAGGTCCTTCAATAGGGGGGGTGGGGGGGTGCATATAAAATTGAATGGCCCATTAAGACACAAAAACATGATCTTATTTTCAAAATTCTAGATCCTGTTTAACACAATTTGTGGGGAGATAAATACCATGTTTACCATGAGGACACTTTGGGTATTTTTGTTACTTTTTTTAACCCACATCCCATGAGGAAATAGATCAGAAATAAGAATTTTTATGAACACTTAGTGTATTTGAACTCATTGCTTCATGAAGCAGTAAAGAAAATCATAACATTAAACAAGTCAAGTGTGCACAGTTTGAGTATCCCCACTGTAAGACTTGAAAGCCAAAAACCATACCCTAACCCACCCCAATCAAATAGATGTGAGTATGCCCTCTGGGGGTTAGTCTCCCTCACAGCCATTATTAGTGTCGGCCTTCCTGTCCCTCCCCACTCTAATAACGGCTACGAGGGAGACTATCTGGGGGTCAAATGTATTTGCATTTGAGTGTGGGTAATCCACACTTTTTTAAAACCCATGTTCAATTATGTTACATTAAGTGTTTTATTATATACCCTATTCAAACGAAGAAACATTTTCCCTCCATTTTGAAATTTTTTTATTTAGGTGGATTTATTCCCCTCTCACAAGGGGAATAGATCGATTTATTTCCCTCCACGTGACATGCTCTCGACCAATAAGAAAACGAGTTTGAATAGGATATAAAATAATGCATTATGTTATGTTGCATTGCAGATCACAGATAAAAATGTTCAACCAGACACAACACTGCTTCAGTATCTTCGTAACAAATGTATCCTTTTGATCTTGAGCTAAAATCAGAAATTTAGCGTAAATTTAATTTAAACATTTACTGTTTTGATTTTGCATGTTGATATTTGTAGATATAATAATAATATAAAGCTATATACTTACTAATTATTTCAAAAGGGTCGACTAAGGTGACACCAAGACAGAAATGGATTATGGGTATTCTCTACTTTCACAAATTTAATGACTTCAGTTTTTAGGGGTTGTAAATTCAAATCAAACTAATTGTAGTTCAGATCAAACATCTGAATTTTAATAACAATATCTGTCCCTAAAAAACAGAAGGGATGATGTTGAAGTAAAAGTAGAGAATGCAATAAAACATGAAAAGCCAACATCTGGATTATTTAGCAAACAAAATATATATAGTTCCAAAGCCTTGATATTTCAGTTTTAGTTTGATACTAATCACTGCTAAACCCATTGTTGTGATTTAAAATAGCTCTGATATATATTCAGTTTCAAACTATCAAAAGTACTATATGTCTTGACTGAATCCGTTTGCAACACATATTGTTGCAATTTAGATAGATGAAATCAAATTGATACTAATAGTTGATCTTATTTAGTGCATGACTATTAGTCACTATCAGAGACAAGTAAATTTGCATAATGATGTATTGTTTCCTTTGTATTTGATGTTTCTGGTTGAGGATAAAACTGACCAAATAGTCAATAACAAATAGTCACTAAATAGAACTATTCTGTTAACTATTTCATTCTATATCAAAGCTTCTAATTGCTTTGCATTAAAATGTATTAAGTTACTTAAACAATTATTAGATGATTGACTACATTTGCAACATATGTTGTTACAATTTATAATAATTATAACTAATAAATGCTTCTAATTGCTATGTGTTGATTAAGTACTTTAACAATTAATTATTACATAATTATTTGATTCCATTAGCAACATATGTTGTTACAATTTAGATGGATTAAAGCTTCTAATTGCTATGTTTTGATTAAGTACTTTAACAATTAACTATTACATATTTGATTCCATTAGCAACATATGTTGTTACAATTTAGATTGATTAAAGCTTCTAATTGCTATGTGTTGAAATGTAACAAATTGCACAATTAATTAGTTATACAAACACTCAATTGGTCAAATTTTGTTATGATGTCAATCAGAATCAATTTCAAAAACTTGACTAAACATGGTTGAATCAACAATCTTGGACAAAAATGTTGACAAATTGTGTTTCATGAGTAAAAACATATTTTTATAAAACAATTGAAACACATAAAAATACCACAGGCTTAAGTCAAATTCTAAAGAATGCATTGCACACTATCAAGGCTGAGGTTGGTCGAAGTGAACACTGAAATGGTCTATTGATCGCTTTTTTGTAAACTGTTTTGTCCAAAATTGAGACCTGAATCTGTGTTATTGAAGAAATAAAAAACGTGTGCGCATGCTGTGCACAGTTAAAAAGCATGCAGGGTTGTTAGAACATGAGAAGTGTTTAGAGAAGAGAGTACTTCTTAACACTTCTCAAGTGTTCTGATATTCCAAAACTGCTTTTATTTATAACTGCATACAGCAAAGAAAGCAAGTTTTCTATTTCTCCCATAAAATACACATTGAACAGGTTCCCGTTTAAATCTGTACTTTCCCATTTAAATCTGTACTTATGCAAATTGTGTTGATGTGTGCTAGACGCACAGATCAACCAATCAGAGTATATTATTTCTGAAGTGAACTTCTCTGATTGGTTGATCTGTGTGTTTAGCACACATCAACAAAATTTGCATAAGTACAGATTTAAATGGGAAAGTACAGATTTAAATGGGAACCTGTTATTGACATATATGATCAACATGCAAACACGCTTGCTGCATGTGTGCTCTCATAAAGCATGTACCTGACAGCCAATCATAATGTGTGAATTCTAATAGTTGTGTTATAAGAATCCTTAATGTATTTATACAGTGCGTTTAGCAGGTACAAAGCTTGGATGCAGCGAAGGAGGCTGTGGTGCATGTACTGTCATGATTTCAAAGTATAACCATGGCAACAACAAGATAAGGTAATGGAACTACTAGAGTACAAATACTAAAAGTGTGCAACATAAATACCACTAAATACTGCTAAATTATGCAAATTCTTTTGTTCTCTATTGTTTAATCAACACTATTTAGTGGTAAATAGTACAAAGTATTGCACACTTTTAATGTTTGTACTCTATTAGTTAGTAACTATATTGTATTCTATTTTTGATAGCATATTGAAAAGCCCACATGTAATGTTTACAACATGACCAGCTGTGTTGTATCAGCACGCATTATTATACAATCACAAGCCAAATCACAAGACGCAAATGTTGTAAAACGTCTAGGTTAGTTTTTTTCAAATTTTACCAAAATTTTCAAGATTAAAGTAAATCTTGCCGAGAAATTTCAAGTTAAAACTTATGGAAATCAGGATTATTATGCAACACTGGTGTTGTATTGGATATACAACACTCGTCATGGTTATAATTTCTTATGGGAAAGTGTGTGTGTGTGTGCATGTGTATGTATAACTAACAAGTTCCCATTTAAATCTGTACTTATGCAAATTGTGTTGATGTGTGCTAAACACACAGATCAACCAATCAGAGAAGTTCACTTCAGAAATTATATACTCTGATTGGTTGATCTGTATGTTTAGCACACATCAACAAAATTTGCATAAGTACAGATTTAAATGGGAAAGTACAGATTTAAATGGGAAAGTACAGATTTAAATGGGAACCTGTTAACTACAGTATGTATATAAAAAAGATAAATGTATTAGTTACAGGTCTATTAAATACGGTATAGAATCGTATAGATCAAACATTGTTTTCTTTTTTGTAACAGCCACTTCTCAGCAAATGCTTGCCTGACGCCTGTTTGTGCTGTGGATGGTATGTCTGTGACGACAGTTGAAGGGATTGGATCTACCAAGACAAGGTTACATCCAGTCCAGGTATATCGTGATGACAATGTTGATTAATGATGACATTAATGATTTAGTTGATGGTGCTGATTATGATACTGATACTGATGATGCTGCTGATGGTGACACTAATGATGATGATATAAAGGTGATAATGACAGTAATGATGATAATAATATTTGGTGATAATGGTCATAAATATTATGTTTGATGATGATGATATAAAGATGATAATGACAGTAATGATGATGGTGATTACGATTATGATGATTGATGTTGGTGATGATGATGATGGTGATAATAATGATGGTGATAATCATTGTTTATGCTGATGATACTGATGCTGATAGTAATGTCGGTAGTAATGATGGAGATAATGATAATCATGATGGTGATAAAAATGATGATGGTGAAAACATTGACAATACAACACAATACAATAGCTTGATGATGCAATAACCTTAAGGCCTGGCTAAACTAGGATACATGTAGCGGGTTACATTGTCGCGCACTACATGTATCCTCAATGTTTCTCAGTTTAGCCACCTCGAAAACATTGTAGCACAAATTTTGTAGCAGGGACACAAAAAATGAATCTGGGAGACAGCAGAAACATTTATTGTGTCCCGGCTACAAAATTTGTCGCGCGCTACATGCAAATGCAATGTATCCCAGTTTAGCCTACTGACATGGACACCAGTCACCACACTTCCACCACAATTTCTGTTAATTAGAAACCACTGAACTAATTAATGATCAATAATAAATACAAACATTCTTCTCTTTTGATTCCAGGAAAGAATTGCCAAAGCACATGGTTCTCAATGTGGTTTCTGTACACCTGGTATTGTTATGTCAATGTACACACTACTAAGAAACAACCCTTTACCTAACATGACAGAATTGGAGAGTGCCTTTGAAGGTAGTCAATAATAATGATGATAAGGATAACAATATTGTTAATTAGAGAATGATAAGGATAATTAACACTTACTGACTGTGGCTGAGGGAAACAGTATGTTTTGTGGTCCCGAGACAATGGAAACATAGAAACTTGTTCACATTCATGTGATACCCTCTCGCCCAATTAGAGTTTGAGAAAGATGAACTTGACAGTTGGTATAAAACAATAACAATCATTATTCAATCAAAATATGTCTTTGTTTCTGATTGGTTTAAAATACATTAGCAAATTATTGGCGTCCTTCCATGGGCAACAAGTGTCAGATAATCAAAAGACTTCAATTCAAATGCTTCATTATAATTTCGCTTTCCCTACTTACGAAAGCAGGGACACTACAAAACTTCAACTTGATGCCAATTCTCAGGGAAATGGCGGCAACCATTAAGTTGAAAAACAAAAAAATCAATAAAGTACCACATTTTTCCTGAAAATATTCTGAATGAATAATAAAGCAATTATTGAATTCGGATATCTTATGATATGAAGAATTATGCCACAGATAATAATGAATTGTAATTATTGTCTCTAAAAGGTTTATTTTGTTGGTGTAGGAAATCTCTGTCGCTGCACTGGGTACAGGCCAATTCTGGATGGGTATAAAACCTTCACAAAGGTCATTTGAACATGATTGTACTTGAAAACATTGCTAACATGTTGGACACATTCTTCATTCATTCATTTATCCATTCAGTCAGTCATTCAATCATTTATCCATTCATTCATTCAGTCAGTCATTCAATCATTTATCCATTCATTCAGTCAGTCATTCAATCATTTATCCATTCATTCATTCATTCAGTTATTTATCCATCCATTCAGTCAGTCAGTCAATCATTTATCCAATCATTCATTCAGTCAGTCATTCAATCATTTATCCATTCATTCAGTCAGTCATTCAATCATTTATTCATTCATTCATTCATTCAGTCATTTATCCATCCATTCAGTCAGTCATTCAATCATTTATCCATTCATTCATTCATTCAATCATTTATCCATCCATTCAGTCAGTCATTCAATCATTTATTCATTCAGTCATTCATTCAATCATTTATCCATTCATTCAGTCAGTCATTCAATCATTCAATCATTTATCCATTCATTCAGTCAGTCATTCAATCATTTATCCATCCATTCAGTCAATCATTCAATCATTTATCCATCCATCCATTCAGTCATTCAATCATTCAATCATTTATCCATTCATTCAGTCAGTCATTCAATCATTTATTCATTCATTCAGTCAATCATTCAATCATTTATCCATCCATCCATTCAGTCAGTCATTCAATCATTTATCCATCCATTCAGTCATTCAATCATTCAATCATTTATCCATCCATCCATTCAGTCATTCAATCATTCAATCATTCAATCATTTATCCATTCATTCAGTCAGTCATTCAATCATTTATCCATTCATTCAGTCAGTCATTCAATCATTTATTCATTCATTCAGTCAGTCATTCAGTCATTCAATCATTTATCCATCCATTCAGTCAGTCATTCAATCATTTATCCATTCATTCATTCAGTCAGTCATTCAATCATTTATTCATCCATTCATTTATCATTCTTTCTTGATTTTGTTCTTTTATCTATATACCCAGCTTCCTTTCCAAAGATACTTTTTATTTTGAAGGTTTGTGAATTATTTGTTTTAAATTTTTCCAGGAATTTTGCTGTGGCAAAAGTCAAAATGGATGCTGCATGCAGCAAATGAATGGCACAGCAAATGGCACAGCAAATGACACAGCAAATAGCACAGCAAATGGTACAGCAAATGGCACAGCAAATGGCACAGCAAATGGACATTCATCAGACAATGTATGTTTCTCTTGATGTCTATAAGGCCTAGTAAGATTCAAACGTCGCTTCTCCCAAGTACCGAATCTAATACAAATGAATTCAAACAATAGGTTTTGTTCATTTGCATGAGTTTCGACACATGTGAGATGCGACGTTGGAACTAGACCCAAGTTAGTGTTATAAATACTCCTTTTCAACACCATCCATCTCGCTGAAATAGAGCTCTGTAAACTATACACTTTTTTTATTTTTTTTTGAGTTTTCTGCGAAAAGCATGACCGCAAAGAACTGTGGGTCTAGTGTGAACTGGCCCGTTTTCTTGTTGGAATTCACGAAATATCGCCAATTTAGTCGTGCAGCCAGGTGATGTGCATTGGAATATGAATTACCTTCACCAGTTGAAGATGCGTGTACAAACGTTACCATGATCAATGTAGAAACTTTATTATCCTCGTGTCACGGCGTTCCTTGTTAACTGCAAAGACGCAGTTCATCTCGAATAAGCTGATAAACTAAAATTAACGTAGAAGACTGAAGCTTTAAGTTTATTCTTGATAAATCGAATTCTTCCAAATCAAAAACGGGAAAATTACTTACAATATGGCAGTGTAAGTATTCAAGCAGAGGAAGCCGGTCTCTTTTTGTGTCTAAAGAAGTTAGCTCTTCAATGGCGACCTTAAATTGACTCTACAAACGAGTTAACACGATAATTTTTTTTGCTTTTCTTTAGGTCTGTGACGAGTTGTTTGATGCTAAAGCGTTCCAGCCTTTGGACCCAACACAAGAACCAATATTTCCCCCGGAGCTTATGGTACGCTTGTTATTTATGATATCATTTGGTAATTTATAATGAGGGTGATCTAAGCTAAGGGGGGTTGAAAACCGCAAAACATCCCAAAAAACGCAAAACCGCCATAACTTTAAACATTTTTTGAAACTTGCTGCAATTTGAGCATATTCGAAGTTGAGGCGACAAGGCTGCGTAAAATTGCTATTGAAATCGACGCTCTTGCAGCGTCGCTCATATTGGTAGTTGATTAAATTAAAAGGGCCTTTTCAGTTGCGTCTTTTCAATACTTTACCTTAGTAGACCCTTCTCTTATTGTATTGTAATTTCATTGTAGTTACCACAGGCAACCCAGCCATGTACATTGTACATTAAAGGCGATTATGTCACGTGGATAAGACCAGCCTCATTGGAGGAATTGTTGGAGCTGAAGAGTAAACATCCAGATGCTAAGCTTGTTGTAGGGAACACTGAATTAGGTCAGTATAATCAAATGACTAATTGATTGATTGATTGATTGGTTGAATTGTCGATTGATTGATTGATTGATTGGCTGATTGATTGATTGATTGATTGACCGGCATGACTGATCCATTGATTGATTGATTGACTGACTAACAGACTGACTGATTGATTCACTGATTGATTGGTTGACCGACATGACTGACTGATTTGTTGATTGGTCGATTTGTTGATTGACTGATTGATTAACTGATTGATTGATTGATTGATTGTCTGGCTTACTGATTTTTTGATTGATTGATTTGTTGTGTGATTGGTTAATGGCCGATTGATTGACTGATTGATTGATTGATTGATTGATTGATTGATTGATTGATTGATTGATTGTCTGGCTTACTGATTTTTTGATTGATCGATTTGTTGTGTGATTGGTTGACTGCCAAATGATTGACTGATTGATTGATTGATTGATTGATTAATTGACTTAGTACTGACCGATATTGATTGACAGACATACTCATTGACTGACTGATTGATAGTTAGGTGGCTAAGTGGTTGAAATGTTGTTACATATTTTGTAGTGAAATGGGAAACTGCTTTTCTTCTAGCAATACGCTACAAATGATGAGCTTTTGAAACCGATTTTTTTTTTTACAAATGTTAGTTTTATTTTATTAAAAAGTAACTGGTATGTATATCTATAAAGGTATCGAGACAAAGTTTAAGAATCAGAAGTACCCTATTCAGATCGCTCCAACCCACGTACCAGAGCTGAATGTAGTCAAAGAGACTGATAGCGGGGTGACGTTTGGATCGTCCGTTTCCTTGTCAACCATTGAAGAAACATTGAAAGATGTTGTTGAACGGCTGCCAGGTAAATGGAGCACAAACACTCACACTTTCGAATCAAAAACAATCCAATTTAGTCACTATCAAAAACAAGTAAAGTTGTAGTTTAAGAATGCTAATAAGAGTTACATTTGATATAAAGAATTAATACTAAATAATGAAGTAAATTACCTTTCTTCGTACAACGTACATGCAGGATAATGTTCTCCCATATATCTTTACACACTTCCACTATGAATTTGGTTAACCAAAAATTTAGAAATTCTGCTGTCATGTCAGCTACGTTGATTGTCAAGTCTTGAATTTGTGAAGTGTCAACAGCACAACTACTTTCCTCTTCAGAAGCTTTCTTTTTTATTCTTGTGGCCTGCCATTCTAAAACAATTTTCATTGCCCACTTGTTATTGACGGAACGTTGATTTTGGTACGGCATTCTCTAGCATTTATTTCTCTTCAGCAGCCATTTTGGGTTTGCAAAACGTTCGCTTCGAATACATGTTCGCTTCGAATACATGTTGTTCTCAGAAGAGCGCATTGTTGAATGAAGTTTAATTTCAACTACAAATTATTATTATACGTTTATTTTGTGCATGCAAAAGCCAAAAAAACTACAATAAAAATTCCACCACGGCTCATTCAGGAAATATTTTTTATTTTTTTAAAGTTTGCTTTTGTTTCTAAATATTCTCTAGAGATCTATTAGGCACTTATTAAGAGATATATATTAAGATTGCTTTGTTTCTTAATATTTGCTTTAGATCAATAAATGTTTGTAGTTCAATAAACTCGATCGTGATCGTGTTTTATCAGGTCCAAAACCACTCGGGTGCGCCTCGTGATTTTAAACCCGGTAAAACACTCCTGCTCGTTTATTAAACAGTAGATTAATATTTAAAAAGTGTCAATTACAGTAATGAAATTTTTATTTGTTAGAATACAAGACAAGAGTGTATACTGCAATCCTTGAAATACTCCGATGGTTTGCTGGGCAACAAATACGAAATGTTGGGGTCAGTACAAGATATCAAACACTAAAACTTATTTTTGTTTGTTGTTTGCTTACTGATTTATTTATTTATTCATTCAATGCATATTTATTTGTCAGTTTGTCAGTTTTTTTACTAATTCATTTATTTATTTATTTATTTATTTATAAGCAATGCTTTCAGTGCTTGATTTATTCATTTGTTTGTCAGTTTGTTTGTTTGTCTGTTTATTTATGTATTTTTATTTGTTTATTTATTTTTTTGTTTGTCTATTTATTTTTTTGTTTACTTTTATTATATTAATAATATACATAAAAAAATTATTCGATTCTGATTGGCTGATGAACAGTGCATTTTAGAGGTAATTCAGTACAAAAACAAGGTAATACAGTCTTGTGCAATTTGTACTCTTTGAAAAACACACTCGTGCGAATTAATCCCAAATTGAACTTGAAACCATATGATTACCTATACTTATTTCCATTTATCTTACAGTGCGTTGGTGGTAATATCATCACAGCAAGTCCGATATCAGATCTCAATCCAATCTTTATGGCGTGTGGATGTATTCTTACAGTAGCGTCACTTGGAGGTACGGTGCATCTTTTGGCGGGAAAGCGGTGCATCTTTGGGCGGGAAAGTGGCAAAGTGACGCGCGCGCACTTCTTTTGTTTGGTGTATTTTGTAATGTAAATTTTTAATCTTCAAAGAATGGTAAAACAGATGCAAAAAAGTTTAAAGGTTTATGTATTTGGAGACGTAAGACACAGATTTTGCTGTAAAATTGAAATGTTTGCGCTCTAGTCGTCGCTCTAGTCCATGAAAACTTGAAATTCTGCATTTGAACTTTTGGACGTTCAAAGTTATCTTGTTAAATGTTTTGAGTTTGACATTGATTTAAAGTTAACTAGATGCTCTGAGAGCATTTACTCGGGCTACAGAGCAAAAGGGATTGAGGGATTGAAATTCATAATGTATCATAATCATACACAATACATATATACATTAGACACTAGCTGAAGCAAATTCAGTTAGTCATGAGCAAACTGATAGCGCTCTATCCTGAGACACAAATAGGAAAAATGTTATTATCCAAGAAGACGACAAAGCAAGAGTTGTCTTTTATTTTAGACATTTTAGCCCGCTTGGTGTTTTTATTTCATTGGTTGGTATTTTAAAACAGCATTAAAAATGTTTCATATTTTCATATTACACAAAGCTATCCTGAGACACTAATAGGAAAATGTGAAGAACTAAATTGGTTGATTAATGTTAACAAAATGTGCACAAAAATAAACAAATAATCACTTATGAGTTATTTTAAAGATAAATTATAAACTTATTTGCAAATATTATAATGATAATAATAATAATAAACTGTTTCAATAGGTTTTTTTACAGTACTTCTTGATTAGCTTAATATTTTTGTTGCATTTGTTAGTATTTTTAATTTATGCATGTTATATTTCTATAATTTGTTTATTTTTTTTAACTAAGTTCGGTTTGTTCACTACCCTGCGGGTAGCCCGAGTAATAAGTAGACGTTTCGGCCACAACTTTGGCCTTTATAAGTTTCAACTCTTGTATAATATCGCATGTTTTATCGTTTTATCAGGTAAAAGAAGAGAAATCAAATTTGATGAGCATTTCTTTCGTGGCTACCGAAAGACATCTCTTGAAGCCAACGAAGTCTTGGTTTCAATTCATGTCCCCTACACAAAACAGGTAAACTATTGAAGAAAATAGAAGCATAAGGCAATATAATTATCGTCTCTCTGACACACGAGAATTAATAGAGCAGATTTCGTATGACTTTGAAAAGTTCGTGCCTTGCCGCGACCGTGATGGTTCTAGAATTTTGACGTGTCTTCCCGTGCCTTGACCGCGTTCGTGCCGTGAGAATAGTTGTAAGAAATCTGCTCTAAGATGATTTTGCTTCTATTTGTTTTTGCCATTTGTGTGTGTTTTCATATATAACATTTTCGATAGGTTTTTGGCTTGCTTTTATAACTTTTTGTTTGTGCTCGATTCTTTTTTTTTTGTGAGTTTGTGTTTGTTTGTACCAGTATGTTTGTCAGTTTGGTCGCTTGGTTCGGCTGTTTGGTAGCTTGACTTTAATATGTGCATGTTTGTTTGTTTATTTTGTTTGTTTATTAGCTTGCTTGTTTGTTTGTTTGCTTGTTTGCTTGCTTGCTTGTGTGCTTGTTTGTTGGCTTAATATCTTGCTTTCTTGTTTGTTTGCTTGTTTGTTTGTTTCCTTGCTTTTATTTTGTTTGTTTGCTTTCTTGTTTGCATGTTTGCTTGTTTTTTTTGTTTGTTCGTTTGTTTGTTTGTTTGTTTGTTTGCTTGTTTGTTTGTTTGTTTGTTTGCTTGCTTGCTTGCTTTTATTTTGTTTGTTTGCTTTCTTGTTTGCATGTTTGCTTGTTTTTTTTGTTTGTTCGTTTGTTTGTTTGTTTGTTTGTTTGTTTGTTTGTTTGTTTGCTTGCTTGCTTGCTTTTATTTTGTTTGTTTGCTTTCTTGTTTGCATGTTTGCTTGTTTTTTTGCTTGTTCGTTTGCTTGTTCGTTTGCTTGTTTGTTTGCTTGTTTGTTTGTTTGGTTGCTTGCTTGCTTGCTTGCTTGCTTGCTTGCTTGCTTGCTTGCTTGCTTGCTTGCTTGCTTGCTTGCTTGCTTGCTTGCTTGCTTGCTTGCTTGCTTGCTTGCTTGCTTGCTTGCTTGCTTGCTTGCTTGCTTGCTTGCTTGCTTGTTTGTTTGTTTGTTTGTTTGTTTGCTTGCTTGGTAATTAAATATTTAAACTATTTATGTATGTGCAATTTCTTCGTAGAATGAGTACTTTTTCGCGTACAAGCAAGCAAGACGTCGTGATGACGACATAGCTATCGTAAATGCTGCTTTGAGAGTGATACTGGAGAAGAGTGACGTCACTAAATGGGCTGTCAAGGAGTGCAGTTTGTGTTATGGTGGCATGGCTCCGACTACAGTGATGGCATTGAAGACATCTAAAGCACTTGTGGGACGGTAAGGTTTTTGTTTATAACTCTGTCATATATTATTCCATTCAATCATAGTGATTCAATAAATGTGACTTCAAACTAAAATCCTTCTCACTCATTCACTCACTCACTCACTCGCTCACTCACTCACTCGCTAGCTCACTCACTCACTCATTACCTTTCTTACTTACTTACTTACCTACTTATTTAAGCCTAGTTTTCACAAGAGACGCAAGCGCAAACACAAGCGCAAGCGCAAGAGATCTTATTTCGTCGTGAAAACCGTTTGACGCAGTGATAACGCAAGCGCAAGACTAATATGAAAAATTTTCCTTTTTTCTTGCGTTTGCGCTTGTGCTTGCGCGTGGCACTAGTAAATAGTAAGTTTGCGCTTGCGCTTATTCACGTCTCGTTTTCACATGCTTGTGCTTACGCTTGCGTTTGCACTTGCGTTGCGTCGTCGCTAGTGGAAACCAGGCTTTACTTACTTACGTACGTACGTCATTAACAAAGCGTTTTTACGCGTTGAGTTTTGACTGTCTCCCTAAATATAGTTGTCTTTGTTTGGGTGTGACTGTCTCTTTTTATGATGCTTAAAATGTCTGTCTATGACTGTGCTCGTTTTTGTCGTGTCTTTTTCTTCAGGAGTCCTCATAATAAGTTTCCTAAAAATCTTCATATTTACTTTAAAATCAGGACCTGGAATGAGAATGTGGTCGATTTTGCGTGTCCATTGCTTGAGGAAGACCTGCCATTGGCGGCCAATGCTCCAGGAGGACAAGTCAGTTATAGAAGATCTTTGACAACTAGCTTCTTTTTCAAGTTCTATCTGATGGTGACTGAGAGACTGAGTCATGTCAAGGTAAGCATGCAAAACATTTTACTTTAAAGCACAAACCATGAAATAGAATTAAAGCAGTCGCTATATATTAGTTTTCGTGACTGTGGTCCAAGGTTTTTGGGGCGACTCTTTTGAACACAAACGTTAAAGACCAGTTTCATGTTATCTAGTACCGCTGTCCTATTTGACAAAAGGCGCATTTGTACAGATATAGCCTCAATTCAGAGCAAATGCGTTTTCTATTGTTAAGCGGTAACATTTTTTTGGTAACATTTTGCTTGGAATTTGTTAATATTTTGACAACAAATCGAGAGCCTGTGCAAAAGCGCCCTTTCCTGTCAAATAGTACAGCGGTGATAAATAGCGTGAACTGACCTGAGTATTAGAAAGTTTATATTCAAACAAATAAGCATAAAAAAAAAACCGAAATTTGTATTTTTAAATTTGGAAAACAAATAAATGGGAAATCATTTTGAGGAGTATCTTGACAGACCATGATATGCAGTATTAGATATGGCGCATGCAGTTATTCCATTTATGCGCTAAAATGCAAATGCACATAAATATATAAAAATCAATCAGAAAGCGCAGTGTATTTTGACAGATTTCATTGTAATAAATGATTCATCCATGAGAAATCAATATTCTCGAAGCATCGATCGATTTGGTTTATTGCTTTTTGTATTGTTTTCGTGTCTGATACACAAGAATCGGTCAAAACAGGTCGGTACTACAGCAACGATTGCTTTATGAAAATGAAACAATGAAATGTTGTATATTAACTAAAACAATAATGAAATATACAATGAAATATACAATGAGATCGAGCACTATAAAAAGCCATAAAAATTATTTGAATTCCATCAAGTAATCGAATGTTTGACCATCATTGACATTATGGAAATTACTGTCAAATTTGTAAGTATGTCGAGTTTGGAGCTGCCACATAACAAAACTCTAACCTGATTTATCCAACCTCCAATCTCGAATTGAAACTATCATTCGTGGTCACTGAATGGAACTGAGAAAAGGTCAATTATCTGCTTACATTTGACGATAATTACCTGATTTTTTTATTTATAAGTCAAAAAGTACATATCTTAAAAGGTATGGTTAAATGCGCATTGTTTAGTTTTGATACCCGTTCCTAGATGCTGTTCCTGTTTATTACTCAGTAGAGCTATTATTGCATTTTACACTGAGGTATTATTCTTGTTATTCAGTTATGTGACTTATCATATAACAGTAAATATTGGTCTCCGCAGCCGTTATTAGTGTCGGGCTTCTGGAGGGACGTTCTAACAAATCAGTATTTATTCAGAACCTGGTTTTTGACAATTAAATTTGCACTTATCCAGAATTTTATTTCATGGTTTTCTATTATATAATCAAATGTAATAAATAAATTTAAATAGATCGCGATCGCCACATGTTTCGATATGGCTAATTGTGAATCGAACACTATCTTTTACAGAATGATAATTGAACATACTGGACATCAATTATCATCTTCGTCGTTCGATTGACAGCATTGTCAGTTTGTCCATTTAAAATGAATTCTATCCTTAATGAATCTGTAAAGCGAATATTAATAAAAGTTCACAAATGATAAGAGTAATTTATTCTGAATATAGATTTCAACGAACAAAGAATTGTATGTTGGAAAGCGGTTTTGGGATAAAAATATTTTTTTCGTTAATTTTTTTTTTATTTGTTTCTGCTTAATCTACTATATAGATCTCATCATTGCACTTTAGCCAGTAAGAAAGTGCTTAAGATTTTTAAAACTTTAAAAATAAGAAATAATATATGCGTTAATTTTCTTTCTCACGTTTTCAGTTTTGTTCAGCTGCCTTTGTTTCGCGTGAATGCGAAGACTATTGTAAAATGCCAAAAATAATCATTTATTAGTCTGAGCTTTCTAAAATATATATATCTTATTAGACAGTTTGATGTGTAATATGGCTGGATATTTTACGAGTGAACGCTGTATTTTGACGAGCCTCCGGGCGAGTCAAAATGCAAGTTAACGAGTATATATAACTTTTATAATGCAAAATGTTGTTTTACTTGAGCGCTACATAGACGAGTAAAAATATCGTTGGATATTTTTACTCGATTCAGTCCTACTCCTGCTATATTTTTACTCGTCTATGACTAGTTGGATAATAAAGTATGTTTCACTTCGAATTTTTCGAGTGAACACTAGTCTAAAATGCGAGTGTCTATTAATTTGTGCGAGCACCCTCATATAAATGTAATTTTATCGGTCAATATAACCACTCTAAAACTGCTAAGAGTTTCTATTAATTTGTGCGAGCACTCTAACTATTATAATAATTTTCTGGGTCAATAAATCCACTCTAAAATGCCAAGCATACCGTGCACTGTACTTCATTAGTTCCACTACATCGGCCTCCATCCTTCAATAAAAATCTTGATTTTTTTCTTGTGAAGAATATTAGTAACACCAAGCGATTCCAAAATCATATCTTCGCTCAATTCAACTAACATTTCTCCATCGATAAGCTCCTCGGCAAACTTATCCACATATGCACCCATATACAAATACTTTAAACAATTCGCGACACCTTCGACACTTAGAGTTTTCAAGTCATCAGGTATTTCGTGGATCTGCTTATGTGTTTGTTGATGCGGTGTAGGAGATGCAGATGGTGATAAGGGTAGTTGTTGTGTTCGGATTGGTTTGGGCGCAATTGGTGGTGGTGTTGGTTTTTTGCTTGTAGACATCGACAACTTCAAATTTCGAGGGTCAATATACTCGTAGATATTATCTACTTTAGACTGATCACCATAACCCATTTTTATGTAATCATAATCGTTTCCATCCATCTGTTGGAATTGTGTATTCTCATGTACTTCCCTGCACAGCTTGTTGTATGCACTGTCTTGTTGTTTGACGTCTTTTCCTGTTGAGACGGCTATTTCAAGGCTAATAGGAATCTGCATCATCCTTACTTTGTCCTTAGATCGTATGCTAGTCACAATCTTATCGTAATCGTTAACACCTAGCAACTTAATGCGGCCTAACTCGCTGAGCTCTAGGAACTCCGAACTGTCTTCAGAATCGGCACTGGTGTCTGGTTTAGTCGGTGAACGGCCTTGGATTTTCACAACACAAGGGAAAGTACAGTATTTTTCAACGTCTCTGATAGCGATTTTCCTTCTTGGTTCTTGGTACGAGTGAAAGCACGCTTCGTAATTACTGGGTAGCTCTACTGTCGAACCCTGTCTGTTGACTACTGAACAGCTCACGTATTTTTTTCCATGCTTTTTCTTGCAGTCTTCAATCTTTAATATATCTTGCTTTTGTAGACCTAGCCATTCATGATTATGCAAAGACACGAATCTCTTCTCCGCTTTGTCACTCTTGATTTCTTTAACACTTTTATACACTTTGGGAAGTTTATCAGGAAAAATATGAATCGTTCCTTCAGTGTTGATCGGTATTGAAAGCGCTTCGGCTGGTTTCTCCTCGCGACAACATTTCAGCATTTTACAATGCTTGATAAAGTGCAGAGTCATGACTTGGCCAGTTGAAAGCGTTGTGATTTCTTCAAGATCAAGATATCCATCACGAACACAAACGATTTGAGGTAGTTCATAATTGTGGAGGAATTCTTCTAAAGTAAAAGACGTTGTATCCCAGTCTATAGCCGTTCCAAGATCCATCACTGTGCTGGATCGTCTCACTTTACTTCCGTAAAGGTCCAGTAGGTCAATGCAACATAATAGATACTTTGCTCATGTGCAGTTCATCCTAGCATATATACACCTAATTCAAAAAAGGTTGACGGGGCGAACGGCGATTGGCGATTGAAATTCCTATTGTCCACGACTGTGGACAATACGAATTTCAATCGCCAATCGCCGTTCGCCCCGTCAACCTTTTTGAATTAGGTGTATACATGATATAGCTTCAGGATGGCTTGTTGACTCGATAAACACCAGTATTATATACACCTACTTGCATGAACGTTGTCATACAACATTTGAACATTTGTAATTTAGTGGATTAGGAATAAATTAAAAGTACAAAAGAAGATCATTGAAGCAGAAATCTTTCTTTTGTACTTTTAATGTATTCCTAATCCACTAAATAACAAATGTTCAATTGTTAATGACAACGTTCTTGCAAGTAGGTGTAAACGATAGATAATATAATGAAATTTATAACACCGTAAAAAATGTTCACTTAACTTTACTGACGTTTCGATCTTTAGCCCTTCGTCGGAGTAAAAGGTATAAAAGTATTATAAACTAGTAACAAGTTGATTTTTCAGTGTGTTGTTCAAGATTAACTTGACAACCGAATATCGTTCGATAAACAATAGTACTATTATGTAACAGTTACATAGCTAGAACATAGTTAATATTCCCCTCTACTAACTATGGCTAGAATGGAGGCAATAAGCCATATTAAGCCCGAGGGCTTTATAGGCTTCTTGCCGACATTCGAGGTATTTGATTGCAGACAAAGGTTTTCACACAAAAGAATCCCAAGGGACATCAACAATGTGAACATTATTGCTGAAATCCCAGAATAATAATAATCTTTAATGAGGAAAACCTTTTCATACACATGATTTTCAAAAAGGACCTCAAAAAGAAGGAAATCTTAAACAAGTGCTTTTCAATTCTATTAATGGTAAAGCTAATTAACATCTATGATCGCCGACAAAACGTATTTTCACTTGTACGTTTCCATCAGTTAATTGCGAGAAAAATGAATCTAAAAATGATTGTCTTCTAGATTTGGCGTGAAGGGACAATCTATTAAATTGTTTGAATCTTACCTCAACGATAGAAGCTTTCGGAGTGTTATTGTTTAGGGTGGGACTTCCACTATACGGCATTTCAATTGTGGTGTGCCTCAAGGTTCTATTTTGGGGCCCATCCTAGTTTTACTGTATACCTCACCCGTTGGAGATATTCTGAGAAGCTATGGGATCGATTTTCACCTGTATGCAGATGATAGCAGCCATACATAACTTTTGAAACATCATCATTAGCTAAGCTGGATATTCCAAGCAAGGTGATTGAGTCTTGTGTAAACTGATGAAATTGATAGCTGGATGTCCAGTAATAAATTAAAACTAAATGCTGATAAAACTGAAGTTATTGTACAACTGTATATTTTTATACAAAAAAACAAACTATAAAAATACCTCAGGTTGGACTAATTTATCTACTAAACTCCATTAAGTTTTTTTTTTTAACAAATTACTTAATTGTACAACTACTTGCAAGAATGTTGTCATATAAAAGAAGAACATTAGTAATTTTAGTAACAAAGAAATGTCAGGAATAACAAAGAAAGAGTTCAGCTTGAGTGATCTTCTTTTGTTTTTTAATCAATTCCTTTCCCACGAAATTACAAAAGTCAAGACAACGTTCTTGCAATAAGGTGTATATTCCCTCTATCTATCACACAAAACCGAAATTACTTAAATAAACTGAGCAAACATGAGCTCGATTATGTTTTATTACAAAATACTTGTAGTCTCTATCTATTACACGAAACCGAAATTACGTAAATTATAGTCAATTCAAAATAAGGATAATGATTTATTTAGATAACTCTTTTTTGCACAAATAATGTGACTTGAATACATTGTAAATTAAAACATTTACATACAACTACTAAAACAGCTAACGACAAACTAATAGTTAGTAGTAGACTCTAAACAGATTGTTTTCTTTTGTTCTTTATCAACTACTACAAACTAAAATGTCATTGTTTTTTTACTGGTGAAAGGAAAACTGTTTGCATTATATATATATAATGAGCCGGGACTCAAATCTATAAAAAACATAAATTAACACTACCTGATATTTTTGTATTCTTTCTTATTTAATTAACTTTCTTGTATATTTCCTTAGCTTAATATATAATAAATTAGCAACATAAAGACTGGGGGCTACAAAACTTACCAGTTAATTTATCCCTTAGGCTCAACTTATATATATACAATTATAAAAAACTATTTCTATATACACCTACTTGCAGTAAGGTTGTCATACAAAAATATACATTTGTTATAAAGAAAATAGAACATTTGTGATTTAGTACGATAGGAATTGATTCAAAGACAAAAGAAGATCACTCAAGCTGAACTCTCTCGTTTGTCTTTTAATTAATTCCTTTCGCACTAAAGAACAAATGTTCTATGTTCTTTGTATCAAATGTTCTATTTTGTATGACAACCTTACTGCAAGTAGGTGTACATGGAAATTAATATATTGTATTTTTTTTACTGTAAAATTGTCTAATTTAATGTTAATTTAATTAGCAATAAATTTGATTTGATTGATCCCCGCTAGGCCACCCATGCCAGCAAGAACGTTTATTAATTTGTGCGAGCACTCTCATATAATTTTAATAATTTTCTGGGTCATTAAAACCACTCTAAAACGCAAAAAGTATCTATTTATTTTCTGCGAGCACTCTCAATATTATAATAATTTTCTGGGTCATTAAAACCACTCTAAAATGCCAAGAGTATTTATTAATTTGTGCGAGCACTCTCAATATGAATTTAAACGTTCTGGGTCAATAAATCCACTCTAAAATGCAAATAATACCGTGCACTGTACTTCGTTAATTTTACTACTTCGGCCTCCAACCTTCGATAAACTTCTTGAGTTTTTTCTTGTGAAGAATATTTTTAACACCAAGCGATTCAACAATCATGTCTTCGCTCAATTCAACTAACATTGCTCCATCGATAAGCTCCTCGGCAAACGTATCTACATATTCACCCATATGCAAATACTTTAAACAATTCGCGACCCCTTCGACAGTTAGAGTTTTCAAGTCTTCAGGTATTTCGTGGGTCTGCTTTTCTGTTTGTTGATGCGGTGTAGGAGATGCAGATGGTGATAAGGGTAGTTGTGGTGTTGTAGGAGTACGGATTCTTTTGGGCACAAGTGGTGGTGGTGTTGTTGGTTCGCTGCTTGTAGACATTGGTAACTTCAAATATCGTGTGTCAATATACTCGTATATATTATCTACTTTAGACTGATCACCATAACCCATTTTCATGTACTCATAATCTATTCCATCCATCTGTTGGAATTGTGTATTGTTATGTACTTCTCTACACAGCTCGTTGTATATACTGTCTTCCTGTTTGACGTCTTTTGCTGTTGAGACGGTTATTTCAAGACTAATAGGTATCTGCAAGATCCTTACTTTTTCCAAATGTCGTATGCTAGTCACAATCTTATCGTAATCGTAAACACCTAGCAGCTTAATGCGGCCCAACTTGCTGAGCTCTAGGAACTCCGAACTGTCTTCAGCATCGAAGTTTGCTTTAGTCGGTGAACAGCCTTGGATTTTCACAACACAAGGGAAAGTACAGTATTTTTCAACGTCTCTGATAGCGATTTTCCTTGGTTCTTGGTACGAGTGAAAGCACGCTTCGTAATTACTCGGAAGCTCTACGGTTAATTCCTGTCTGTTGACTACAGAACAGCACAGATATTCTTTGCCATGCTTTTTCTTACAATCTTCTATCTTTAATATGTCTTGCTCTTGTAGACCTAGCCATGCATGATTATGCAAAGACACGAATCTCTTCTCCGCTTTGTCACTCTTGATTTCTTTAACACTTCTATACACTTTGGGCAGTTTATCAGGAAAAATATGAATCGTTCCTTCAGTATTGATCGGTATAGAAAGCGCTTCGGCTGGTTTCTCCTCGCGACAACATTTCAGCATTTTACAATGCTTGACAAAGTGCAAAGTCATCACTTGGTCTGTTGAAATCGTTGTGATTTCTTCAAGATCAAGATATCCATCACGAACAATAACGATTTGAGGCAGTTCATAATTATCGAGGAATTCTTCTAAAGTAAAAGACGGTTCATCCCAGTCGATAGCTGTGTCTAGATCCATCGCAACGTCCATCTTTCTTTACTTCCGTATAGGTTCTATAGGTTCCTGCCTCGTCAACATGATAGATACTTTGCTCATGCGCAGTTCATCCTTGCATATATAAAGCTTCATGACATGCACGGTATTCAATTGCTGAAGTCAACTGCTGTCACGCTAGTTATTTCCGCACGAAGACTAGATGAGTTTTATGGAATTCTAATCGATTAATTTATCTAATAAAACACCGTCTTATAAAATAAGGTTTAAGGCAATTGTTTGAAAAGACTCTATTGTTTTTAAACCAATCCTAAACGATGTTTTGAGTTGGTGCTAGATTGCCTGTGTTTTCTTTGACTACATAGAATTTGGCTGATTTACCGCTTATCCATACATCTTAGCGATGAATTCTATGAATTTGAATCCAGCCTGAATGATTCTGTAGCCTGCGTTGCATCCGGAATTTTCTTCGTACGCAGGCTATGATTCTGCAATTAGTATTAATATAACCAGTCTAGTTCATGTTCGATGTAGGAAAATTGCATGATCGATAAGAACTCACTATTAGTACAAACCAACCAGTTAAGACTGTACCGAGTATATATATATATATATATATATATATATAATTATATAATAATATTATTACAATTTAATAACTTTTTTTATTAAAATACAAATTGGTTTGACTATGGCCTGATTTTGGTTAAATTTATTCAGACGTTTCGATCTACACTTAGACCTTCATCAGTGATCGTAATGATGTATCGCGCGCAGGTTTGAATATATATATATTTTTTTACTTTTTTGTATTTTCATTTTTAATATGTACATATGTTGTACACGCAATATCTATCTACCTGGGCTAATTTAGTAGAGCTTTAGTGGTAAGCCAAAAATGCAAGAAACAAAACAATGAAAATGCGACAGGTTTGAGTAATTTATATACAATCGATTATGTTTTTTTTACAAAATAATTGTATCATCCCTCTATTATACTCACACGAAATCGAAACAACGTAAATCGACTAAGCAAACAAGGATAATGATTTAATTAGATAACTCTTTTTTGCCCAAAAGCCGTGACTTGAATCCATTGTTTGAAATTAAAACATTTGCATACAACTATTAAAACAGCTAACGACAAACTATAATAGTTAGTAGTAGACTTTAAATAGATTGTTTTCTTTTCTTCTTTATCAACTACTACAAACTAACATGTCGTTGTTTTTTACGGGCCAAAGGAAAATAATTGTACGTATACTGTTTGCACAGAAGAAAACAAAAGCAACTGTAACAGCAGACCGATACAGAGCAATGAACAAATCAAACAGCATTAGCAAGGCCAATATCGAATCGATATCACTCAGCAAAAATGAACATGTGAGTTGTGTGCTTGTGTGCTAAAATATTTAACGAAAATGTGAGTCAGTCATTCCCCAACTAGTCACTGGCTAAATACATTGAGATGTTAAAACTGAAAGGGATTTGTTTATTTATTATCGAGTGAAGTTTGATATGATGGTTTGCAAACTGAAACAGTCATTTTTCCAAACAGGTCACTGTGAAAAAGTATAAATGAAACAGCTAGGTTTTCATCAGTTCTTCATTGCTTAGCCTAATCCTCGATAGTATGTGATATATATATATATATACTCTTTAGTATTGATTTAATACAGCTCTAGTGGCAAGACACTTGCCAAAAATACACAAAAAAATAATTCGATATAACAGGTTTTGTCTCCACTATATGTGACTAATTTAAGGGAACGAATGTACCTATCAAGAAACAATGAAAATACCATAGGTTTTTTTTTTCACTACTCTTTGGCTTATTTATCTACATTAAACATTAAACAAAAGTAAACTCGATATCAAATATTCAAGTTTCTATTTAACAATGTTTCATTGTTTAAAATATTCAAGACATTAGATGAGTAAAATAAACTATCGGCCGAAATCTCATAATTTAACCCCAAAATGTGGAGAGTCATGCTTTCGATTCCAATCTGTACTTGGATCAAATTACTTCCGAGTGACAATGGTGTTTTTCTTTAGATTGCTTTGTCTTCTTATATATTGGCTAAGTTATATACAAGTATATTATATACAAGTATACACTACACTAGGAGATATTGTACATAGTTATTTCTACTGATTTCATCCTATTTCATATAATCAGTTAGCTTTTTCATCAAATATTGAAATGAACGCCATGTGTTTGACCTGACCAAGATAAAGGGTATTTCATAAATCGTTGTCACCGCTAAAGAAACAAGCATTAAGCCAAAACCGAAATGAATGCTGGTAATATATTGAAATCAAATTTGCTATCAACAAAATTGATTATAATACAATAACAAGCACGCGAACTGATGCTCACATTTTGTTATTAGTTCAAATTCTTTACAAAACAAAGCCGTCTGATTTCAATACATTAGCATTCATTTCGGTCTTGGCTGCTTGATGGTTGTTGCTGAAAGCTGCGACAATGTTTTTTTTTGAAATAGGTGTTTACACAAATAACACTATTTGTATAACACTATTTGTATAACACTATTTGTATAACAAAGAAAACTCGTAAAGCATTCTGGTAGTAAAATAACGTCATCTAGCAAATGTCCTATTGGAGAGAAAATATATTCTGATAAACATCCAAACGTTTTCTTCGGTAATCCAGGACCAGTCGAAAATTGCGCCGGTTTGGTTATGTTTAAGGCAATTGTTTGGAAAGACTCTGTTGTTTTTAAACCAATCCTAAACGATGTTTCAAGTTGGTGTTAGATTGCCTGTGTTTTCTTTGACTACATAGAATTTGGCTGATTTACCGCTTACCCATACATCTTAGCGGTCTTTGCTATGACTTTGAACCCGGCAATGATTCTGTAGCCTGCGTTGCATCCGGCATCTTCTTCGTAAGAAGAAGAAGAAAAATCCTGTTGCAACGCAGGCTATGATTCTGCAATTGAAAAAGAAAAATCCTGTTGCAACGCAGGCTATGATTCTGTAATTGAGTATAACCAGTCTAGTTCATGTTCGATGTAGTAATCTATTCATAGTGGTGTTTATTTACAATTTTAGAAGTGAATATCGGTGAATAGTAACCGAGACGTAGTCAAGTTTATTATTCACTGATATTCTTAGTGTCTGAGGTGCATAATTGTGTTAATATAAAAACAAAAGTGATTATTTCAAAAAGTAAAAATAACCAGCCTTTTTTAAAGAAAAACTATTGATTTCTTATTTCTTTTTTCTACAGGTGAATTTTTTACCAATCACCAAGCGCAATTTTCTATAATCAATCGTGTAATATATTATATATGAAAGTATCCTTGGGGCGACTCGCTTTAAAATTGTCCAAGTGGTATGGGTGATTGGCGAAGTTTTTGAAAACGATTCCTAAAAGGTACGCACAGATTAAAGGAACTGTTAAAGATTTGTTGATTTCAACTCTTAAAATGTACGACTGCTTACTTTTAGTAACAAAGCAGAGTAAAAATGTGTCATGTTACGTAACTCACTTTTGAGCCAGAAACCTATAAAAGGTGTGCGCACAGCGCACAGAAAATATTTTTAACCCTAAAAAGAGCGCCGATCACCCCTACACTACTTGGACAAAGAGAGAATCCCCCCCCCCCCAACTCCTCTCGGGCAAAGTATTATATTTCAAAGCCGCTACAACTCCTGAGTCCGAGAGTGAGTTGGTGAGTCATTTTTTGCCATAAGCCACAGGAAGCTCGCGTCGTGTTTTTTCTTTTTCTACTTCTGCCTAAGAGATGCCTGCGGAGGAGGCTACTATGATCAATAGCTGGCAGTTTATTGTGCCACGAATCAGATGCTAAATAGAAAGTACAATATGTAATAATCAGTGTAACTGTGTTCTACAACCTCTCATAAAAGTAATTAAAAAATGCTCCAACGTTGAGATCAACTTATAATCAATAGCTTGCAGTTTATTGTGGAAATAAAGTGCTGACTCTCAGCTACGAATCAGATGCGAAATAGATAGAAAGTACAATGTTTAATAATCAGTATAACTGTGGTCTCCATCCTTTGATAAAAGTAATTAGTTTACGTTTTTCAAAACAATTTACCACTCCCAGTTCAACGAGCATGTTCTCGTCAAGACCAACAAGAAGATTACCGTCAATTTGACACTCTTTGAAGTTTTCGATGTGGTGTGTCATGTTCAACAGTCTTAAACACTCCGAAACCTCTTGCATTGATAGACCTTCCAGGGCATCGGGTATTTGAAAACCTCGTTTGTCACCTGGTAGAGGCTCTGCGCGTATAACTCTGTCATCGACGTATCTTTCTGCAGGTGAAGTAAACGCTGAAAGAGCTGGTGTTGTCTGTGGCTGCTTTGCATCGTACGATCGTGTATTATTCCGGCTGAATATGTTTCTAAAACAACAGCATTGGGTATTATGGTCTTCCATGTTATCATTTATTATTTCGATTCTTGTTTCATTTTGGCTCTGGTTATCGTCAATATCCATCTCTTCGTAATCATCACCATCATCAACATCATCGTCGTCATCATCATCATCATCATCATCATCACCATCACTACACGATGGTTTTGGTGGACGTAATGGTTCCCTTCCCATACGGGTAGGAATCTGTGGTGCTGGCTCAGTGTAATCACAGTCGTCATCGCTATCAGCCACTTCATAGATTCGCTCAACAGCTGCGTCTGTATTGCCAATTCTTATGGATTGAAAGTTGTTGTCGTTAAGTTGCTCAAGGCGCGCTCGTTTGTTAAACTCTTGACATACATTAGCGTATGTGTAATCATCGTCTTCACCACCTAACACCCCTACCCCTCCCCTGATAGTAATGTCTAAAGTGGTCGGTATCTTCATTACAACGATATTATTGTCTTCGTCCTTAATGCTGGCGATGAAAACTTCTGTTTCCTGGTAGCCTTGTAATTTTACCTCTCCTAGGTCAGCTAATGTTGAAAGGTTGCTTGATGTCTCGTCGTCGCTCAATTTCAGTGCTTCGTCAATTATTTTAATTGTCACTGGGTATTTAAATTGTTCCTCTTTTCCCGGGCCAAGCCACAAGATCCTTGAAGATATCTCTTTAAAGACAGAACAATAATCCAGCGGTACGAAGATCTCGCATAATTCAGTCTTGTAAACAAATGACATCCTCGCAGATTGAGTACCTCGATTGTCGAAAACTTCATGTATTTGCAATATATCGCCTTCTTCGATCTTCAGCCATGGAGTATCGTACATCCACTGTACCCTCTCAACTCCGTTTTCCACCAACTCCTCGACTGTTTTGTAAATCTTAGGTCCTCCATCGGGTATGATCTGCACTCTAACTTCGATCGTTGTTGGGATGTAAATCTCTTCACCAACTCGACTGACTGCTATGTACGAGCGAAGTTTCTTGCGACAATGAAGCGTTAGTACATCATCTTGAGATAGCGTTGTGTCGTCCTTGTCGTCATAGTAGCCGTCTTGTACTTGAACTACCTTAGGAAGATCTTGTTGGAACTGTAGCGGTGATATTCTATTACTCCATATTATCGAAGAGGGCTGCGCCATACTTCTTCTCAGACGCTGTTGATTGTTTCCGGGTCGCCGTGTGTTGTCGCCAGTCATGCGCTTGACTGACCGCATTGGGAGCTTGCTGTCTATACGGGTCAACTAAATTGTTATCCAGCGATGTTCTATAAATAATGACAATATTAATATTTTAAGACGTATGTGAATTAATATCCAACTAATCCGTCTCAAAATTAATACTTCTTTATCCTCTTAAAATAAAGTCATTGTTATTATTATTGTTGTTGTTATTATTATTATTTTGTATTCAAACTTCAGACAATGTTTTTACATGCTATCAACAAATATTGCGGGCATAGGTAGCCTAAGCAACTATATGTATGTCTAAACTTACAAAGATGTATATGATCTAATAATTGTATAGGTGTTTAACAATCTCACAATTTTGAAAGATAACCCATTTCTGACACTTTCTTACAATATTTAGTCCTTCTGTGAGTCCTTATTATTATTATTATTATTATTATTATTATTATTATTATTATTATTATTATTATTATTATTATTATTATTATTATTATTATTATTATTATTATTATTATTATTATTATTAATTATTATTATTATTGTTATCATTATTATTATTAGTTATTAGTTATTATTATTATTAATTATTATTATTATTATTAATTATTATTATTATTGTTATTAATTATTATTATTATTATTATTATTGTTATTGTTATTATTATAAAACTTATTTTATATTTCAGTGATTTTCTTTTACTTTCTTCTCATAGTTCGCTTTCTGCTAAAAATCTAAATTTAACATAGAAAACAACATCCGCTGCTCACTCGACAATATTAACAGTTTTTGAAAACCACTCTCTATGTGCAAACAATCTAAATTCAACCAACAACACAATGATTTTCAATGATTTAAAATAGGGAACATCTTACAGCATAACGCGCCTTACCGTGGCCACCCGATTAAAGTTTTGTACAAGTTAGCTTAGCGTTCAAACGTTTCTCTTTTCAAATTATTTGTATCACCTTTTTTACATCCTGGAAGGTTTTTCAGACACTTATAAACTTCACTCTTGTCTTCGCTTTGAACATTTCAAAGTGTTTTCCGTTTGACACTCGGCGTGTCTTTTATATTAAGGTCAAATTCTCGCTCTCTGATTGGTTAACTTGTACAAAATTTTGAATAGGTGGTCACGGTAAGGTGCGTTGCGCTGTAAGAAAATAAGTTTTTTTTTGCCGATTTTCAACAATTTTTACATATTTGAAAAGCCGCTCTCTACGAAAATAATAAATAAATTAGATACAGAAAACAAGCGTCATACCTATACACAAAAGTGGTGACTTGAAAAATGTTCTTGAATTACAAACTGCTTTCTGCAAAAAATAAAATTTAACACATAAAATAACTTTGGTGCCGATTTTCAACGATGTTTGCAGTTTTTGAAAAACCGCTTTCTACGAAAAAATGAAATTCGATACAGAAAACAAGTGTCAATCATACCTCAACAATTCACCACAAGGAAGTGTGAGATGACAGCCAACCAAAATATAGACAGCAATGTGACAGTTAGCCTGAGTATCAGGACTCAGGCTTTGTGACAGTCGTCAAATAGTGTAAAGAAGAAGAAGAATTAACGTAATACTGAAAGCATATAGCAAGTATTAAACTCTGACAACGCCTGTCAAAAGTGAGCGTATATGATTTAAAGGTAGTTAATAAGACAAAACCGTTCATATATGCGCTTTTCTTCCGGAAAGAAGATTCAGATAGATTGTATCGTAACTGGTGGAAGCATGTTTCGTTTTCCTTCAAGCTTCGTCGGACAACTATTGTGTAGTTTTACTCTACCTCTTTGTACAATTGTTTTTTGTATTATTATTAAATTAATTTTAGTTTTTCTAAAAAATTGTCGAATCCATGTTATTATTCATGCATTCAATGGCTTGTTTATTAAGTCATTGATTTTTTGAACTATGCATGAATGCGTTCATCTATTCATTTGTTCGTTCGTTCGTTCGTTCGTTCGTTCGTTCGTTCGTTCGTTCGTTCGTTCGTTCGTTCGTTCGTTCGTTCGTTCGTTCGTTCGTTCGTTCGTTCGTTCGTTCGTTCATTCATTCATTCACTTTATAAGTCACTCCTCGTGATCGTGAATACTTTTAGTCTCTTTTTATTGGCCGGGATCGATCCACAACAACAAAACTTCATTTCGTTTGTTATTAGCATATGAAATATTCACCCCGCTGGTTGAAATATCAAAACATGATTTCTAATTTGGATACCTATTGTACTGGAGCAACAAACCACTAATACATGTGAAAACATAACTATCGCTCCAATGTAGAGGACAAAAACAACAGTCATTTAGATAGTCTGTATGATTTAGTTAGAATCAAGAAAGAAGCAAGTGGTTTTAATTTATATTACACGTGAAACACACTTTAGTGTATTACTCTTTAATTCACCTTAATTCTATTGTCTTTTGATGTTATTTGACTATTACACTTTTATTAATACTCACGGGTTAATGAAAACTACTCTAATGAAGGCATTGTTGCCATTGTATCTGTGTTTCTTGGTGATTGTTGATGACCAAAACACTAAACAAAAACTATTATTATATATCAAGTGTCAAAGGTCACTTTTCCTAGTATCTTATTGGTCGAGAGTGTATCACGTGAGAGTCACAACATTTTACTGTTTCCCAGCAACTGCTCTGCAGCAGTCAATAATATGTTGTTGACCGTCAAGAAATAAACCGGAAGTCACGAAAGTTGTCATTTTTTCAGTCTTTTATATCTATCCTAGAAGCTTTAATAAAAACGCTTCATTTCTGTACTTTTTTGCTCTCTTTGACACTTGATATGATAATAAAGCACTTATTTACTGGAAACCTCGGGAAAGCAGTATGTTTTGTGGTCCCTCGACCGCCTCAGCTTCGCTTCAGGAAACATCAGCGGTCTCTGGACCACAAAACATATTGTTTCCCTCGGTTCCATTAAATAAGTGTTAATTAGTTAGTGACTATTTTGTTCTTATTTCATGGTTTTAGTGTTAGCTCGTGCTTTATCGGTGCTTTTAGATTTTAAGTTTAATTCAAATATTTTCCTTCAGGATTCCAATGCTCCTTCTGTGAAAGAATCGAACCTCAGTGCAACCAAATTCTTTGAAAAAGCGTCGTCCAAATCAACCCAGACCTTTCAGGTTTGTACTCATTCTCGTACCCAGATCCTACTCACTTGTATTTTTCGTGAGAAAGCTGAGAAGGGTTCTCTTTCATCAATTTTAGCCTTGATAACGTGTAATGTATTCTTTAGAATTTGACTACTGCCCATGGAATCTTGTGTTTCGATTGTTTGTGAGCTGTAGTCAAATTCTAAAGAATATATTACACGCTATCGAGACTGAGGATGGTCGACGACAACCGTGAAAAGGTTTGATTTGAATTTTTTAAATATTTGATTTTTTTGAATTCACATTCGACGAACAAATTTTAATTTTTAAGTCATCTAGAATGAAAAGTGTGATGACGATGCACATGATAGTGATGATGATGATTATAACGATGATTATTACGGTGACGTTGATAATGAGGAAGAGGATATTTCCCGCCCCACCCAAAAGCGAAGGGAAAGGGCCGTGGAAACGAGGTTGGACATTTATAATGACCTAATAATCATGGGACGAATCACGTATTAGTGCTCTATCTTTATAGGAGGTGCCCCCCGATCAATCTCCAGATGACGTCATAGGGCGACCAATGACTCATTTGTCTGCTTTGAAACAAGCAACAGGAGAAGCTGTTTATATTGATGACATGCCTAAATATGATGGTAAAGATATCATTATGATTATGGTTGTTCTGGTGATGATGATTACTGTGATGATAAAAATGTTAATAATGGTGATGATGATAATAGTCTGTACGTGTCTGACTACTGTTGGAAATAATTTAAAACGTTTTTTAAACTATGATTTTTTAATGTGTAATTTAATGCTGCTGATTCCAAATATGAAAAGAAAAATGTGGTGTCTCAGCTCGTTTTTCGAGATAATCAACATTTAATGGATGCATACGCGCGAGATTGTGATGCAACATTTATACCAACAGACGTGATGTGAAAAAAAAGGAGAAAATAGTTCGTTTCATACTATATCAAGCATAAATCGAGCGTTCTAAATAGCCAGTCACCTTAAAAGCAAACAAAATACCATGCATGTCCGTTGATTATTAGTATTCAGTTGATGATTTTTTTTTGTTCGTAGATGAACTGTACTTAGCGTTTGTATGGAGCCAACGATCACACGCCAAGATAAAGTGAGTAGAATTAATGCAGAATAATAAGTAATAAGTTTTACAGAGAAAGTAAATCGCAATATAGGTTATTTTCCTGTCTTTCGCTTGGGACCCGTCAAGATGGACTATAAACTAGGTCCATTAAACATGACCACCTCACCACGTTTATCAGTAGTATTCATCGTTTATCAATAGGTCCGTTGATACAACAGAAGCAACTAAAATGCCCGGTGTTCGTGCCTACATAAGCGCTGATGACGTCCCTGGATCCAATCAGAACGGACCAGTTATTCATGATGAGCTCCTTTTCTACGCTGAGGAGGTAACCATATGAATTTATCAGCCAGTCGACCAGTTGGTCACTCGAAGTCAGTCACTCGAAGTCAGTCACTCGAAGTCAGTCAGTCAGTCAGTCAGTCAGTCAGTCAGTCAGTCAGTCAGTCAGTCAGTCAGTCAGTCAGTCAGTCAGTCAGTCAGTCAGTCAGTCAGTCAGTCAGTCAGTCAGTCAGTCAGTCAGTCAGTCAGTCAGTCAGTCAGTCAGTCAGTCAGTCAGTCAGTCAGTCAGTCAGTCAGTCAGTCAGTCAGTCAGTCAGTCAGTCAGTCAGTCAGTCAGTCAGTCAGTCAGTCAGTCAGTCAGTCAGTCAGTCAGTCAGTCAGTCAGTCAGTCAGTCAGTCAGTCAGTCAGTCAGTCAGTCAGTCAGTCAGTCAGTCAGTCAGTCAGTCAGTCAGTCAGTCAGTCAGTCAGTCAGTCAGTCAGTCAGTCAGTCAGTCAGTCAGTCAGTCAGTCAGTCAGTCAGTCAGTCAGTCAGTCAGTCAGTCAGTCAGTCAGTCAGTCAGTCAGTCAGTCAGTCAGTCAGTCAGTCCAACATTTACATATCGTATTTGATGTCCTCAGGTGACAGCAATAGGACAGCCGATTGGTGGAATATTAGCAGAAACTCAGGCCCAGGCCCAACGTGCTGCCAAGGCCGTGAAGGTTGAGTACGAGGATCTTCCAGCTATTATAACCATCGAGGTAACAATTAGTACCTGGGATACCTATTTCCTTTTTATTTGACTAAAAGTATAAAAATAAAAACTATTAGGCCCCATCCATACTTTTGCGAATATTTTTGTTGAGGAAACCTTTGAGAGGACCCTCAGGTATTGATAGTTTCAACCATTCCCAGGAGAGCGAATTGGATTTAGTATTTCAGTTATTTTATTTAGTTAATTTAATTATTGTAGTTTGATATTTGGAGGTTTGACTCTAGAAGATTGACAATACAACTTACTTTGAATCAATTTGTTGTAAATGTTTTCCACAGGACGCCATTAAGGCAGGTTCTTTTATGGGGAAGACTTTTACATTCAAAGATGGTGACTTAGAAAAGGGATTTGCTGAGTCTGATCACGTCATTCAAGGCGAAATGAGAACTGGCGCACAGGTACTTATTACACAGGGTGACCAATCGTAATTAGTGTAAGAACAGGCTTAGTGACTAACTAGTAATATCAAAAAACGTTTTACTTAATTTAGTTTCGGACTTGAGTATTGAAATTTGTTTGTCGAATTACAAAGTCCTATTTGTATTAATTGTTTATGTACTTTTTGACTTTAATATTGTTTAATACGAAACTCCGACGCAGTGGTATGTCCTCTTATTTATTATTGGCGTCGTCGAATCGTCTAAATTGTTGTGGATCTACGAGACGAAGTAGCAAAATCTCGACCAATCATAAAGCGAGAAAATTATCAAATGTGGTAAAATACTTATTTTGTACCGTTTAGGAACATTTCTATTTGGAGACAAACGCGGCCATTGCAGTGCCTAAAGGAGAGGATGGTGAGATTGAAGTGTTCCATTCCACACAGAACCCCGCTTGTACTCAGGTATTTCTTGTTAAATAAGACATGGTTTTCATCATTAACGTCATGTTTTTATATTTAAAATCATTTACATCATAATTGTTATTATCATTATCATCAATATATCGCCAACATCATAATCATCATTGTATCAGTAAACACTATTATCATCATTATCGTCATCATCGTTATCAACATCATCATCATCATTGTATCAGTAAACACTATTATCATCATTATCGCCATCATCGTTATCAACATCAACATCATTGTATCAGTATACATAATTACCATCATAATTGTCATCATCAACATCATCATCATCATTGTATCAGTAATTACTATTATCATCATTGTCGCCATCATCGTTATCAACATCAACATCATTGTATAAGTATACATAATTACCATCATTATTGTCATTATCATCAACATCATCATCATCATTGTATCAGTAATTACTATTATCATCATTGTCGCCATCATCGTTATCAACATCATCATTGTATCAGTAAACACTATTATCATCATTATCGCCATCATCGTTATCAACATCAACATCATTGTATAAGTATACATAATTACCATTATTATTGTCATTATATTCAACATCATCAACATATCATCATCATTGTATCAGTAAACACTATTATCATCATTATCGCCATCATCGTTATCAACATCAACATCATTGTGTCAGTATACATAATTACCATCATAATTATCATTAACATCATCATCATAATTGTTATCATCTTTATCATCAGCATCATCGTCCTTCTCATCATCAACATCATTACCAATTTTACCATTATTATTGTCCTTCTCATCATCATCATATTTGTATTATTATTATTATCACCAGCAGCATCATCCTTCTTATTATCATCATCATAATTGTTATCATCTTTATCACCAGCATCATCATCCTTCTCATCATCAACATCATTACTAATGTTACCATCGTTATTGTCCTTCTCATCATTATCATATTTGTATTATCATCTTTATCACCAGCAGCATCACCCTTCTTATCATCATCATCATAATTGTTATCGTCTTTATCACCAGCAGCATCGTCCTTCTCATCATCAACATCATTACCAATGTTACCATCATTATTGTCCTTCTCATCATTATCATATTTGTATCATCATTATTATTATCACCAGCAGCATCATCCTTCTTATCATCATCATCTTTATCGTGGACTTATAGAAATCGTATGATAACAAATATCATGATAACGATAACGGCGATGATACTGTGTTGAAGTGGTGATGATTCTGCAAAGTCTTTGAGTTTTCAATTATTTACATCCATTAACGTGGTAGAACTGGATAAAATGCACCTCGTTTTTATTGTTTAAATCAATTCGAATATACAAGTTAAACAACTTTAATTAACAATGTCTTCATTTTTTCTACATATAATTTTGAAATATACTGTTACTATAGAAACACGTCTTTATACCCGCTCTATTTCTAGGCTATGACTGCTACTGCTTTGGGCGTTCCTAGAAGCCGCGTCGTTGTTAGGACCAAAAGAATGGGTGAGTTCTACAACCCAGGGATCAATAACTGATCGTATCAATAGTTGATTGTTAGTTAAGACCGGATCTATAAATAGGGCAATGAAATTGACTGCATCGATGTGAAAATTATTTCGTTGTAGTAAGCCTATCTGACAATAGTCCCCTACAATAGTCCCCAACAGTTCCCTGCACCATCTTGAATGGTAGCCGGGCCTTTGCATCTAAGCAAGACGAACGTTGAGCTTCAAATGGATAGAGCTTCAAATGAATAGAGCTTCGATACAAAGGCCCAGCTACTTTTTAAGATGGCGCTGGGAAATATGAAGGGGAACATTAAATATAACAGCCCATTGGTAACTGACTGTCCCGCTTTGAGAATCAATACAATACAATAATCTTTATTTAGCAATAACCGTGATAGTTATCGAACATACGGTGAAGTGATAGATAACTTAGCGAGGTTTATCGATAGCACCGATTGATAACTCATTGTCTATCGATAACTTATCGATAAATTGTCGTCTATCGATAACCCATCGATAACTTACTGTCTATCAATAACCGATCGATAAATTGTCGTCTATCGATAACTTATCGATAAATTGTCGTCTATCGATAACCCATCGATAACTTACTGTCTATCAATAACCGATCGATAAATTGTCGTCTATCGATAACCCATCGATAAATTGTCGTCTATCGATAACCCATCGATAACATAACGTCTATCAATAACCGATCGAGAACTTACTGTCTATCAATAACCGATCGATAACTTAACGTCTATCGATGAACGATCGATAACTTAACGTCTATCAATAACCGATCGATAACTTAACGTCTATCAATAACCGATCGATATTTTACCGTCTATCGATGAACGATCGATAACTTAACGTCTATCAATAACCGATCGATAACTTAACGTCTATCAATAACCGATCGATAACTTACCGTCTGTCGATAACCGATCGCGACTCATCGATAATTGACCGTCTGATAACGTGCCGATAGCTAATTGTCTATTAATCGTTTCATGTAACTAGGTGGTGGTTTTGGTGGCAAGGAGACACGGTCATGTGTGCTTGGTGCACTTGTCGCTGTGGCAGCAAACAAGTAAGAATTGCCTCTATTGGGTCGTGTATTAAATTCAATAGACCACAACTCACGATGACTCACCATCAAGTTATCCAAACTCTAAACCGGAAGGAGGCACGGGTCGTCGTCCCTTTAAATTCCTGCACAACTTGTCATGAAATCCCATATCCTAGAATAATGATGTGCTCAAATCCCATTCTCATCGTTCTTGTTTTTCATTTGTAAGTCCCATTCTCATCGATTGACATCTTCCCCCCCCCCCCTAAAAAAAAAACAAAAATGCAATCATGAACTTCGCATGGCATCAGTGTAGTACTTTTGTATGATGTATTATTGTTATTATTATTCATCCCATGTTGCTTTACTCCACAGGATTGGCTTGCCTGTTCGCTGTATGTTGGATCGAGACGAAGATATGAGGTTTTCAGGATTAAGACATCCGTTCGTTGCTAAGTACAAAGTACGAGCATTTTAAACGTTATCATTCTAAAGATCTTTGAATAACTACACCTTTCCGAGAAACGTTGTCCGTGAAGTGAAAAGCCTACAAGCTAGTAGCGCAGGGGATTATGGATTACCTATGTATACTTTATTAGAACGCAGGGTTTTCATGGCCACATTGCTACACTTGTCACTTTGTTATTGAGAAATGTCCATTTAGACTTATCACAACCTCGTTCCCTGGGAACGAGGTTGGACTTATCAAACAACAAGAAAGGCGTTCCGAATGCACATTTAGTTTCTGAACTGATCCATGATCCTTTGCGCCACTAGCTTGTGTGCTTTTCACGAATAACAAACTTTCTCGGAAAGGGTGTATCGTTGTTTTCCAACAAGTCTAGTGATAAGATGGTCGGATCTCGGGCCGAGAGGCCTGGGTTCTATTCTTAAGTGAGAGACGTGGTGGCCTAGAGGTCAGCGTGTCGGACTCCGGGCCTAATGGTCTGGGTTCGATTCCTGGCCCGGGCGATTACGTTGTGTCCTTGGGCAAGATACTTCACTCTCTCAGTGCCTCGTCTTCTCGGATAAGGACGTAAAGCCGGAGGTCCCGTCTGCCTTCACTCTGACTATGTTACAAGGTGGACGTAAAGAAAACAAATCTCTGGCAGTGACCACCCTCAGTGACTGCCTCACTCTCATACACTGGAATTTGCTATATATAATCCATGGATTGTTGTAAATAAATAATGTAGATAGATAGATGTATTTTGGTAGCCTTTTTTAGCCTTCTCTCCCTAATCACGCAGACCGCCGGCAACGCAGGCTAGTATTTTGGGAGATTGGTGATTTTGAGGAGAATTTGTGTATTTTGATCAGTGACGTTTCAAAATGTCTACTTATTTGGGCATCGTTAGGGACCGGTCATTATTTAGGGGAGGGGGGGGGGGGGGGGGGGGGGGGGGTGCGATATCGATATCAGAAATCCCTGTAAACCACTGTTATTTATATAATAAAGTTTTTTTTATTGACGTGTCAAAGGTTGGTTTCAAGAAAGATGGTACCTTATTAGCACTAGATGTACAACTGTTCAATAATGGTGGCCATTCAATTGATCTTTCACAGTCTGTAAGTTTATACTCAGATATGATTTATTTGTTTAGTCTCTTTTCTTTCCTGTTCTTTGCTTGTTGTTTTTGTTTACAAGTCAGTTTCCTTTTTTTTTTTTTTGCGGCTTGCGGCTTGTTTGTTGTCTTTTAAAACTTATTCATTTTTGCTTTTTTAATTGCTTCCTACATATATTCATTTGAGTTTTTGTTTGTCTGTATTTGTTTGTCCGTTTATTTATTTATGTTTGTTTACTAGTATTTCTCTCTGTTCTGGACGAGCTCGAGTAGCTGCAGTGGTTACTTTTCCTTTAGTTCGAGGGTGAAAATATAGAGTTTCTGCCATCTGTATCTCTGTCTGTCCAACTGAATGTTTTTACCTGCATATCTCTGGGTGCTTACCATGTGTACAAAGAAACCGGTTTATTGAAATCGAGAAAGGACATTCCAAATGGATCAGTTCAAACCAGGAGCCCATTAAACGCATGCGCAGAAGAGATCAGTGTATGAGCAATCCAATTGACTGTTCCATTTGTAGTCCAACCGAAATTATTTGGTTATTATATTGAGAATTCTTCAAATGGTTCGAGCATGTCCAGTTGGTTCGTACCAACCGGAATGGCAAGGCAAGCTTGAAAGGTTGACTGACCACTTTTTTCTGTTGGGAATACCGAAAAATTGACTGTTCCATTTGTTGTCCAACCGAAATTATCGTGTTTTTTTTGTACAAATGGTAAGCAGCCCATATCTCTGTGTTGATGTTTTCTTTGTTTCTTTTTTCATCAGGTTATGGAGCGTGGTTTGTTCAGTACAGACAACTGTTATCGTATACCTAATGTTCGTTTGGTTGGTCGGGTTTGTAAAACCAACATTCCTTCAAACACAGCATTCAGAGGCTTTGGGGGACCACAGGTACAGTACAACGTACTCCAACTAATCATAATGGCTTTTCCTCAAATGGGCTTCCTGTGGGGAGAAGGGAAGTGCAAGAAAAGGAAGCGAGTATCGTAAGCATTCTTGTCTCTCGGTCAATGCTAACACAGGAAGCCCAATATAAGAAAAATATAGAGACGCCTCCGGAGGAGGTTAACCAAGTCAAAGCATTTTCTTTAATGGCAATATGGCTACATCCACATAGCTGAACTGTTTGATTGAAACTAAACGAAACTAAGCGCGGAAATCATTTGAACACCTTTTGTGTTGCTGATTTCCATCTAATCTTTTAATTTCTCTTTTAGGGAATGATGTTTACCGAGTCGTGGATAAACGATGTCGCTCAAGTTTGTGGAATTTCTCAAAGACAGGTAAAATATACCCTTTGTAAGAAACTTTGTTACTCGTGACTGGTGAAAAGCATACATTTTAGTAGCGCAGGGGAGTATGGGTAACATATGCATACTTTATTAGAACGCAGGGATTTCGTGGCCACATCGCCTTTGTCAATGCGTATTATCAATGTACTATAGAGAAAGGGTATTTTCCTTTTCTCTTCCTCGTCACTCCGCAGACCGCCAGCAGCGCAGGCTATTCTTTACTATCAATCACGTGACTTTTCATTGAAAACTTTAGTGCTTGACTGAAGGGCAAGTAACTTCACTTGGTATTCTAAAGAATTCGAAACTTCTATCTTGTCTCTTTGTTTTCAAATGCTACATCCAAACAACGAGCAAAAACCCGGCATTTTTAGATGTTAATAAACTAAAACAACAGTCACTTGTAGGTTAACTACGACTTTGTTGCCCTTCAGTCAGTAACGGAAGTGACGTCTATTGATAGTAAAGAATAGTTGATGAAAAACTTACAAAATCTACCCCACCTTCCCTTCCCTAGTTTATGATTATAACAATGTGTTATATCTGTAGGTGCGAGAGATCAACTTCTACAAGGAGGGAGATTTAACACATTTCAAGCAAAGACTGGACAACTGTCAAGTGACTCGAGTGTGGGACGAGCTTGTTGATAAATGCGACTACGAGAAACGAAAACAAGATATTGAAGCCTTCAATAAGTAAGAAGAAAATGTATATGCTTTTTAATACGACGAAGGGCTACAGCTCGAAACGTCAGGAAAATTATGTCAACATTTTTTTTACGGTGCTACAAAGTTCATTATATTACCTATCGTTTATATCAAACACCGACGCAGTCTGTACTAGTTTACTTGCTAGTTTACACCTTAGTGTTATGAATAGCAAAACTATAATCTATAATGCGAATAGAAGTATCAAAAGGCCTATTATGTTATATTCATATGTAAATAATTTCAACACAGGATAAATTATGTTGGAAAACCCTGCAGACAAAGTTTGGAAAGATCCATATTGCTGTGAGCTTTCGCTGCTTGAATTCATATCATCCATAGTGCATTTGGGGCTTGCAGTTCGAGAAAAACGGTGTTGTGTACTAATGTCAAAATGTCAAAAATCTTGTCTTTTTTAATATTTAGATGCAATCGCTGGAAAAAGCGTGGAATATCACTGGTTCCAACAAAGTTTGGTATCTCGTTCACCGCCTTGTTCTTAAACCAGGTATTAGATCAAGTCATTATCCGTTTGCACACTAGTATACGGACAAATCATCTTATGACGGACTAGCTTCCTATGCAGCCGCTCCTGTCGGCGTGACGATACAAAGGAGCGGCTGCTTAGGAGGCTAATGACCCTGGACAAGTTGTTTGGTGTGAAAACGGGACGAACACAATTTGAGACGAAAAATTCGTCTGAGTTCACATTAGACGTTTTGTTTGTCCTCTAGCAGGAAAAGGGCCAATATTTACAATTGTATTTTCATTGTTTTTAACAATGCATTTCTTCACCCATTTATCAGGCTGGCGCTCTTCTACATGTATATATAGACGGTTCAGTGCTACTTACACACGCTGGTACAGAAATGGGACAAGGCTTACACACTAAAATGGTGCAGGTACGTCTTATTATAGTGAATTGTGATCGTCAGGGTGTATATAGTCTTGAGAAATGGAGTGAATGTATGGGTTAATAAAGTGTTCAGTCATGTGATTTCGTGAAAGGTATATTATAATTCATCTATTATTGTGATGAGTGGTCGTCCTGGTGTATATAGTCTTGAGAAAGACTAGCTGATAACTCGTCAAATAGCTTCGTAACGTGAGCCCCTCCCAGGGGTGTTAGGGATCAAGGGAACAAGCGCATTTATTTTAATGGAACATGGGAACAAAAACAGTTATTTAACTTATGGGGAACAAGGGAGAAAATGCAAAAAGATCGAGGGAACATGGGATCATGCACTCTAGGGGCTCTAACGGGTCTCTAACGTGTTAGTTCACGTTAATAGTTTAAGGAGGCTCGAAATGGTTTCTGTATATATCGATATACCTACTTTATATTGCATTTTATGCAGCATTATTGTGAAGCTATACTTTTAACCGATATATCATTTTAAAGCTTATGGATCTAGGATATCATTGTTTTTTAAATTATTGCGTTTCACGTTGTCATGACAACAGCAGGCCGCTGCAAAAAGGACCTGAAATTCCTTTATTAAAGCTGATATCTCCAAATCCTTTAGGTGAAAGTTTTTTTTAAACTTGTACATGTCTAGTTCCCTACCTGGTCTTGCAACTGAGGAAAAATAAAAAAAATCTGTAATGCAAAACCTTTAAAATATTTAAAAAATGATTTTTTCTAGATATAAATGGTTTTTCATTACAGATTTTTCTTAAAATGTATCTACTAAATCTAAACCTTAATTGGAACAAATTGCCAACAAAAAAAAAATCTACCATTTCATTGTATTGTTATTAATAAAAATACATTTTGTACGCGTCAGAGGGGTCTTGTAAAATTGGCGATATTGCGCGCGCGCTCGAAAAACCATTTCGAGCCTCCTTAATATTGCATTCTTCGGATATAAAAACTTCTAATATTAATCAATTATTGGGTGAGGTTGAGCATGATATCGTAAATTATCAAGACCGAGGTCTGTGTTATCTGCCGAAGCCGGAAGCTGAGGCAGATAATACAGACTCGAGGTCTTGATAATTTACGATATCATGCAAAAACCGAACCTAATAATTGTTTTATTATACATTTTGTAGACTAGTAAACAACAATATAGTTGACCGAGGCAAAACGAGCAGCCGCCATCTTCACTGAAAACAGCAACCCATGACCGAGAGAGCCTGGGAACTTGACAGTGATAAATGCAGTATCTGCTGCAGGTGCTGCATTTATCACTGTCAAGTTCACATGCTACGCAGATTTAGCCGTGTGCTCTCGGCCAATCAGATTCAATGTAGTTAGTAAAATGTATAATAATGCTCTATAATTGTGTTTTTCGTAGGTTGCATCACGTACTTTAGGTATTCATGTTTCCAAAATCTTCATCAGTGAAACCAGTACAAACACAGTCCCCAATACCTCGGCTACAGCAGCGTCTGCATCAACTGACCTTAATGGCATGGCTGTCAAGGTATACTGTCTCTACCCCTATAAGGCCTTTAAAACCGAACACCACCCCCCATAGAGTTTGTCATATACACCTATTTCAAAAATCGTTGTCGGAGCCGAAGCTTAATTTGTTATTCATTGCACGTTTTTTAAAGAAATATTTTTTTAATTATCTACCACAACAACAACTTGCTATGGTCAAATAACACAAACACGTACAATCAAAATATGCTTTGAATAAATCGATAGCAAGAGACGAAATACCGACATCTTTTGCAGACTTTAGAGTGTGGACTATGGCTTTGTTTGCGACAACGATTTTTGAAGTAGCTGTACTTATGTTGTGTATTGATTTTTTTTACTGTTAGATTGCTTGCACTAAAATAAATGAGGTACTTCAGCCATTTAAAAAGAAAAACCCAAAAGGAACATGGGAAGAGTGGGTAAGTGATATGACGTTATTTCAGTTTGACGTCATTAATACTGTGACGATTCATTTGACAAAGTTTCACGATTCTATTACATAGCCTTCACTGTGTTCAGTGTTTTTGTTTCTCGTTTTAGGTAAACGCCGCGTACATGGATCGTGTTGGTCTATCAGCTACTGGATTTTACAGGTAACTTATTAAGTAACTCAATAAATAGCTTGTGAAAGCCGTGAAATGTTTTTCTTAGTCTTCCTGTGTCTTGGCCTTATAAGCTCCAGTATTTTCATTCCCGGCCATAAATAACATAGGAATCCCAGTCTCGGTAAAAAATAAGCGCCTACAAAAGAAACTTTAAAACATTGCTGTGCTTTGGTGCAGTTGTCTTGTATTGCGCATAAACTCGTTCCCAGGGGTTTCCCCTTTGCTTGTAGTGACATACAACACAGCGGTCAAACAACCACGCAGGCGCGAAAAACAAGTAAAATGATCCAGCTTACAAATCTGACATTCGTACCGACTCCATAAAAAACATTGGAGTGTACGACTTCCATTACCTCTTTTAAAAATACAAATAAAAATACAAAAGTATAGACTCATGGTATAGCTTTAAAATATAACAAAGGTTATGTACACGAAACTTCAAGCTTATATATTCAGGGAATTTCTTATAAATCGACTTCAAACGCTGTAGTCCGAAATTCCTAATGTTTACAATGGCAAATTTACCGCTGTGAAAATGTTGCCACGCATGCGTAGTCGTTTGACCGCTGTGTTGTGACATACCATTACAACCTTCGTTCTTTATGTAGCAACTTGGCAAAACTTTGAACTTTTGTTTATTCACATACATATTGATACATATACAAAATTACAAAGATGGTTGTCAAAATTGCAGAAAACTGTTATTTACAAATAGGAAATAGACCGAAAATATAATAAGACATGGGTTGTCAAAATAGTAAAACTCTTCTAGTCGATAACCACCAAATAAGATCGACAGCCGTTTAAAGTCGATCATATATCTTATTAGACAGTTTGATCTGTAATATGGCTGGATATTTTACGAGTGAAACGCTGTATTTTGACGAGCCTCCGGGCGAGTCAAAATGCAAGTTAACTAGTAAAATATCCAGCCATATTACATATCAAACTGTTTAATAAGTTATTTTTTATCCAATCAAAAGGTTTTTGTTATTTTATAATGCAAAATATTGTTTTACTTCAGGGCTAGATAGACGAGTAAAAATATCGCTGGATATGTTTACTCGATCCAGTCCTACTCCTTCGATATTTTTACTCGTCTATGACTAGTTGGATAATAATACTGATTATTTCTTCGCAGAACTCCTGGTTTACACTTTGACTGGGATACATACACAGGGAACCCATTCAACTACTTTTGCTATGGTGCATCGTGTTCTGAAGTTGAAATCGATTGTCTAACTGGAGACCACAGGGTAAGCGATGTACTACTGTATAACACATTTTAGATTTTTGGATGGGGTAAAAGATATAAAAAAAAGGAAATGCGTTTGTTCATCGCGTGTTAATCGATCATAGGTGGACGAATAGTGACATATTTTGTTATGGTTTTGCCAACCAGCCATTGTTATTAGAACAAAGAAAATTGAAAAATCTATCGTTAAAATGGTTTGCAAATTAGCATCACAATCCCTGCACTATAAACACTACACTCAACTATTGCATTCTATTTTCAGTATTTTTTTCAGATCTTCGTTTATTGTATTGCATTCTTTCCCTTTTAGTAATATATGTACATTCAGTGGAACCCCGCCTTACGGCCACCCGCTTAATACGGCCACCCTGTTATTGCGGCCAGTTTTTTAAGGTCCCGATGAAATGCATGCCCACACATTTTCTATAAAATTTACTCGCCTAATACGGCCACCCCTTTAATACGGCCACTTTTGGCTGTCCCTTCAGTGGTCGGATTAACGGGGTTCCACTGTACCTTCTGTTAATATGGCAGAAATTCAATCAATAAAAAAAATTTTGTTTACAGAATTTGAGGACAGACATTGTAATGGACGTTGGTAACAGTCTCAATCCAGCTATTGATATTGGACAGGTACACAAGTAACCCTACCCCTCCCCCATTAGTATAGCTCCTTGAATTCAACCTTGAGTTCACGAAAGCACTAGTCATTATTGCAGCAATCCAGCACCAGTGGAAAGCTACGTTTTGGTTGCCTCCCTAATACAGTACCGCTATTGAATGGTTAGGTTTAGGGCAATTGTTTGGTAAGAATCTCTTGTTTTTTAAACCACTCACTCCAAAACGATGTGTTGTTTTTGTGCTGGATTGCCCCATTATCGTAGATGAGCACGTGAATCCAACGTACCAGCGGTATCGCCATGAGCATAGCATGATAATTAGGTTCTCGGGTCTAGCATCACTGTGCTAGCAAAGATGTTTACTTCAGATCATCAAATCATCAAATATTGGATAGAGAAAGTTATATTTCTGCCTTCCCAAATATGGTCAAACACAGTAGCCGGATCTTTCCCCCACTGGACGTTTTGTCTCGTCTGTTTTACAGACCATTCGCCCGTTCTGCTATATTCATTAAATGTGCAACAATGAAGATCAATCAACAAAGGGGGCGAATGGTCCGTAGGAGGCGAAACGTGTGGGGACGAAACGTCCAGGGGGCGAAAGATCCGGCATTCTCAAACACTGTAGAGCCTTTTTGGAAACCAACACGTATGTATTTTATTTAAGCTGAACCTATATTTTGTTGTTAAGGTGGAGGGAGCATTTGCTCAAGGTATGGGCTTGTTCACCATTGAAGAGGTACGATTTTCTCAGAAAGGAACCCTATGGACGACAGGGCCTGGTGCCTACAAGATTCCAGGTTTTGCTGATATCCCTGTTGAGTTTTTTGTTCATCTACTGCGCAGTCAGCCCAACGAGAAGGCTGTCTATTCGTCAAAGGTTAGTACCGAATGTACGCTGAAAATAGATCCACAGTCTTGTATTATTAAAGTACCCAGCTGATCATCTATAGCAAGCAACTACTACGTTTTTGCAGTGTGTAACTGTGGATGCATCGATTTACTCAGTTATTTGAGTAACCACTACTCCGTCGTTTTTGCATTGAATAACTATGGATATAACTTCGAGATTCTCTTTCAATTTTAAACCTGGCATGAAAGTGTGTGGTATTTGTTTATTTCCAGGCTGTAGGTGAACCGCCACTATTCCTGGCAGCGTCCATCTTTTACGCTATCAAGAATGCGATCACCAATGCAAGGTAAGGCAACGTTTTATGTCTAACGGTTCTATAGAGATTTCCATGCTCTGCTTCGCGTTTTTCTTTCAACGCAAGCTTTCAACGTCAGTGTTGTACATCAATTAAATGACTTCTCTAACGAGTTTATTTTTCAAGTGTTTCGCTGGGTTACTAAATGCATGCACGTGATCGAATTAGACAATCTGGTTGGCTGAAAAGGTCATTAATTATTTATGAGTTTTATGAAAGTATATGTGAAAAGATATCCAGTTCCATTTCTATTCTTACGCTTGGTGTTTACCGTTCATGGTCTGTATTTCACAGGAGCGACGCAGGTGTTGAAGGAGTGTTCAGATTTGACAGTCCAGCTACTTGTGAACGTATTAGAATGGCTTGTACAGACAAGTTTACCAAACAGGTAAGACTGATTTTAAAACTAGATTTGTTTATTGTGAAAGTGGCACATTTTTGGTGTTGCTCAGCGTTCGTCTCGCTTTGATGTAAAGGCCCGGTTACCTTTCAAGATGGCGCAGGGAACTTTGAAGGGGACTATTTTTCCAGCAACTTGTTTCGCAACGGCAAAATGCTGAAGATTTGCGCAGTGTAAGAGAAGCTGTCTCGCAGCTATTTTTTGTTGGTGCAGACAGCATTGCACAAAGTAGAGTTCAGTTCTGCTATTCAAGTTGACAAGTGGCTGAATAAACTGCGCCGTTTAAAAATTGCGCAGCTGTGTAACAGAGGTTGTCTCGCATCTATTTTTTGTTGTTGCAGACAACATTGCACAAAGTAGACCAAAGTAGAGTTCGGTTCTACTATTCAAGTTGACAAGTCGCTCAATAAATTGCGCTGTGTAACAGAGACTGTCTCACAGGTTTTGTTTTTGCAGGCAGCGTTGCACAAAGTAGAGTTCAGTTCTACTATTCAAGTTGACAAGTGGCTCAAAACATTGCACAGTTTAACAGCGCCATAGATAAAGCATCCAATGATTGATATACGTTTATGTTTATTTATAGTTTCCTCCGTGTGACGATCCTTCGGTGGACTTCAACGTCATTGCTTAGTCAAACCCAAGAATCTTAAACGTTGTTTACATGGGACCGGAACGTAATCACCGCCTTTATAGTTTTTAGCACAAATTTGTATGCACATCTATTATCAGTAATATATTTTTAAATATATTTATAGATATGGCACTTCTATATAGGAATACGGATAGACCATTTGATATATAATCGATATTTTTGGTATATTTTAGGTTGTATTAGTCTCCCTGCAGCCGTGTTTAGCCTCGTCACGCAATGCTCCCTCATCATGCATACAGCGTTGCGTGACGCAGACTAAAGTGGTATGATATCTTTTTTGTAAGGATGGATTTTTTTAGCGATATTTTTTTGGAGTATTTAACCCATCCCTCCATCCAAAATCAATTGGCCCGCCCCTAAGTAATGTCAGGTGGAAATAGTCAGAAAGACATATTGAAGGCTTGAACATTACTAACGAATTTAACAATGTAGTCTTTAGTCAAACACATTACCAACGAATTCCAAAATGTAGTCTAGTCAAAGACATTTCCAACGAATTTTAAAATGTAGTCTATCAAACACATTACCAATGAATTTTAAAATGTAGTGTAGTCAAACACATTACCAACGAATTTAAATGTAGTCTAATCAAACACATTTTCAATGAATTTTGAATTCACGTGTGGTTGTGTGTGGTTATTTTATAGTAATGTATGGAATAGGTTTAGATTTTCATTAACCCATGATTATTATTATTATTATTATCAATAGCACGTGTGGTTATTTTATAGTAATGTATGGAATAGGTTTAGATTTTCATTAACCCATGATTATTATACCTCACAAATAATCCTCCAATCACATCTCCGTATTTTAGTCACGTGGCGATCCATTATTTTTCGGTATTGGACAGCAACCTATTTGACTGCAACATTTAATTGTTTACTCGAGATATTTTGTATAAATTATTTGTTCGGTATAATAAAACACATAGGATTCATTCTCGCTCAATATTGAATTATTGACTTAAATATTCTGATATAATTGGCTCGGATGAATCCTAAGTACTTATTGACTGATCGACGTATTAAACTCAGTTTTTTTACCATATGACCCACTCTTTTTGATTTAGTTTGATTGATTGAGGAAGCCATTTCGAGTAGCGGGTCCGTACGTGTTTTTACGGACCAGGTGAAAAAAGCCGTACGGACCCCATCACGTGACTTTTTTCCGAAGGTTTTCTTAAGAGTGCGCGCCGGGCAAAATACGGGTCATATGATAAAAGAAGTTATTTTGTTGTTATTTGACCATCGCACTATAACTATTAAAGGAGGGAACCATTTGACTTTTGAGGGGGAAGGGGGGAGGAGGGAGGTGTTGGCAGATTTCAAAAAATTCCTGCACTCCCCTACCAAACAAGAAAAACAATCCGTGCATGATTAGTTTTCAGAAAAATATATCCGTAAAAAGTAAATGGAAAGTAGAGAGAAAAGTAAGAGGAAAGTAGAGAGGAAAGTAAATGGAAAGTAGAGAGAAATGGAAAATAAATAGAAAAGTAAATGGAAAGTAGACAAAAAAGGAAAGTAGAGAGAAAAGGAAATGGAAAATAGATAGAAAAGTAAATGGAAAGTAGAGAGAATAGTAAATGAAAGAGAAAAGTTAATTTAAGACCAGTGAAACCCCTATTATAATGAACAGTGCTGGGATAGCCGTCACATCTGGACTTTTTCTCGATAAGTCAGGACTTAACCGAGAAAATATCCGGATGTGTCCGGTTTAGCGGGGTTTCCGGTTTATTGTGGTTTTATTAGCAACCTCTATGAAAGTTGGGACCAAAAGTTGTCCGGTTTAGAGAGTCCCAGTTTTTTGAGGGTTCGGTTTTGAGGGGTTCAACTGCTTTCAGCACGAGACGTTTTTGTCAACACGGATGTCACACATCCACATGATCGTACTCGCGCCTTGCTAGAAACTGTTCCCCTACTCGTAAGAACGTGATAAAGACTCGACTGAGGCTCTAGGAAGGGAACCTAGCTTTCTATTACAAAGCGCGCACGAAAACTGAAACCGTAGAAGTGACAAATACTACTTCTGCGCTCTCGTGTTTTTCCAACGAATTCGCTTTTATCATGGGCCTCCTGAAACACTAGATTTTGAATCCCTTGGGTCCCCTTGCCCTCGCTTTCATGCGTTTGAGAACGTTCCAAATAAAGGTTTTCGTTCTCATGGGAATAAACATGCTGTGTGGTAAAAGCCCATGTCCAAAGGTTTACAAATAACAACACATTTTTGTTAAAAATATATATTGATTTATTACAATCAAATACGATCAGGTGATCGTTGATCGAGGCGTTATTATTTTACAAAAGGATATATCAAATAATAAATTATGTATAAACCCGTATATACGGTATAAATCACGAATACCCACACAGACCGGGATGGATAAAACTCCACCATTTTACCAGCTACACTTTGTGACAAAAAAAACAAAAGTGTACTTTAAATTTAGCCGGCAAAACTATTTTAAAGGGTCTCCATGCCTACGCATTCTATCAAATGTGCTATTTAAGGAACATGTCAATTGTTCACAATGGGACCATTTGTGTTCAAACGTTACCATACTTGAATATATTATAAAGATCAAATGATAATACAGGGCCGTAGCACCTTCAAAATGATTAGGGGGGCTCACTCATTGATTTCTGAAAATAGCCCTGAAAATAACTACCATTCAATACACTTAAATCATGGCTTTCAAAATTATTGGAAGGGCAATGCCCCCCTGCCCCCCGTGCTTCGGCCCTGTAAAAGCTGTTTCACACTACAACACGGACAAATATATCGGTTGGACGAATCATCTTTTGACGGACAAATCATCTTTTGACGGACAAATCATCTTTTGACAGACAAATCATCTTTTGACGGACAAATCATCTTTTGACGGACAAATCATCTTATGACGGACAAATCATCTTATGACGGACAAATCATCTTATGACGGACAAGTCGTCTTATGACGGACAGATCATCTTATGGCGGACAAGTCGTCTTATGACGGACACTGAAATCGTCTTATGACGGACAAATCGTCTTATGACGGACAAGTCGTCTTATGATGAACAAATCGTATAATGACGGACAAATCGTCTGGTTTTAAAACGGAACGAACACCAGTTTGAGACGACAAAGTCGTCTGATTTTGTTGATTCATATGAATACGGTAAATTTTACAGACGATTTGTCCATCAAGATTTTGATTTGTCCGTCCTCTAGTATGAAAAGGGCCAATGATAATCAGTCAATAATTTAAGATGATGATATATCTATTTCGTCTCCACGAGATGGCGAGCTGTCTCCACTAGGCGTGTGATGTATCTTGGTCCAATAGGTAACGCTTTGAGTGCATCAACAACATCTTGACAACTGAAAACAACGAAGAAAATATTTAACTAAAAGTGGATTGTGTTTATTCATAAATTGCTTTTATGCTTTTGCGTTGTCCCTGCCTTCATACATGAAGGGGAAAGTTGACCACAGTAATTGAAGTGAGTCAGAGTTGCTGTTATGTCCCTGCCTTCATACATGAAGGGGAAAGAAGACCACAGTAATTGAAGTGAGTCAGAGTTGCTGTTATGTCCCTGCCTTCATACATGAAGGGTAAAATAGACCACAGTAATTGAAGTGAGTCAGAGTTGCTGTTATGTCCCTGCCTTCATACATGAACGAACAAACAAACACTAAGAGATTTCTTACCATGGTTTCCCAATCTTCTGTGTTACTGCAATGCCAACATTCTCAGGGTATTTTGTCACGTCAATCTTCAGCTCTACAATGAATTTCATGAAATTCTTGACGCTCGAGAAGACGACAGAAACACTGAAAACAAAAAGAGCCAGATCAGTTGAACTTAATGAAGGTAACGATGATAAATTGAGCCTAATCCACCTATACCAATCCACCTATTTCAATCATCGTTGTCCATCTGGAATGGTTGATCTGAGACCGATAGGAATTGTGGGAGCTCATTTAATTGCAAATACATTGTTTTAATCACACTTGAATGGTGCTGAATTACAGATAACAGTATTTCAGAAGTAAACATTAATATTCAAGCGTGATTATAATAGTACATTTGCAGTTTAACGAGCCCCCACAATTCCTATCGGTCTCAGACCAACCATTCCAGATGGACAACGTTAATTGAAATAGGTGTATATCGCTCATGTTCTCATGAGATGAACATTTAAAATATGCAGTCCTCTTTAAAGTCCTCTAAGTTACACTCTACCCTGCAAGCATTCCTCAATCCCCTTTCTCAGTCGTACCGGGAGGAGGTAAAAGGAAACTCAAAGCGTGAAAATTTAGCTTGTAATACCTGTCATCGCTAATGGTCATGAGTTTATTAAAAGAGACGTCGAACAGTTCGTCACCAATCCCCCTTGCCGTGGATACGATTTGAGACACGTGATCAAGGACCTACAGATAAGAACAGGCGGCAAGATTAATAGATGAATGAATGGATATACAAATAAATAAGCAACTAGATAAGAAAAAACAAACAAATGGATAGATAAATAGATAAATGGATGAATATACAAATAAATAAGCAACTGAATAAGAAAACAAAAAAAGGATGGAAAAATAAATAAATGAATAAACAAATAAAGAAGTAACTGAATAAGCAAACAAATGGATGGATAAATGGATAAATGGATGAATATACAAATAAATAAGCAACTGATGAATAAGCAAACAAACAAATGGAAGAATAGATCGATCAATCAATCAATCAATAAACAACTCAATAAATCAATAAAATATTTATTTAATTTTTAATTCAAACTTTTGACACGGTGCGGTCTCTATGTAATATACACCTATTTCAAAAAACAAAACGTCGTCAGAAGGAGCTCTGAATCTGCAATCTGAGAACGAAATAAATTGGCCCTGTTTTTGCGCTTAGCACCTTCAGATTTATATTTACCATCGCCATATCCGAAGCCAGAAAGTGCACGCAAACGAATTTTTAATGAGAAAAAACTGCCGTTAATACCACAGAATTCATTTCGGTCTCAGATTGCAGATCTCCTTCTGACAACGTTTTTTGAAATAGGTGTATATATACAGTTTGAGCGGCCGATCTGTATGGGATTTACAGTTCTCGCGTCACGGATATGATTTCTTTTATCAAATTCTCCTTAATAATTCATTAGTTTTATATGTGATATCATTATCACTATATAAGTAGTGTTTAACATCATCATACCTTTGATAAGGAAGACGATGTTGGACTCATTTGAACTAACTCCTTCATATCCAAGTTACGCTGTATCAACGAATGAGCGAATTTGGCAGATATATGACTGTTATCTGAAACAGGATAAATATACAAAATTAATCACGCTATATTCCTATCTAACCGAGATGTTAAAACAAAGAATTTTACCTGCGAGACGAGATGAGATTGAAATATTTTCAACTGTTTTGGAGGTGTTCGTGCTTCCACCTAAATAGAGACACAACATTTGTAAAGAACACAACGATATAGAAAGAATAGAAAAAAAAAAAAACTTGAAAAAAAAAAAATGGAATGAATAATCGAACAAAAGAAAATACAAACAAAACAAGAAAAAAAAAAGAGAAGAAAAAACGAACAAAACAGGGGGGGAAAAACAAGAAAAAAAAAATAAGAACACAAAAACCAGAGGGAAAAGACATCAACACAAGCCTTTTCTCAACTGCAAAATGAACAAAACAGAAAAAACAAACAAGAAAAAACAAACAAACAACAACAAAAACAAACAACAAAAACAAGGGGGGAAAAACATCAACACAAGCATTTTTTCAACTCCAAAATGAAAAAAACAACAGGAAAACAAAAAGAAAAAACAAACAAACAAAACAAGAAAAAAAAACAGAAAAACAATAACAACAAAAATAAGGGGGAAAAAGCATCAACATAAAAAAAAATTTACCAGCTGCACAATTCATCTGTCTATGAGTTAACAATATTTGCAATGAATAATGGGCGTGTGCTGTGCTTTCTTTATTAAAAACTTGTTTTACCTACCTTGATGGGTGTCAAAGTTAATCAGCAGTTCGAGAGTTTGATGTAAAAACAAGTACTTAGCATGGTGTTCGTCCCATTCATCCAGCTCCCATTCGAACAACCTAGAAAATCAAACACCGCAAATGAATTCAACTATTGTTTTCTAGTGGTTTATAGTGGTGAAGATTCGGGACCGATTCAAGAACAATAGAAAGTAGAAAGTTGCCATATTTCTATCAAGTCGGTGCTATTGGCGAACAGTAGGGGATAAACCTAATCAGCTAACGCGTTGCTATGTACGTTTCCACCCAATTCAAAACCACTGGGAATAAAAACTTTTGTTCCAAATATTTTCCACGTGACATTGAAATACATAAAACAAAGAATCTTATTCCCAAAATATTTGAATTGGTGGAAACGTACATAGCAACGCGTTAGCCGATTAGGTCTTTTGTCTCCCGATCTGTCCCAGTCAGTCTCACATACACTTTGTGCATCTGGTCCGCACCTCATATAATTTATAAATCACCAACAGAGCATAAGTTAGTTATTTATGCTCTCTTGAAATCACTAAACATACCGTTTTAGTAGGTCATATTTTTCCTCTAGCTCATCGACTTCTTGATCAAGTGAAACCTGCACAAGAAAGACACATTTTGAATATAAATCGTTAAAATACAAATCAAGATACAGTAAAAACCCGCATAAAAGACACATTTTGAATATAAACCGTTTAAATACAAATCAAGCTACAGTAAAAACCCGCATAAAAGACACATTTTGAATATAAATCGCTAAAATACAAATCAAGATACAGTAAAAACCCGCATAAAAGACACATTTTGAATATAAACCGTTTAAATACAAATCAAGATACAGTAAAAACCCGCATAAAAGAACACACGATTTTCGGTTCAAGCTGATTTTGTTCTTATATATTTTATATAATGTTCTTTTTAACAGCTTTATTGACCATATTGACAACATAAATTTTATAGTAATATGATAACAGAAAGAGAAAAAAAATGGTCAAAAGGGTGTGTGCAAAACGGGACATACCGTCCCATAAATGGACGTTCTTATGTATATGGTACTCCGTACTTTGTTGACCAAATTTCAGCCTGAGTGTTCTTAATCCACTTGTTCTTTTATGCGGGTTTTTACTGTACGGATGCAGAAGAAAAGGTGCCTGCAAAAAAGTAGTCTTTGCCAATTTCCCGTACCTCGTCTAATGCTTTTGCCAACAATGCCTCGCTTTCATACTTCTCACGTTCTAAGTTTTCTTTTTCTGCTGTCAGTGTTTCTTTAGTACTGGAAAACAACAAGACATTTATGAGAATTAAACAACTGCGAAGAAAACAGTTGACAAAAAGACAAAACAAGAGTTATAGTACTACCAAAATTACTCAACTGTTAGCACCGCCAAAAAACGATCAATCGCGTTTTGAATTCCGGTTAACTCACATGACCATTTGGGGCGCTCCAAATGGTCATGTGACATTAAAATAACGTTTTTTTAACGATATTTTAACGTATTTTAATGTCACATGACCATTTGGAGCGCCCCAAATGGTCACATGAGTTAACCGGAATTCAAAACACGATTGATCGTTTTCTTGGCGGTGCTAACAGTTGAGTAATTTTGGTAGTAAGAATGGCATCAATAACAACAACTACAACAGTAAAAATTGACAAGAGAAATAAAGGAAGGGGAAAGTAGCTAGCCAAAAACACTAACAGCAACCACGAAGACGTGTTTGTACGGCTACAGTCAGGCGAAGTTATTAACAACAGAATTTGAGTAATATAATTAGGTAATACAATGTTTCACAATTACAAAATATCAATGTCGTACAACCAACAGCACAAAGGCAGCAACGGTAGATGCCAAATTGCAGTCATTAATGGTACTGTGTTGTGTTTTAAGAACATTTCCTTTATAATCGTCTGTTACTTAGACAATGATGTCTGGTATAACACCAACGTCATCAGTGAACGTAACTTTCTAAAAGGGGCCGACCATTTAACTTTTGAGGGAGGGGGGAGGGTGATTTGGTCCGTGCACGAAATTTTTTTTAGCCAGCTGGCATGCGCACAGAATTTATTTGATAGAAATGTGAAGATTTGAGTGGCAATTTTGGCTTGCACGAAATTTTTTTTGGCCCAATTTATTTTCAAAATCACCCACCCACCTCCTCAAAAGTTAAATGGTTCTCCCCCTAACACCACTAAGCCTGTACTGTACTGCTATCTTTAAAACCAGGAACTGGGAATCGGAACGGGGAAAGGAACGGGGAACAGAATAACCCAGAACACGAAAACGGGGAATACAGATAACAGCTATTTACCTGATAAACGAAGATCGTTTCTCTTCAAGTTGCTGTAGCTCTAGAACAAGAAACACACACAAGATGTCACAAGATTTGCACGGCTTCAAAGTTTTCTAAGCAAATATGATAAAATATACCTGCTTCGCGAGCGTCAAGTTCTGCAGTTTTCTGTTTCAGCGTGGATTGAGTTTCTTCGACATTTAAATTTTCCTGACAAGAAAGAACTTATTAAGACAAATGACTTGATTTAAATGGCGTGAAGTGACGTGTGTGACATCACACTATATGACGTGACCTGACGTTAGATAAAGTTATGTGACATGAACCTACGCCCTACGTGACGTGACGCTGAGTTAGGTGACGCGTGTGGCATGACACTATATGATCATGACGTGGCGTACACTAGATGGCATTATAGCCTGTTTCACACTGCGTCATAATCGTAATCATAATCATAAGCAAAACAAAAGAAATTAGAAAAGGAAACACTATGGTCTTTGTTTTCTAACTCCCCAGGGGATGATAAATCTTTTGTTTTCATACTTATGATTAATGACGCTCGTGTAAACGTGAAGTGACACGTATTGCATAATGTGACCTAAGGGACGGACCATTTGATTTTTGTAGGGGTGGGTGGGTAGATTTTCAGCGTTCTTGAAATTTGCAGGATATTTTTTTTGCTGTACCAAGCTAATTTTTTTTTGCCATATGGACGTTGCACGATATTTTTTTCTAGGCTGGAGAGCTTGCTCGATATTTTTGGGGGGATTTAACCAGGGTTCGTGCTGATGTCAGTAAACAAAATCTAAGGAGTTTTCAAAGAGTTTTCAAGGACCAAAAAGTAATTTTTAAGCACTTTCTGCGACAACTTTGATATACGAAATTTTACGAAAATGATGTACAATACTAGAATTTTTACTTAACTTTAATTTGCAATACTAGAATTTTTACCCTACCCTAACCCTAGCTAAAATTAACTAGGAGTATTTCAAGGGCTTTTCAAGTGCCCTTAAAAACGTAAATCAAATCAAAGGAGTTTTCAAGGAGTTTAAGGAGTAGCACGAACCCTGTTTTACCCAACCCCCTACAAATGACCCTACGTTACATTACGTGATGCTTAGTGACGGTACATGGTGTTAAGTGACGTGGCGTGACATGACACAACATCGCGTTAAATGACATGAATTCACTACATGTGTAAATGCACACCTCGCTTATCTTTTGTAAGCTTTCCCGTAGACCTTGAACACCTGTCTCCAGTTCATCATCGACTACAAAAACAAATCACATACATAAGTTATGATTGGTTAACGATGATGATGGTAACAAAATGATAACGATAATGGCAATGGTTATGGTCATAATGCAATAGTCCACTTCACAGTTTCCTGCGCCATCTTGAAAGTTAGCCGGGCCTTTGCATCGAAGCGAGACGAACGTTGAGCTTGCAATGATAAGACACGTGAATAAATTTCCCGCAAGGTATTTAAAGGTCTCTATCATTGCAAGCTCGACGTTCGTCTCGCTTCGATGCAAAGGCCCGGCTACCTTTCAAGATGGCGCAGGGAACTGTGAAGTGGACTATTTATAACGCTAATGAAAATGATAACGACATAGCGCACTTTCCATGTGAGATGCACTTTACAATGAACATCATGTTTTTCGTTTTACAGACATTTTACAACCATGGTTGCTGTCTTCACACGTGTGAGTCATAAGTGCGATATACTTACTGTTATCTAGTAGCTTATCACAATCTTTAGCCACGGCGAGACAGTCGTTAATAGTACTAACATCACTAGATACGTCATCACGGTTATTCTGTACAGAAGGAATATTACATAATCAAATTAAATTGTCAAATAACGGCACAGAAATGACATGGTACGTCGACGTAAAATAAACTGAACAAAATTAATTAGCAAAACAAAACAATAAAATAATATCAAAAGCAAAGAAGAGAAAAAAAGAGAAAAAAAAACTACTCATCAAAAACATACACTCTAACAATAAATTGAACATGCAAAACACACGAACATATCATTATGCACCACTTGTTTACCTTCAGAACAGAAGCCAGCTTCTTCTTCATAACACCTGACCTTTCAATCCACCTTGCGTTGGCACGCTCCTTACAGACGGTCTTTTTGAGTTCTTTCAGTTTTTTCGCTAGTTCACTCATCTAGTGTATAAATATACAAAAATAAGTAAAAGAACTTCCAGAGTATTTTTGACTGTTATGAATAAATGCATAATCATTATCATCATCATCACCGTCTTTGTCATCGTCAACATTATCATTATCATCATCACTGCAATTATTGTTATCGTAATCAACATAATGATTAGTCATCATCATTATCATCGTCATCAACATAATCATCATCGTAGTCAGTCATCGTCATCAACATAATCATCACCATTATCATCGTCATCAACATAATCATCATCGTAGTCAGTCATCAACATAATCATCATCATTATCATCGTCATCAACATAATCATCATCGTAGTCAGTCATCGTCATCAACATAATCATCATCATTATCATCAACATAATCATCATCATTATCATATCATCGTCATCAACATAATCATCATCGTAGTCAGTCATCGTCATCACCATTGTCACCACCGATGTCGTGGTCGTAATCATCATCATCACAGACGTAATTACCATCGTAATCATCAACATCATCGCCAACTCATCGTTAACATCTTCATTTTTCATTTTCATCGTCATATCATCAACAGATTGTAATCCACTTGTGTATAAATGTCACTTTTATAAAGTAATAAAATCATGATGGTTGCTTTTACCTCGTCTTCATTGGTATAGTACAAAATAGGAGTGTCCGAATTATCCAATTCTTGTTCCTTTTCTTTCATTTTGGTCTTTAGCCTGTAAATAGAGGTAAACAAATACTACTGTTAGCATAATAAATAAATAAAAAAAACACAAAAACAAACAAAACTAAACTAAAGCGAAAAAAACAACAAATAAACTAGAAAGCGAACAAACAAACAAGTAGGTGAACAACCAATAAGAAGCAAGCGAACAAATAAACTAGCAAGCGAACAAACAAACAAGTAGGTGAACAAACAAACAAGAAGCAAGCGAACAAATATACAAGCAAGCAAGTGAACAAACAAGCGGGGGGGAAAACAAGCAAACAAACAAACGATTTATTACATCCCGGGCTGTCAGGAAGTTCTACCAGTCCCATCCAGACCAAATATGTGAAAACAATATACTGTGAAGCACATTTGAACATTTTACATTTTACAAGTGCTCAATTTCGGCTCCAATTGAGACTAGTGATGGTAAAAACGGGAATTCTGGTTGAAAAAAGATGTGGTAGGTGTACCGTGCATTTTCAAACTTTGCACCAAAACTGTGGAACAGCTTACCTGAACATGTAAAAACTAAAGACACTGCAACAAATTTTAAAACTGAACTTAAAACATTTCTCTTCAGTGAATATTTTGACACCTGATATAATATAATTTTGTAAGCGCATTGAGTTTTAAAATGCGCTATAAGCACCTAATATAAATAAATAAATAAATAAATTTCCAATCGGAAATTTCCGGAAAACTCGGACTTGCGATTGAGGTACTCCACTTTTCCCGCTCTTTTCGGTTCTTGATAAACGTTCTAATACAATGCCTGTTCGACTGATCAGAAAATCGTTTACCATTTGGAAACGAATTACCAACCGGATTGCCCAATAACTTACTGTTCAATATCCTGTTGTATGGTAGCACAAAACTCGCCATAGTGTATGGCCTGGGGCTTAAGCACCATTGACAACTCAATAAATTCTTTCTCTTCTTTTGGCTTCTCAGGCTAAAACAGGGAAGAAAACAAGAGATTTTACGAATATCCAGTCATTAAAAACATACACACAATGATTCATTTTATAGGAGGAAAGACAAAATTCGTCAAGAAGGAACAAGTGTGAAAAAGTTGGTTAGTGTGTGGTTTTCGGAGCGAGAGGTCCGAAGTTTCTACTTCTTTTCATTGTGTAGCTTTGAATATAGCTTTGAAATACCCGTAAAAAGGAGTATTGATGGAGAGACGAGGGGAAAAAACGCACCGTTGGTTTCCTGGAAGAACAGCGTTAGCTGATGGAACTACCGACGCTAACTATTAATTTTTCCTTTTTTTAAGGACAAGTAAGAGTTGGTGAGTTGTGATTTATGATCTCTTTTGGGTTTAAAAGGATTAATCGAGAATTCAGTCTTTGAGTAATATCAAAGTACTTTTCGTTCGGATGACATGTATAGACATACCCTCTTGATACAGCCAAAAATACTTCGTCTTGACCCTTGTACTGAGGCTATGGCACAGTTGAAAGAGATATTGGCACGTTTCAGCAGCTCGGCAACGGTCATCTTTGTCCTGGAATACCAAGAAACAATTTACATGGTGAGATGATCAAACGAAAAAAGACTTCAATATGCTTCGAACCCATGACCTTTGCGATGACGATGGAATGCTCTATCAACTGAGATATGAAGCGGCTATATATGGTAGAAAAGTTATTATTAACTTCTGAATAACTTTTTTTGTCATTTCTTCCAAAGCTACATATGTTGGTCATTTTTAACTCGTGGATGGCAAATCCTCGAGTTATTGGGATGAGGATTTTGAACCAGAAGTGTCACTCACTCACTCACTCGCTCGCTCACTAGTGTTGAGTTCGTTTGTGCCATAGGGGAAAAACATTATTTCACCACTGAATAACGGTGATACAAATATTTTTAAAACAATTTACATTTTATTTCTGAAAATGAAAAGGTATTTGATTCAAATTACAGAATAGATTATAACGATGATCATATCTAATAGACGATGATGGTGGTGATGATGATGATGATGGTGGTGGTAGTCATGATGATGATGGTGGAGGTCATGATGACAATGATGACTACAATATTATGATGACGATCATGCACGAAAATAAAGATTGGACGGACAACAAATGGATATAGAGATCATGCAAATAGGCAGGAAAAAACTTATATAATATTAACCCAGCTAACTTACTTGTTTGTGTCATGTTTGGCGTTGAAAGTACTAGGGCCTTTACTGCAGTCACCTTCACTCTCTTCACAAATAACGGACAAATTAGTGGATCGTTTCCTGGTCTGGAGAGAGGCTGTTTCTTGGCCATTCTCTTGTACTGCTGCCGTTTGTTCCTTCCCTTCATTACCGTCCTTCTTTTGTCCAACACCATTATCTGTGTCATCAAATACATCAGTCGAGAACTCCAACGTAGGTTCGTCCATTAGTCCAACCAATGCGGAATGTGCTAAAGTGTCTGTGATGTTGTCTTGATCTTCGGGCATCGCTTTTCCAGGGGTGCAAGCTTTAAATGAGATCTCTCCGTCTGAATCGGCCAGTTTTTCATTGCATTCTTCGTGTTCTTGTTCAGTGTCTTTATCTCCATTTTCTTTGTCAATATCAGGCTGCTTGCTTACTTCTAATGTCAATTCTTGTTTCTCAAGCACGAAAGTGTGATTAACATCAGCGTTTTCCTCTAAGGTTTGGCCAGGTATCTCTTGTCCGCTTTCCAGAACAAACGTGTGGTTCTCTTTCCCAGTTTTCTCTGGGGCTTGTTGAAGTTCTTCAGATGGTGTTTCACTTTGTTGCTTTTCCAGGACAAAAGTGCGACTCTCATCTTCAGTTTTATCTATGGCTTGTTGAGGTTCTTCAGTTAGAGTTGCAGTTTGTTCCTTTTCCATGATATTAGTGTTGTTCTCCGCGGTAGATTGTTCATATAATTGTGGCTCCAATGCTGCCTGCTTGGCCGGCGAGACTGTGATATCATCATGCGTCATTTTTCGTTTCTTTGCTGTCTGAGAGCAATATTTACTTATAGGTACATCGCATACGGGACCATGGGTTATCTGTGGGTCATTGGTATTGGGTTCACTGTCCAGGAACGTGCTTGATAGCATTGGTAGTGACTGGAAACCGGATTTCTTTGGTCTTTGAGAACCTAGCAAAGGCATTGTGCGGCTCATGAAATTTTGGTTATAATTCTCTAGAGCCTTAAAGGAATAGACAGGCTCAGATCTGATTTGTGGAGCTTCTTGATTTAAGAAGTCTGTAATTTTGTTTGTTGCTGTTTCAATAAATGATGTGCTGGTTCTTGGTGCCACATCTTTCCTCCAGTAGCTTTGGGATGTATCTTCTAAATCATCCAAAGGATTTGCAGTGGAGATGAGGCTTTTATCTCCAAAACTGTTGACCAGTTGGAAAGATGTTTTTGCAACATCTTGTTCACAGATACTCTCCTGAGTATTTGAATTTTCTTTTAGATTAATTGACTGAAGAGAATTAGAGCTCAATGTTTGTGCCTCTTGTACAATGGAATGATTCTGGTGACTTGAGGTGGGTGGGACACAAGTAGTCGTGCCCATTTGTGCCTCTTGGACCATGGAATACTCCTGGGGCCTTGTTATTGTTGGGACACAGGTAGTCATGTCCATGTGTGCCTCTTGAACGATGGAATGTCCCTGGGGCCTTGTTATTGTAGGGACACAGGCAGTCATGTCCATATGTGCCTCTTGAACCGTGGGATGTTCGTGGGGCATTGCTGTGGGAGGGACACAAGTTGTCATGTCCATGTGTGCCTCTTGAACGATGGAATGTCCCTGGGGCCTTGTTATTGTAGGGACACAGGTAGTCATGTCCATATGTGCCTCTTGAACCGTGGGATGTTCGTGGGGCATTGCTGTGGGAGGGACACAAGTTGTCATGTCCATATGAGCCTCTTGCACCATGGCATGCCCCTGGGGCCTTGTTATTGGAGGGACACAGGTAGTCATGTCCATTTGTGCTTCTTGGACTGTGGGATGTCCATGGGGCATTGCTGTGGTAGGGACACAAGTTGTCATGTCCATATGAGCCTCTTGCATCATAGAATGTCCCTGGGACTTTGATACTGGAGGAACACAAGTTGTCATGTCCATATGGGCCTCTTGGACCATGGAATGTCCCTGGGCCATTGATAAGGGAGCTACACAGGTAGTCATGTCCATTGTTGCCTCTTGGATAATTGAATGTCCCTGGGACTTCAATACTGGAGGGACACAAGTAGTCATGTCCATATGGGCCCCTTGGACCATGGAATGTCCCTTGGCCATTGATAACGGAGGGACACAAGTGGTCATGTCCATTTGTGCCTCTTGGACAATTGAATGTACCTGGGCCCTTAATAATGGAGGAACACAAGAAGTCATGTCCATTTGTTCTACATGAACACTGGAGGAAGGAGGGACAGGAATGGAGATAGAACTCTCTGTGGTCTCAAGTGGTACATCAATACATGTTGTCATTTCCATACTCTCTTCCTCTTCTTGCTCACAAGGATTTGGAATTGATGAATCCAGACCTTCAGAAAATAGCCTGTTTGAAGCATCTTGTTTTGGTACCATTTCAGATTGCTTTTGTGGCTGTGGTGTGCTGAGCCTCAACAAAAACCCAACAGCATCAACTTTTTTAGTTTCCTGTGCCATAACCTGAGATGTATTAGACAAGGGAGGAGACTGTTGTGGAGGCTTTGTCATCAACGAGTTAAGGAATGATGTAGCAGAGAACTTGGATAAACCTTCCTCTGGAGCTTTATAGTTGTTTTCATCAGTATTGATTATCCCATGGTTATGGCAGGTCATGTCTAGTGCATTCAACTCAGCAGTGTTGGAAGAAAATACAACGGTTCTCTCAATGGGGTAAGATACTTCATCGATATGTCTCCTGGCTTGACATACTGTTGTGAAGTCCATTTCATCGTAATTGGCAGTAAGAGTAGCAGTTGGGGCTGCAAGGTAAACAAAAGGCAAATTCAGAATGTCAGTATGCAAAATGATCAGTGGCAAAGAAAATGATTAATGAATTCATTGTTTAAGAGGCAATGGTCTGACTTTTACAGGTGTAAGTGAGGTCGAAAAATGTACCACAAACATTGTAATTAATGTATACTAATGTTTAGGGCCTTATAGTCCTAGTCTTGACAAGCATGGCAGTATGGTTAACACTATTCCTCAATTAATTGTTTCTTTTCTTCTCAAGTAAGTTATTATTATGTTATTTTTAATATATATTATTATATTGTTATACTCAATTATTTTTATCTATTTTAATGTGCATTTGAAAATTTGTATTGAAGATTGAATTTGCGCAATATAAATTAATAAATATTACTATTATTTCTAGTATAAAAGAGACTTAGAGAACATATTTAAAATAAAGACTAACGCAAGAATCAGACGTTTCGGAATCACCTTGACTCATTATCTTTATTTTAAATAAATTATTATTATTATTATTGAAAATAGTCATTGAATTGATTAGTTACCAATATTTTCCTGGTCAATCAAGCCCTGTCCATGACAGGTAAGGTCCAGTGCATTTAAAGTAGTGTCTCTACTAAAACCATCTGTCTTGTCTGCTTGCTGTTGTTCATTGAAGGTACTATTACAGTACACTGTAAAGTCCATGTTGGGATCATCCTAATATAAACAAAATGAGCATCAAATTAGTATAGGAAATCCTTTTAGGTGAGTCCACTTTGATAATGTTCAAAACATCACGAGTATCTATTAATTACAAATTGTACGAGAAGTTTGTGTGATTTTTTTTATTTATGATATAACTAAAAAACTAGTTGGTACTCTGCACAGTACAATTTACCATTTAATCATAACTATTACAATTTCCTCGAATATGATTGGTTGACAGACTGCTGTATGTTTCACTAATCAATCTTGTTTTTGTAATCGGACAGTGTAATCGGATAGTTGGCTGTATTCGGACAGTTGTTATCGGACAGTTTTATGAGCCAGTGATTTTACTGCTTCCAGATTAATCAACCAATCACTGAATTGATACAAATCACTATAGCAACGAAAATTATTCTCAAAAAATGAGGTTTTTTCAAAAATGGAGGATTTTTTCATTTTTATTAGAAACCCCACACATTTTTCTCTGAAATTGTAATAGTTATGATTAATTGGTAATCAAACTTTGTGTCTTCCAATTCTGTCTGTAATCATACTCGTGATAATCAAATCAGACTCCCGCTACGCGGTCATCTGATTTTGTAATCACTCGTGTGATTACAGACCGAATTGGACTCCACTCAGTCCAATTACCATTATTAATTGTACTCCTCTCATCCAATCAGAATCAAGAAATTTTGTACAGTGGAATATAAGTAATATAATAATAATTAGCCTTGTGGCTGTCTTGTCTCATTTGAGTCCTTATCAGTGTTTTAACAATCTTTAAAAAGTTTATTGATTGCATGAAGATGAAAGTAACTGATGAGCAACTTCATATCAATTTAAGTCAAGAACTTCACATCCTCATATTTGGTTCTAGCCTCTGAAACCTATAATTTTAAACCATACTGTCAATTAAGCACACACACAAGGGAGCTTGCTCCCACAACATGCTCCTGGAGAAAAGCTCCCTTGTGTGTACCAACGATTTCACGCAAAAAAAGATTATTGCGCAACAAACATTTTCCTCCCAGGTTTTGCTCCCTCATATTAAACTTGTTAACTGTGAGGGAGCAAGCTCCAGGAGCAAATCTGTTGCAGGAGCGTGGTTCAGGAGCAAGCTCCCTCATGTGTACTGAAACTTTTCTGCCACACAACAACCTAACTCCAACTAGTTCCCATGCTCCAGTCAGGTTGTTTGCATCGTTTCGCTCCCTCATTTCCCTTGTGTGTACTGGTCTTGCAAAATGACCCAGGATCACCCAGGAGCATTTTGCAGGAGCGTGTTGTGGGAGCAAGCTCCCTCGTGTGTACCAGCCTATAAAGTTGCATCTTTTTACCTCGTCCAGTTAGAGACATTTCAAATTTATCACTTTTTCAAATCAAAACTGAAAAATTACTTGTTCAAATGAGCTTTGAAATTGTAATGATATATTTTATGCTATTTTTTCAGTGCTTAAAACAGACTTGAATAAGCACTGTACAAGCAAATTATTTATTACAGCAATAGCCATTGCATGGGAATAGCAAATTGTGAATTTCAATTTGATTTTAAGTTTTTCGGATCTGTCAATCTGTTTGTAGGTGGAGCTTGTAAGTTAGCTCATAAAGTCATTGATTAATTTGAAGTAAGCTCTGCCCTCAAACTGATTGAAGGATCAGAAAAACCCAAAATCAAAACTTTGAAGTCAGAGATTTTTCAAATTGAGTAATTTATCCATCTTAGCACTTATTCCTTTTCATAGTAAAAGTGATGAGAAATATACTTTTACCTGTGGTTGTTGACTTGGGTTTTGAATATCACCTTTTAGCAAAGATTCCAGCCCTGAAACCAAAATGAAAATGTATTTTCTTACAACAATGCTTTTTCATCAGTTGATATACTACAGTGTGTATTACTAATAGAACAAGTTGAGGACATACCTTTAATGGTAACATTTGGCTGTCGGTATTCACTAAAACAATTATAACAACAGCATTTTTATTAGAAGAGTTTACACCATTACCAGAACAATAAAGCATACTTTTAAAAATAATAACTTAGCTTTATTATTCATAATTATTATATTTATGTTCACTTGGATTTATAGGGGGAGGGGGAGGGGGACAGGAAGGGGAGGGCAGGCGTTGGTCTAGAAATACTATAGGTAAATTCATTGGAGGACGAGGGAATTCCACATTGAATTTCACGAGAGAAATCAATATCGCATGAATCGCGGAGTCCGCGGAGCGATGAGTGCGATATTGATTTCTCTCCTGAAAGTCAAACGTGGAATTCCCGAGTCCAAAAATGAATTTACCTTGAATTTCATTTCTTCAATTTAAGCTTCAAAAACCAGACACGCGTGTTCCGCCATTCCCGCCATGTGATTCAGAAACCGGATGAGAGGGTATTCCACGCTAAATACCCTCGTATCCGGTTTCGTTCTCAGCCAATCAGCGCGCTTTAAAATAATGAAGTATGAGATTCTATAATAAATACCACAGAACACAATACAAATGTAGATTTCCTGTCTGAAATACCTTGGAAGACCTGCTTTTTCAGTTTCTTGATCTAAACACACAAAATATTACCAGTTAAAAAAGGGACAAAAAAGCATTGCTTACATTTAGAGACTGAAAAATTGAAATCCAAATTCTGAGAAGATGTTCTTGTTCTTGCTCCAAGCAATCACGCCCCAAGGCCGATCATGCGCCGAGCGGGAAGCATTGATGATGATGATGTTTCAATTTTTTAATGAAAAGTACACAAATCTTTAATTTAGACATGCTTTTGGCTGTTCTACAGCCATCGCCAATAACAAAGAAATTACATTCGGTGTTCAATCTTCTTCACTATCAACTTCTGCTATCAATACTACTGACAAATGTTTTATTGCAGCCATAAATTTTAATATTACCTATATGTTCACCAGTTTCATTGGCTTTTTGCCACTCATTCCAGCCATCGTCTTTACAAAACTCCCTGGAAAACAATGAATCATTATGCCTATGTTCTACTATTGAGCATGAATTTAAAATTAGTTCCTTTACACTGGAACAGAATAAAGATGAAAAGAATTGACATCTTGTTTACTGGTAACACAATTATATATATGAAGAACAGATACATGAGAAAAATATCATATGCCTTTAGCAGGAATTGAACCCCACAGTTTCGGCTTTCTAGTCCAATGTGTTGGCTACTACACCACAAGGACGACCACGCTGAAGAACAAGTGATAAGTTTTATGATCACAAATGTTCCATTCAGATATGTAACTACTTTAAATTGATCTTTTATAAAATATACAAAACTATATATCTATGGTCATGGAGTTACCACTTAATTAATTATTCTTTTCTTGCTGTATTTGTATACCCAGATTGAATAAAGATGTTGAATTGAATTGAGTATAATATGCATAACAATGCCTTTACAACTGTAACATGCAAATTTGCATTATATGTCATTAGAAAATAAATTAATCTTATGCTGCTTCTAAATAAATACCGACTAAATGCATATAAAATGCTATTTTTTTACTTACTTGACTTCATAGGTCTGTGCAAAGCTGACTCTTCTGCTGGAAGACCTTCTAGTCTTCTTGACGTCTCTGTAGATAAATGGATTAAACTTAACAATACTTTTCAAAATGGTGGAATTTCTTTCAAAACATTTCTGTAAATTATTATACCTGTTCTCTTTGTCACCACTACCCATGGAGTTAGGATCTATGTCTTCAAGAACTTTCATCGGAGATTTGGAGGCTTTGAGTATCTGTAATAAAATAATTAATAACAATGAGTCCACGCCGTTGATGCGGCGCAAAGTAAAGATAATTTTACTATTTACTGTCACGAAAAATATAACTAATATCAATTCTAGCATTTTAAAATTAGAGTTAGCAGTATATATATTATAATTAAGTAAAATTAAATTGCAGAAAAAAATTTTAAGGTTACAAATGATTTGATTGCTGTTGCTATATTCATAAAGCTCTCACGAAATTTCCTATGCAACGACTTACCGATGAACGTCGGCTTGATCTTTTCCTACCACCAAGAGACAATCTAATAAACAGTAAAAGAAGCATTTAAAATGATATTTTCCATAGCTGAAAGCAAAGGCCAATCAGCAAGCTTTTTACCTGTTTTCTGAGTCAGGATCGTTTCGCAGCACATCGGATTCCATCTTGACAAAAGAGTAAAATTCACGACTTTCCTTAATTCAAATGGTTCGAGATTACTAGAGGACAGCTCCAAGAGTGTTTTTAATTATTCAAAATCGACAAAGACGAATTTTAACAGGGTAAAAAAGTCGATTTACTTGATGTCCGTTAACAACAAACTCAAATTTGCCGCCATTGGAAACAATAGAATAATCTGCGCATGCTTAAAGAAACCGCTGTACATACTGAGCCGAAACAAAATGGCGGAAGAAATGGAGTTTGGAGTTGTTGTTCGCTCTCCAAACTTTAGCTGTTCCGGAGTGATCCTTGATGGAAAGTCTGGCTTAATCCTTACCGTAGGCTCAATAGCTAATGGTCTTGTAAATGAAACTGGAAATGAATTTGAAGAAAATAATTTAAATGGCGCTGATAATGAAACGGCCGTCAAACTTGGTCAAGAGAACGTCCGAGTACAAGTTGTTGTGAGACGGGGCTGCAAAAATGGAACACCTAATGCCTCAAAAGATGACTTCTTAACTCTTCGGGGCTCTGTTATAGCTATCTGGAGAGATAAGAATCTGTATGAAATACAAAAGAAAATTTTCCCTGAAGGGGAATGGACTTTTGAAAGTGGAAAAATGGATGAGAATGAGAAATGTGAAAACTCGAAAAGAAATGGCTCAAATGAAAATAACAATTCACGTTTTAGCCTTGCTGATTTTGCTTTGATTAAAGTCATAGATCTTGACAAGTATATGAGTGGAAGGGTAAATTTGATTTGTACAAAATTTAAAACTGGGGATCCGCTGTCCATCATAGGTACTCCATTTGGCTCAGAATGTTACCATTTGTTCTTTAATTGTCTGAGCAAGGGAATAGTTTCCAATACGATAGGATCATCAAATGAGATGATATTGACAGATGCTAGATGTGTACCAGGGAGTGAAGGTTGCCCTGTTTTTATTGAGTCATCACAACCTCTCCATAAATATCATCAGCCCACTGTAACATATGAAGCCTTAACCTCCAGGATGACACCTTATGGTATAGTAGTAGCCCCATTTTGCTGGCGAAGTGGTGAATGGATAGGTTTGACATTAGTCTGCTCAATTAGATACATTCTTCAAAGCTTTATTGACTCAAACATTCTTTCACTCAATCACCCATCCTGTTTAGCAGTCAAAGAAGTCCTTAACTTTTCTACAGTATATTCAAGAGAAATCCCATCTCCACTATATTTAACATCAAATCCTTACGAATACGATCACATTCAAACAGCTTTGAGCTCTGTAGTATTGGTTCAAGCTGGGTCATCTTGGGGGTCTGGTATTATTATTGATTCAGACAAGGGATTGGTCATAACATGCCGACATATTCTAACCGAAGGAGGAGTACTTGATTCTCTCAATACAACTCTGAAGAGATCTTATGTTCCATTATCAATACATGGTACATCTCTTCACAGAGTTCATCACACTGTTGATATTTTATTTGCAACTGAATCAGACTGCTCTCTTGATTTCGCTTTGCTAAGAGTTAAGAACCACAGCTTCAAAACTGAAATAAAAATTGATGAATACTGTAAAACATCTAATCTATTGACAAAAGGGTCAGATATAGTTGCTGTTGGACATTCTCTCTTTGGATACAAGACAAGAAGTGAGCCATGTGTTACCACAGGAACCATCTCTAATGTTTCTTTTGTAAATGGTACACCAGTGATGTTGCAAACAACAGCAGCTGTCCATGGTGGTGGAAGTGGCGGGGCTATTATATCAAGACACACAGGACAGTTGTTAGGAATGGTTACATGTAACATTAAAGATGGCAATTCATCATCATCATTTCCTCATGTTAATTTTAGCATTCCTGTAAATATGATTCATAAGCTTATAGGCTTGTTAATGTATGATGAAAGTAAGAGAAGCAAAGAGCTATTCAGGCTTGTTTCTGGTGCTGACGGAGTGTGGTGTCTAGATTCCAGGCAGACAGCAAAAAGCAAACTATAAACATAAAATAAATTAAATGGATGAATAAACTAAAAATTCTACAATTTGAAAGCAGTGTTTGTTTTTGTTGTTTGTTTTGTGCTTTTTAATTTTTTTTATTATTTTCTTTTTATTTAAAAAGATATAAGTTGTATAAGTATTTGTTAGTGTGTTCGCATTAGTCTAAACATTTCGACTTTTTCTTTTAACAAGTCCGGATGTGACGTAAGCTAGTTCGTTAAAAAACTGGTTCGGAGCTCTTGTGGTTAGTCAGCGGTTTCTACCAGTCTGCTCATGAGCTGTTTTTTTATTTCTCGTCTCATTCTTTACACGGACGACAAGCAAGAAAGAACAAGAAGCACAGGCAGTCTTGGCAAGTTTAATAGTCCACTTTAAATATCCTTAGTCTTACTCTCCTTTAATCAGCAATCACGTATCCGTTTTGCCCTTTTTCGTGTTCTCAGTCGGGTAGTATGGCCACACGACAAGCCACTCACGCTGGAAGTTGGTATTCGAAAAGTGGTATGACAATGAAATTTTTCTTTTTGTTGATATTTTGCCGGCGATTCATCGACCTTGTAACCTTATGTTTTTCCCTCTGTGAATCGAAACAGCCCGTGAGCTGAATAGCCAACTTCAGGGATGGTTATCTGATGTAGACACAGTGTATCAGCCAGCTAGAGCCATCATTGCTCCGTGAGTAGAATTAAATTTTTGTCTTTGTTGGACGCTGAAAAATTTTAGTCATTTATTTTTAGAAAGATATAATTCTTGCCATCTCTTCCTCAGGCATGCAGGATATGTTTATTGTGGCTCTTGTGGCGCCCATGCATACAAACAAGTCGACCCTACAAGAGTGTAAGTAACCATATAAAAGGTCAACTTTGTTTACAAAACTGGAAAATAAATCTACGAATATTCGAACTAAGTGAATTACATTACATACCGATTAGCAAGCAGATGTCGAAGATGGCTTATGTTTACAATAAAATTAATATTGCTAGGCTACAAGGAAATATAATATTGTAGTTAAGCAAATTAAAGTTTTCCTGTAACATGCTTGGATATATAGATAGAAACAGACAAGCTAAGAGAAATAGTATTTTGCATAGAAGACAAGGAATGGAAAACTAGCCAAGTAACTCTGATATAAACAGAAGCTCAAAGATAAGAGGATGTACAATATGGTTTAGCTTTTAAGTACAAATAAAAAATATTAGTCAGCTTTAAAGAAATTAAACAAACCAATAAAATAACAACAAAATAGTGATGAAGTGATTATGTTTTGCACATTCAAACAATAATATTATTTTTCAAGCACATTATTTTTTTAACACAAGTTGATTGGATATGCTGGTTTGAGTAGATACATTAGTCACTAATTATTGCAACTAACAGCTAAATAAACTCTTTCCTTTGTTACCTTGAACAATGTACAACATTTAATCCAACAACATATAAAAAGGAAGAAAATAAAAACAAAAAATAAATTAAATGTTTCTGCAAAAAATTTCAGCATATGATTTATATTTTAGATATTCCTTTGTTCTGGCATACTTTGCCTTTTTCCTTCAAAATATATTAAGTGGATTTAAATGGCCTCCTTTAACTTGAATTATTACTTTATTTGAAATGTCAAAACATCTGGATGAACCTGTTCAAAATGATATATTATGTTTGAAATGTTGTTGTATTACAATTGTCTTTTGAAAAAAACATTTTGTCAAAATGTCAACTGTGTGAAAAATAATTATCTGTCTTATATACAACTGACAACTAAATTGTTTTCATTGTCCCACATTTTTCATTCTATCCAAATTCTATACAAAGTTGTTTGTTACTTTGACTAATTTTATTTATTGTTGAATGATAATCAATCAAAAGGATTTTTTAGTACCTCTTATTACCATCTACAATATGTTTAATGTATAAAACACTAACAAAGATTACAGGAAATTAGCTAGGCACAAGCTCCCTATAGTAACCAGCTGAGTTGATCGCCTTCCCCTAAAAGATTTATCGGTCACTATTTTTGATTACAGTAGCACTTTTTGAGCATTTTCCGAGTATACAATGTAGACTTTTCTTGTTGATTGAAATATAATCCCATGCACCATGTGTTTGACTAGCATTTACAATTAATTTAAAGAATGAAGAACTCGTATTTCATACATTTTTTAGCAGACTAATGGGAAATGCTAATCAAAATAGGATGTTGAATCCTCAATTCTGATTGGTTGACCTTGTGTTTGTTCTGAATGTCAACTCAGCTGGAACCATAAGGTTAACTTAGATAGGCAACTAGCCTCTTATGCAGAGCTTATTAATCTGGTCTTGTGAAGAAAACTGGAGAACGGACCATAAAAGCATGCAATAAAAAACATGAAACATGAAATAGTAAAACAGATAAACGTATGATTGATTTATTGTTTTCGTTGTTTGATTGTTTCCAGGAAGCGTGTGTTCATCCTTGGCCCTTCTCATCATGTCAATTTAAATGGCTGTGATTTAACTGGCTTTTCTTACTATAGCACACCTTTTTATAATTTAGAAGTTGATAAAGCAGGTATACTTACATTTTATCTATGAAACAATAAAATTTGGGCAATCAAGCACCAAACAAAAACAGCATTTTAATCAGTTTAAAAAACAATATTCCAAACATTGCCCTAAACCTAGCAAACTATAGGGATACTGTATTAGGGGGCCAACCAAAATGCTGCTTTCGATTTGTGCTGGATTACTGTAAAACTTTAAAGAAATAAAAAGTCTACAATCATGTTTTCTCATTGGGGCTCTTCCTTGAGGTCTGCTTATACACTCACTACTGCTACATTCAGCATAAAACACTCAAACCACATGTTGATTTTTGAAGAGGGAGAAAAACTGTTCCACTGTAACACCCTTATGGCAAGGGAGAGAATAACACATCAAACTCAACTCACCTATAATCCATTCTGAGCCAGAACTCAACCCTGGACTACAGCGGTGAGAGGCGAGCAGTTAACAACATGACCATCATTGCGAACCCACAAAAATATAACAAACAAATACAATAATCTTTATAAACCTTACCCTTGATGAATAAAGATCACTGTATTGTAAATGGTACTTACAGAAATCTGAGCTTCAGATGGAAATCACCCATTACACTCTGTACTCTAGTTGAATACTCTGACCACTGTGCTATTGGTGACTGAAGTTTTGTTTGTGTACGACAAACAAAATGCAACAAAATAAAAAGAACATCCACTTGTGATATACTCTGCGAACAGAGCCACCTTTCTCCCCCGCCGAAAAGCGAGAGAAAAATGGCTCTGCCGACTCCCGATTATTACCCTGTTGAGCATGCATGAGGGTGATGTAATATGATGTAGGTAAAATGTCAACGAAATTCACAAATGCTGGTGATGTAGGCGGGAAAAAACAGTTTTAAATCAGTTTACTTGATGGATAACCCATAATCTTTACATCCAGAAGTTTGAATATAATTATTGGGAGTGGGCAGAGACATTTTTCTCTCGCTTTTTGGCTGGGGAGAAAGGTGGCTCTGTTCGCAGAGTACTTGTGATATTCAACTAAGATTTAAATAAAATAAATAAAGGAAGTTTTTGTCTTATTTCCAGTAAACGAGGAGTTATTAAGAACTGGCCAATTTGATATCATGAGTAAAAGTACAGATGAAGATGAGCATAGCATAGAATTACATCTTCCTTATATTGCCAAAGTTATGGAAAGGTAAACCAACCCTACCCCTGTGAGTTACACAATTTTGGCCACCCCTCCCCACACAGGGGTCACTTAACCCATACACATCTTTCTGTGAATCACTATAAACCAACAATTATTATTAATTTTGAGCATTTTCCGAGTAACAATGTAGACTTTTTTTGATGATTGAAATATAATCCCACCATGAGTTTGATGAGCGTTTACAATTTATTTAAAGGAAGAACTCGTATTTCATAAATTCTCTTGTCAAAATAATGGGAAATGCTAATGAAAATAGGATGTTGAATCTTTAATTCTGATTGGTTGACCATTCATGGTGGGATTATATTTCAATCATCAAAAAAAGTCTACATTGTGTACTCGGAAAATGCTCAAAAATTGCTAACCAAAAAGTGACCCATACTTCCTTTCGGGGAAGGCGATCAACTCAGCTGGTTATTTTATATATTATTTCTTTTTATTTCTCTAGTAAAAGAGATCAATTTACAATAGTCCCAGTTCTTGTTGGTTCTCTGTCCCCGGAGAAAGAAAGAAAGTATGGAGAGATATTTAGTAAATACCTGTTAAATCCAGAGAACTTATTTATAATATCATCAGATTTCTGCCACTGGGGTGAGTATACTTATCAGGGAGAATATTACTTCATGTTCATTACACAATAGGGCTCCTGGAAATCTATTTTATTCTTTGCTAGCTTCCCTCTATTGTTTAACTTGGAGTCTCTCTCGTTTCTATCAGATTACATATACACCTATTTCAATTAACGTTGTCCATCTGGAATGGTTGATCTGAGACCGATAGGAATTGTGGGAGCTCGCTAAACTGCAAATGCACTATTATAATCACACTTGAATATTGATGTTTACTTCTGAAATACTGTTATCTGCAATTTAGCACCATTCAAGTGTGATTAAAACAATGTATTTGAAATTTAATGAATCCCCACAATTCCTATCGGTCTCAGATCAACCATTCCAGATGGACAACGTTAATTGAAATAGGTGTATACATACATGGAGAAGGAGCCCACAGTGGACATAATTCATTACCATTCAATACAAGTTTATTATTATATTAGAATATAGACCTTGTTATGGTTCACGTCTACAACCTCGGCTTCAATAGTGTGTAAAGTAACCTATGCAATTTGACTACAGCTCATGGTAATTTAAATACTACACATTATTGAGGCTAAGGTTGTTCGACTCCAACCTTGAAAAGGTCTATTGTACTAGTCTACATATACATATAAGGTTGTTAAACTTTTAATTCATATTTGTTTATTGTTTGTTTTCAGGCAGGAGATTTCGTTATCATTATAGGGATACTAAATATCAACATGTTTATCAATCTATTGAAGCTTTAGATAGAAAGGTAATATATATGGCAAACATTTCTGTTTCAGTCAAATCTAGCCTGAGCCAGCTAAAGCTAGTGTTTTATAAAGGAGGCAAAACCATTAGAAATCATTCTTTTGTAAAATTAGTTGGCATTTACTCTGTTGTTGCCCTGCCTATAATACCTATCATTTAGATTATTACATTTATAATTTTAGGGTATGGATCACATTGAACGGCTTGATGCATCTGGATTTTTAAAATACATTGAGAAGTACAGTAATACAATATGTGGTCGCTATCCTATTGGCGTCTTTTTGAATGTAAGTGTTGAATGGATGCAATATCTCCTCATGACCATTTTTCTTGGAAAAACATTTAGGTAGTACTTTACTTAAGTAGCTAAAACTCAACCGGTTTGTTTATGGTTCGTGTGAATCAGGTTTTCAAAATTTGTGGTGGTCGATGGAGCTTGAAGCATTTATATACACCTATTTCAAAAATCGTTGTCGCAGCTGAAGCTATACTGTCCACACTCTGAAGCCTGCAAAGGTTGTCGGTATTATGAACATAATTTGTGATTTATAACACGTTTTTCAAAGAAATATCAGTGTTTCATCATCGACTGTAACAGTGTTATGGTCATACAACACAAACATGTCCATCCAAAATATGCTATGAATAAATTGACAACAAAAGAAGAAATACCAACATCCTTTGCAGGGTTCAGTGTGTGGACTGTAGTTTGAACTAGGTGTATATGGATCTTGTAAGGGTGTTTAGAGGTTGACCCAATCTTTTGTTGTTCTTGTCTGTAAATGTCAGTTTCTTGATGTAAGTTTAATATGAAGATCGTACTATATGGGCAAACCAAATTATTTGTTGTTTATATATGAACTCTTTCAAGAACATGTTGCTTAGCAATAAAATCTGTTATTTTTAAGAGAAAAATAAGATAAGAGAAAATATTTTAATTTTGTCACAAAAGTTGTTGGTCTAGACTGAGACGTTATTGCTGCAACTGTTATTTCTTTCTATTATTATTTTAACAAATTGTTGTTTGTTTGTTTTTCAGACAATTCGTGAGTTACAGAAATTGAATGGTTTAACCCCTAAAATGTCCTTCAATTTTCTTAATTATTCCCAGTCTAATAAGTGTATGTCGATGGATGATACCTCTGTCAGTTATGCCGCTGGCGTGCTTCTAATGTCATGAGGGCTGTCCTATGCACATTATTTCCCTTATTACTCCTCTATTGTATTTGCTTTATGCTCAACTGTCCTGTGCTAAACAAGATACAGAGGAAGCCCAAAAGAAGGATGGTGAAGTGGAAACTATGAAGACTTGAAAATAACTTGCTTGAATTTTGCTGCTTTTTGCATTAACTTTATAATTGTAAAGAAAATACCAAAATATGTTGGGTTTTCGTTTTGGTCAGGGAACATCAGTTTTTATTGCTTATTACAATATTAAATTGCTAATAATTTATTACCAAAAATTTGTATATTTTTAGATTTATCAGATTGTTCTTTAGAATATTGTGTTGCTTATTTAAACACTTAATCTTTTCGTGCCACAATTTCTTTGGTGACTGCCATCACAGAGATGTAATCTAATTTGTATTATAAAATAACATACATTCTGATTGGCGATTGCTTTATGAGAGCACACAGCATGCACATTTGCATGCACATATTAATCAAATATGTCAATATGTATTTTATAAAAGAAATAGAAAACTTGCTTTCTTTGCTGTGTGCAGTCATAAAGCAGCACTTTTTGATTGTCAACAATTGAGAAGTGTCGAGAAGCACTCATCTTCACATCTTGCTTTTCTTAACACTTCTCTTGTGTTCTGTCAATCACAGCATGCTTTATAACTGCACATAGTTCATGCACAGGTTTTTTATTTCTTCAATATATATCATGAAAATAAGTAAGAGTTACATACCGAGAATGGAGGCTATAAGCCATATATATCCCGCGGGCCGCAGGCCCAAGGGATATATAGGCTTATAGCCGAACATTCGAGGTATGTAACTAATTTATTTCACACTTGAGAAGGTTTTCTCACAAAAAAACAGTGATTTAATCCTATTCTAACAAAGTCACATGATTTGAGTTAAGAAATAAAAGAACGGCTTTTCAAATCTTAATTAGTATCTACTGGGAGTCGTATTTGATAAAAGAAATGATATGAATAGAAAATATTAATGTGCAGGGAACCGGCTCGGTGCATTTTTAAATCAAAATCTTATTGATAGAACACGATTGAAGGAGGTTATGCTATCTTAGTTTTGATTCCTTAATACAAAGACTAAATTAGTCAAACCATTGGAACTAATGAATAAGGTGGAATGCTAGCTGTTAATGATTTTTGTCACTAGAATACAACAGTTTTCCCGTAATTGAAGTTTATTGAAAGTTTTCATAACAAAATAGTACTGACACAATCTAAACCATTAGGCTGAGATCTGACTCGACATTTTTCAATGATAACTAAGGTTTTCTGAAAAGAAAACAATGTATGATTTTCACTGATCGTATTCAAAAAAATAAAACCAATCCAAAAATATGTCAATAATCTGTTCATAATTTAATGTTCATTGTCAATGAATTCCCATAAGGAAATATTAAACAATCACTTTTCAATTCTATTCAGAAGAATACTAACGAACTTGAATGCTAATGAACTTGATGACATTAAACGAGTTTTTGTTGTTAACTTTCTATCGGATGACTATGTAGTATAATGGGTTAAAGCGCGGATACAGCAATGCAGAGGTTCTCGGTTCGAGTCCTCACATTGGTACTCAAAGATTTTTTTCTCCAAAAATCGCTATCTAGTAAAAATTTCTAAGTCTAATGTTGCAATAAATAATAAATGCAAAGGTTATAACTAGATATAGACCCGGGTTTATATCTAGATATAACCCTTGAATTGGTATAATGAGGGGTTTATATCTGAGATACATCCCTATGAATAACAAAGAAAACCGTGTCAAGTGTGAAATAAGAACTTGCAAACTCCTGGCAATATGAAGAGGGTCCTGAAGGGGGGGGGGGGGTGGTCGGGGGTCCGAATCCCATTTCCCAGTTTATATTTGGACCAAATCCCAGTCAAAAATCACATAATCCCATCAGTTTTGCTCAAGTTTTCAATCCCATTTTCTATTGTTCTTTTACTTGTCAAGTCCTAGTGCATCCAATCACATTTTCCCAGTCAAGAATAAGGCCAATCCCAGCTCCCATTTTACCCCTTCAGGACCCTCTATGAAGGGGAGACTGAGGAATAAGAAACACAGCTCAAAAGACAACAAAATAAACAGGGAGATGAGTAAAATAGGGAGAAGGGATATTAGTGTTTCTCTTCCCTTGAGCGTGCCAACCATTTTCACAATAGTTTTCTTTGTTTCAAGAACAGTAGGCATGCAAAATAATAGGCAAATTATGCCACTATGCTGGACAATAATATTATTGTGAACATTGTTCTTAGTGTATATTATAAGATACTCAAAGCTAAAGTTTGAAGACGATTGACTACCACATGGTCAAAAATTATATATCAGATCAAAACCAATAATTGGATTGGGTATAAACTCAATACTCACTATACCACAGTTTTGGGCTTTCTGTCAACTCTGACATTCCATGCAATGTCTAGTTGTGAAATATGTTTTTGGCTGTTGCTAATTGCTTGGCACCTTTTGTGTTTTTAATTGACAGCAGCCAAAAACACTCACCTAGCCATTGAAATTACTGAATTTGCAGAAAGCCAAAAACTTCCTTTTGTTCCTTGTAGAAAAGGTCAGTAAAGTTAAATATTGGACACCAAAATGAACACTGCATCACATAATGTGAGGCATTCCACACTCAATTTTACTTGTGAGACCTATAAGAATAGCATACTATGAGAAAAAGCTCACTGAGGATTAATGTAAAAGTAGATGTAAATCCTCTACTCCAACCATTGTTGAACATCCAAAATGTCTGTTAGGTTGTTTTTTGCAGTGTTTACCTTTGTTACTCAAATAAACCTTTTCAGTTCAGTTTGGTGAACACAAATAATAGTTCCAAGTCAAAGTTGGAGTTAAATATGTTGCCACACATTGCAAAACTATACTTTATCATGCGCAGCAACTCCAACCTCAACTTGGAACTATATAGATAGATAGATAGCTACTTTATTTAACAAGGTTAAAACACTTTTAAAATAGTACAAAGTACTAATGAACTTGTGGCCCTCTATGATTCGTGGTCACTGAATGGTACTGTAAAAAAAGGTTTTAATTGTAAACACCGGCAGTCTATTTTGTTATTGTCATTATGTGGAAACCATCATTTCCATTATCTATGATAGGCCAATTTGATGATGGTGTCAGTTTACTAGCACTACCAAATGCTTTCCGATTTTAAGTTTTATCCCTCAGACTTGTGAACAAGGAAAAATTATACTGGCATTGAGACAGCAAATTGTTGAATGTGCATTAAATTGTGTTTTGAACTTTTGTAAATCTTTGGATTAAAAATAAACATACAAAGCCTTTGTATTTCTAGTATATATGCTGTGCAATATAGGAGGACAAGATAGAGCAAAAATATTATGTCCTTGAAGTAAAATAGAATTGCTACTATAATATTCTATTCTTGTACTGGTAAAAGAAAATCACTCTGCTGCAATAGACCTTTTCACAGTTCCGTTCAGTGACCACGAATGATAGTTTCAAGTCATGGTTCCAGTTGATGCACATGATAAATCATAGTTTTGCTATGCGCAGCAAAGAGAACCTCGACTTGGAACTATTATTTGTGGTCACTGAATGGAACTGTGAAAAGGACTATAGTAGGAAACACAGTTTATATCCACTTGTGAGGCAGGTGTGGTTTTTGTCCTCCAGCAATATAACAAAAAAAGTATGAGAGTGCATGCCATTTGGGCGAGTGTAGTGAAACTACTTTACTATGAAAATCACTAGTGGTTAAATGTCTGTTGAAAATTTGGCCTTTGGGGTGTGTTTTGTTGTACAACATAACCAATTTTTACCCAAATGATTGGCCAGAAGCGATCATATCGTACAAAAACAACACAGAATTTCAAATAAGCATAAATTTTTACCACTCTAGTGATTTCGATAGTACCCATTGTATTATTACATTGTAATGTGTATTGTGTGGTTCATGCCAGAGTGAATTCTTAGATAGACAACTAAATAGTTCATACTAAATAATTTTATGCTCTAAATTAATAGTTGTTTCAGAGATTTATGGTGTGCAAATACACAAATGATCAGGAGTAGATACAGGGGGTGAATTGCAGCACTAGTCCCCCCTTTGGTGCTGCAAAATAATAACATGACGATGTCATGACTTTCGAGTGAACAGTCACTCCCCTTAAAATTGTAAATAAGATAAGTCACAACAATAAACATTTTCACAGTACCGTTCAGGGACCACGAATAATAGTTCCAAATCAAGGTCCCAATTGTTGCACATAGCAAAACTATCATGTGCAGCAACTGGAACCTTGACTTGGAACTATCATTCGTGGTCACTGAATGGAACTGTGAAAAGGACTATTGCTTAGAAAATACACTAAAACTAACACCACATTGTCAAAAGCCCATACAAGTTTAATCTTTTCTCATTAACAATAGTTCATGGTGCATTTTAGAAGCTCTAGAGGCAATTTATTTAGGACTAATAAACATCCTCTACAGTCTATATTTTATACATTTTAAAAAAGTATTTTACCAAGATACTTATATTAGTATACTAAAACATATGTAATTTAATGAAGTAACATATTATTGATTATTTGGCTACAATACGTAACTTACAATGGTTCAAATAGACCTTAAAGATAGATTTTTTTGTTAGTTGAATTTACATTTTGAAGAAGGCAAAGTTTACGTAATACAGTGCACCCATAACAATAACACATTCAAACTATTTATTGCTAACAACCCAAACGGATAAATAATCAGTACTTTTATATTTATTGCCACAACAGTATATCTACTAGCACTGTTCTAGCATTGGTAACTATTAGAGTTAATTTGTTGGACCTTATTCTATTTAGTTATATTTCAATTTCCTTTTAATTCATCTTACAAAAACTCACACTACTTGAAATGAAAGGTCTTAAGTGAACAGGAGTATCTTTTATAGGGTGACATGCATGCAAATGAATGAACTCTATTTATACTTGCATACACTGTTTGTTGATATTGCATGGTTCAAAGACACATTTGGGGGGATTGAAGTACATCTCCTTAGGGCTCTCATCCTGGAAATGTCTACTTCTGGAACAACATTTAAAATAATTTCGCTTAATTATGAACTGGAAAAGTAGTCACAATGAGAACGCTGAGGAGAGGGTTTAATTCTCTTCTTTGCCAGTAACCCACTTAAGTAGTATGCTCCACTGGCAGTGAATCATAGTCTTTTAAAGTTCTAATTTGACAGAGTTGGAGTTACTACTAACAGCAGCCACCACCACCTCCTGGTTTTACAGGAGTGCTGGAGTTAATTTTGACGTTACTACCAGGTCCTTGTGGTGATGGTGAAGGACCCATACGGTTCTTTATTTCAGCGGCCATTGTCATAAAAGCTTGTTCAACATTTGTAGCATTCTTTGCGCTTGTTTCGAGGAAGGGAACACCGAGGGATTCAGCATATTCCTGTTGGAGAATCATTCAATATTATAGATCTTAACTGATTCATTTTACTTTCAAACCATAAAACTAGTGGCAAAAATCCTTTGGTCGTTAGTTATAATATCAATATACAAAAGCATCATACTCATTTTACATAGAATGCTACAACAATAGACATCTCAAATTATATTTAAAAACATGACAATACTGTCAAGTATTTTACAAACGAATTAGGTTGTCTCTGACTAAATTTGATGATATTTAATTTTTTATGTTTGAAGAAACTTCTAGTTAATAAAAAATCATGACTACTTTCAAATGAAAAGGTTAAGATTTCATTTTAAGTAAGATATATCCTTACATTCTTCTTGAAATCACAGAAAGCTCTAAACCTTTCAAAAGTTACAAAGTTTTTATCATACATTTGAAAGTTATATTTATAATTGATGCCTTACACTACCTTTTGAGAATAACTACAAGTTATATATTTTAGTCAAAATGTCTCAAAAACTGTCAGATACAATTAAAGGTGAATCAAGTAACTTGAAATAAGTACAAGTTTTATAATTAATGAGTGAAAGTATCATACTCAATTTGACAAATACTAGAAAGTAGTAATTGTTTACCATCAATGCGGGTACTTAACACAATAGTGCAGAATAGCAACCAGATAAACAATTATGATTTCAGCACCAAAATAACCTTTTACTAACTCAGATTATTGAAAACAGGATCATAATTTTCAAAAAAGTGGCTTTTGAACAAATTTTGATGGAAAAAGACAAAGAACTTATTTCACGACGTTTCACTGACATCATTTTCAAGTGAGGTTTCTTCCATAAAATTTGAAATTAATGCTATATTCAAATTTCATCGGTTAAATCTCACTTGAAAATGATGTTAGGGACATTGAAACGTTGTGAAATAAGTGTTGTCTTTTTCTATCAAACCTTTAGTAAGACAGAATATATACTATACTAGTTTACTCGCTAGTTGCCATTTTAGAACAGAATAGTTATGTAAAGCATTAATTTCATATCAAAATATTTACTGTAAAAAGTTCCCATTTAGGTTGAAAAACTTGACTCTAAACATAAGCTTTCAATGTCAATCTTGGAGTCATAGTTGAGTTATTTTTATAACTAAGATTAATTATTGTTCAATGCCTACCTTTGCAGTAGTAAAGTCTACAACTTTCTTTGTTGTCAAGTCACACTTGTTACCAACAAGTAGTTTATTGACATTTTCGCAAGCATAACGATCAATCTCTTGTAGCCATTGCTTGACATTGTTAAATGACTCCTAACATGGGTAAGAAAGATGTGGTTAGCAAGACCGTCAACACAAATACACTATCAATATCGCAATACTATTTATAGAAACAAATATATTATATAATATAATTGCGTTAATCCTTATTTTAAATATATATACTATACAAAACATAAGACTATTTTGCATATTAACACTTTTTGTAGATAAGTTTGACAATAATGAGTATTATAATACACTAATGAAGAATTTGTAAATTAGTGTACAAGTATGGTATTCATTTTAGAATATGATTTCACATATATTGACAATATGACAAATGACTTTTTGACAAATTCCTATGAAAACCATTTGGAACAGTTGCTAAGCAGAAAAAAAAATCCACAAATGGTCCGTTTTTTACATAATATTAAAGAGTTCCTCTCACCTTTGAACATAATTAAAAATAGTGTTCAAAGCATAATAAATGCCCTTTCCAAGTCGAATTGTTGCCAATGGTTTTTGAGTTAAATTAGAGACATGCCCAACTACTCTGTATCATTTCGTCTGTGTATTTTTCCATCCAGTATAAAACGATGTATAATGGTATTTACACGAATGATATCGTTATTAGGTAACCTGTGACGTAGCGAGAATAAATAAAACTTAGAGGACTATACCTGGTCCGTTACATCGTAAACTACGATTATTCCATGAGCCCCACGGTAATAACTAGATGTGATTGTCCTAAAACGTTCTTGTCCGGCTGTATCCCACTAAAAACGCACCAAAGAATAACAAGGTCAGATTTCGTGTGCCATCGCTGGCTAAATGATAAATATCACAGTCACAAGACAAGAGACGTCATTCTTCGCTACTTCTAAGAATCAAATATGCAATTTAGAACAGACTCACAAATGCTTTACAACGAAATAATACTTACAATTTGTAGTTTAATCGTCTTTCCATCCAGCTCTATAGTTCGGATTTTCTAAAAGTGTTAAAAAATGAAACCAATAACGTTATGATGTGTTGGGGGCAAAGTTCTTATTCTCCTTCTATAATATTTCCATGATAAACTTATTTTAATCTAACGACGATTGCATTTATACTTACGAAGTCAACGCCGATTGTACTGATGTAGCTCTCTGTATATGTGTCATCCTTTAAAGGACAAATGTTGAACAGTACAATTAGGATAAATAGAGGATTTTATGGTTTCAAGTATTAGGCAATACTTGCATTTCGGGTGGTGGGACCAACAAGAACGCCACAAAAGTTTTACTTACCGCGAAACGAAGCAACAAACAAGACTTTCCAACGCCAGAGTCTCCAATCAATAGTAACTTGAACAGATAATCACTGCAACGAGAAGAAACATATAACATGTACCACCTCAAATGTTACACGTAGATCGAGCTATCGTTCACTTCTCCATTATGGCACTCGCACAGAAAAACCAACTACGCCATGTTTTTCAACTTACTATTCGGGATTCATTGTTGACATTATAAGGTGGAACCCACGCCTTTATGTATGTAGCAGAATTGGCCTTTCCCTTAACGTGAATCTGCTTTAAAAGGTATGAAAATGCCGGTGTTTCGGCCAATTTCGATGAGAAAGAGGAAGAGAGTTGGTCAGTCAGCTTGGCGTGGTGCTAACAATGCTCCTTAGAGGGGGGATGGGCTTATTCACTAACACCATGACGTCATCGGGTCCAGACGACGTGGCAAAAAATGCGAAATTTTCCCGACAAGATTCCGATATTTGACCGGAAATCTTGAAAGGGCGTACATCAAAAGGGCACATTTATTCAGAAAGGTCGGAAGTGCTACCGTTGCGCTGTTTTGAAACACAAAGCATTCTTTTTCAATAATCAGGTCATGAAGTCAACCATAACGCGCAGTCGGAGACTGGCACTAGTCTTCAGAATCACCTGATCGAGTTTTTGCTTTATATATTTACGTATACTCAATTTTAATAATTAGAATTTCCGATTCTTACTAGGTATTTTTATAGACTTTTTTTGGCTTTTTTGGAAATTGAAAGTGTTTTTTCCATGTCAAAAAGGTTCAAACATGGATGATAAAAACATTTATTATCCATGGTTCAAAAGTGCTGAAAGTGCTGTTTCAACCGCAGGCTTCGATTGACCAAATACAAACTAAGCTGCACTTTATCTTATATGATGATGATAAAGAATTTATATAGAGTTATAAATATGTTATAATGCGCTTTACATCAGTTAATATGCATGTTTTCAGCCTGCAAAACAGGCGTCCTTTTGTTTTTAATTGGGGAAAATCGGGTTTGGGGCTTCCTGTGTTTCTCGCGGGTATCACGACAACACAGGAACCCCGAAATCCCCCCAAAAAACAAAGAACGCCTGGTTTGCTACAATGTTTTAGGTGATTCTTTTTGTCCATTACTACATGTTCATGACGTGCACGGGCAAAAAAAGTGTCCCGTTTGTTTGTTTTTTTTTTGTTTATCAAACTTCACATCTTAAAATAAGACCACCATAGACGTTAAATGGCAGGCACTGTTCTCGTTTGTGAGTGAGATGTTATAAAAGTGCAACCTTAAGCTTTTTCTTGTCGAAAATAGATTGCGCATGCACATCACTAGATTTGCTACAAGTCCTTCGTCTTTGCGCGCGCCGATAAAAAATTACAAGAATCACAACCGGATTTGCCCTGCTTAGCTAGCTAGCTTCGCGACGCACGCGCTTTGGTTACGCCTGTGTACTCAGCGCACATACATTTATATTATTTTTCATGTTCATTTGAAAAAGCTGTAAATTCAAGAGAGGTCGACTTGTAACCGCCCCACCCAAAAGCGAAGGGAGAGGGCCTTGGGAACGAGGTTGTCACATTACGTACATATACAGGTCGAGCGTTATAGTAATTTTTTATAAAAAAGAAATACATATAAATATTATGATATATGTATAGTCGGTGTATTTTAGTGTAGTAATGGGTGTTAATCGATGAATGAATGACGTTAGAAACGACATTACGTTTGATACCCCCATTTGAATACTGTACTTACAAGTCTACATAACTTGGATCTTGCATTTCATAATTACATATGCAACTCTTGTCATGGGCCATTTTGCGATACGAAAATGGTTGTTTGAAGATCACAGGATTCTACTGATTTTGATTGCAGTCTGATGAATCTGCACGTTATTAAACTGATATGGCAGTATGCAACATGTAATTCTTTTATATACTGTAGTATGTGATGACGTCACTTTTGAATCGCTGGTTCTGTATTCGTGTTGTGGAACCGGTGATCTCAACATCTCAAGAGAAATCATAAGGGGAATTTGAAATTTTTGACATCGAAAGCAGGTGAAAATTATAATAATAACAATATAATAATTCAATTTATTTCTATGGCGCATTTCTAATCTCATGCGCCTTACATGTACAATTGAAATAAAGATGATTTAAGACTGAAAACAAAATAGAAAAAAATTATATGCTTGGTACCAAGCAAACGCTAAATATAAACGCTAAAAAAAGAAAACCCTTTGGTTTTCAAGGTAGATAATATAAATTAAAAGTTTTATTTTACAGTTTCGAATTCCGTTAAATGTTCAGTGACAAAAAACATTTGAGAATTCTTAAAAGGGGAAAAGTGTAGGAATACTGCGTTGCGGTGTGCTTTTCGACTTCCAAGCTGTTGCGCTCATAATTAGCGACATAAGCTGTTTGCTTAATCTATTATCACAGTAGTATGTACTGAAGTACTTGTTCTGTCCTCGTGGCGCGGAATGGACTTCTCAATAATTTAAGGGACCGCCTCGTTGGGACCACGATTCCGTTAGCGTGTTCCCTCACCGTTTACAATTGTAGTTTTTTCTTATTTTGTATTCAATGTTTGTACATTGTTTGTAATTGTTCTCGGTGAAATCCTCTTAATAAGATAAAATAAATTTGCTTCACTGACAATGAAACAACAGATTCAAGTCACGGATGGAGTAGATATGTATAGATTCATTCACTCATCCATCGACTGAATCAATTGTTTCAAGGTCACTCTGACGTGAATTCGTGAAAGGTTTATTGATATCACATTGTTGATGCAGTAGAGTAACAGTGAATTATTGATAATAACACGAATGACAATTAGAATAACGTACATATATTTTATTGAAATAAAAATTGCTTATCATAAAGTGTTCCAAACAACGTGACAAGAGAGCAATTAGGCCATTATTAACTCTGATTAGGCTATATACACATTTACAAATATCTAACTGAACAGAATTAATCGATTTGAGGGTTGTTCTGGAATAGATACTCAGCCTAAAATAAGAAGAGGAAATAGATTGTAAGATGATGACGTTGATAAATAAGACGACTACAACGATAACGATGATGTTTATGGTGATGTTTATGATGACGACGCAGCATTATAACGATGACGATGATTATGGTGACGGCAAAAGTATTGATAATGATTGTGACAATGATGATATGACTCATCAGCGATGGTGAAATTGTTATTATAAAGATGTTGGTGATGATGATGATTAAAACGATGATGATGGTGATGATGATGATTAAAACGATGATAATGATGCTGAAGATCACATCGATGTTGGTGTGGATCATGGTAATCGTGATAATGACAATGCTGCTGTAATGATGATGCTGCATTGTATAATGATGCTGGTGATGGTGATGGTAATGGTAATGATGATGATGGTGGTGATGATGATAATGATGATGATGAAGATCATATTGATGTTGATGATCATGACAATGAAGTTGTCATAATGATGATGGTATGATGATGCGGATGATGCTGGTGATAGTTATGATAACGACAAAAACATTGACAAAGAACCAATAAAAACTGAAACACAGCACAGCTACTTAACATTACAACTACAGCAATTATGCTTCGAGTTCTGTAAACATACCACAAAATCAATAGGGTCGTCAGGTCGAATTTTACTGCATTCCACTAGGCCTTGTGATAGTGTAGGCATCACATGTTTCATTAGGTAGTTCCTTAGAGGTATGGACTGATTCTCCAGTAGGTCTTGTTCTTGTTTCTTGACTTCTGCAAGTCGAACACGCTAGAAAAAAGGACGCAAAAACCTTAGACCAAATTCAAACGTAGAACTTTTTGGATGAAACTGATTTCAATCTACAAGAGGTAGAATAAAAAACTAAAAGCAACACATATTTAAACTGTGTTTATATATTATGTCATTTTAATTGGTTTCATATGTTACTCATGTAATTTCAAGAAAAGGTTTAATCATTATTATCAGTGTTGAAGAATTTGCCAGTATTAGCCTACCCATTCTTCTTCCCTTTGAGCTCTTATAGTCGCTTCTTCTGCTTCTAGTCGTTCGCGTTCTTCTCTTTCCTTTCGTTCTTTTTCAAGCTAAAAGGAAACATATACATAAATAATAAAACAAAAACAAAAGCACATCAATAAAAAAACATAAACAAACAAACAAACGAACGAACAAACAAACAAACAATAAACAAATAAATATATAAAATAAATATGTGAATAAATAAACAAACACATAAATAAACAAACAAAAACAAAGAATACATTAATAAACAAACGAACAAACAAACAATAAAAAATTCAATAAATAAAATATATAAATATGTGAATAAATAAATACATATAGAGTGCTTACACTATGTCCATGAAATAAAATCTAAATAGTTACTAACTAATAGTTTTTATTTAGTGACTATTAGTCACTATCACTCAACTGGAACAGCTTTAGTAACAATACACAATGAATAAAGTATTAACTTTCTATGGTTTTGAGTATTTGATTTCCCTTGTGTCTTGTGGTCTATTGTTACTAAAGCTGTTCCAGTTGAGTGATAGTGACTAATAGTGACTAAATAAAAACTAATATGTAGGAACTATTTAGATTCTATTTCATGGACATAGTGTAAGCACTCTATAACTACATAAAAATCAAGAAAATAAACAAACCCATAAATAAACGAATAAATAAATTAACAAATACACAAACACACAAATAAATATATTACCCGAAAGCGCGCGCGTGAGAGCAAAAAGCGCGCGAAATCAAAAAGCGCGCGACGTTGCATGCAACAACGTCACAAACGACTATGCATTGGAAATTACGTATCCGAGCTGCGTTAAAATTATACTCACTCTTTTTTCTGTCTCAACTCTTTCCATTTGTGCAATTTCCTCGGGTGTTGGACCTAGAAAAGAAAGAACAAGACATGATTAAGGTATGATATCTTGGCTAGATGTTATGGCCACTCAATGGCTTGCTACTTACCATAATTACGAGGTTCTCCCATCAGTTTCTTGATTGCTTCTACTGTTTGAGTCATTTTAGGACTTGAATCGGTGGAGATATCTTGAAAACAAATGTAATAAAGACCATCATTTTATATTCAACAGGTTGCAATATATAAGGATTAATCAAAATGAGGATCTCGAATTGTTTCGTCTATTATAAAGCTACAAATACACTTAATCTCGTGAAAGTTGGCCAGCGTAAAAAATACGTGAAATACAATGTGTAATGTGGTTCATTTCACATACGGCTATTTCAAAAAACGTAGAATACTGAATACTGCATACTGAATAGTGAATTCCAAGACCAAAATGCATTCCGGGGCATTTAATATTGCCAGTAAACTAAATAATAACTAGTTATTTCATTCTTAGTGCATTCAAAACTACGAGCTAGTTATGGGGAGTGAATATTTATCACTTATTGACTGAGACCGAGGGACACAGTATGTTTTGTGGTCCTGAGACCGCTGATGTTTCCCGAGGCGGAGCCGGCGGTCGAGGGACCACAAAACATACTGTTTCCCGAAGTTTCAGTCTATAAGTGTTTTGTTATATACCAACTGTCAAAGAAAAAACGAGCCATCTCGCTTTCTTGCACTTGCGTAGAACTGTTTTAACAAGCTTGTTTAATTGAGGTTTGCTTAGCTTTTCAAAGTCGGCAGAAACTCCTTTTTCTAAGCAAAAATCCCTTAGAATTTTCACGGCTAGTTTGGTGGAGTTCTTTTTGGATTTAGACTCTTTTTCGTCCAACAGTTTACATTCCTCTATGTTGTTTTTCTGGTTCAACGATTTTGAACCGTGCGCCCTGTGCTGGGATTTTCCCGCTTTTTACTCAATCGCTTCCGGTTTTGTTATTCCCGGTCAATAACATATTGTTGCCCGCTGAGAGTCGTTTCCGAGTAAACATCCAAATTTGTTCACGTTCACGTGATACCCTCTTGCCCAATAAAAGTGCGAGAAAAATGAACTTTGACAGTTGGTATACAACAATGCTGTTTATTTAAGTTTTATTTCAAATTAGTAAGACCAACAATGTCTTGGAATGCACTATTCAGTATTCAACGCTTTTTAAAATAGCTGTATACGTTTCAATGCGCTTTACAATTTGTAGCCAAATCCCGGGCACTTTGTCTTTGTAGTCACGCAGTTTGAATTGTGAAATGTGGAATGTAATTGTGTTATGGTAAGGATAAGTAACATGTGTGCTGCCTGCGCCATAAGAAAAGGGCGTGGTACCAACTGAATACATACCTATGTGTTCTGGATGAAACTCCAGTTCATCAAAATAGTTCAACACAGTTTCATCTTCTGTGTTTAAGATGCGATAGTCCGCCAAACGTCGCATAAGACCTGAGAACAAACAACAGAGAAATGTTTACAGCGGTTCTCAGTCCCATCTGCACCGCACGCATAAAAAAGCACCGCTATAAAACGTAAGTTGGTGGACGTCAATCAAACTGTGTTTACAAGACACTTGGTGTTTTTTCTTCAGTCGGGTTGCGAAACATGTCTGAATCCGACGAAGAGGTTGTTGTAGGAATTCAGACATGTTTCGCAACCCGACTGAAGTAATGCGAGCGGTGCACGTGTGACTGAGAACTGCTGTAAAATGGCTATTCTATTTCAGGCGAAATCCCTTGCTTGGCATCCTGTCACCTCACTTTTCATTTCATTGTGTATTTCCAAGCACAAAACCCAGCTCAAATGGCGATATTTGGTGAGGGAGAACGAACGGAGAACCTCAATTCCCTCGTACCAAAGGAGAGAATATCAAACAAATACAACTCACGGATAATCATTACCGATCCGTAACTTGAACCTCGACCAATAGACCTTTCTCATGATGCAGCTAATCATATGTAAATGTTCAGAAAACCTCACTTTTAGGACCTACTAACAAGTAGTATTTTGTTGTTGTTTGTTTGACTTTTTTGGCGATATAAAAAGAACAACTTTGCTTTGTTGATCTAGGTATATTTGGCGCGCGCATCACTTTCGTTCCCGCCGAAATGTAAGAGCCAATCAGCATCGCGATGGTTCATCGGATTAGTTCAGAAAAAGCACCATGAGTCAGAGCGAGTCGTGCCGGGTATTTGCATATGATTAGGACCGATAAGCTGCTTCGTAAGAAAGGTCTTTTGTATGTCAATGTGAAAAGGCAACAATTTCCAAAACGTTTTTACCCTGCATTCTTACCCTGTGAGTCTACTTTTACCTCTTCCTCATCTCTCAGCGGTGGAGGGGGTAAAAGGAGACTGTGTGTAGGGTTAAATGCAGACTGCGAGCAGTCCCTACTTTTCTCTCCGGATTACGAAAATAAGCTTTTATATAAAAAAAAAACGCGGACAGATTGGGGGCGAGAAGGGGACGGAAGCAGTCACAATTTTTATAAAAAGTTTTTTTTCTTCGGAATCCGGAGGAAAAAATTGGGACTGCTCGCTGTCTAGGTTAGACGTTTTTGATAACAACAGTTGTTTGATACCTTCTTCTGTATTATGTGTGCCAGCTACAACACTCTCTGGCAGATTCATCACTCTTGACTTGAGGAAATCATCAGAAGCATCCATTGAAATTAAAACCTCTGCAAAATAGAGAATTTGTCAGCACACAGCAATATATCACACATTAAAGCTATTGAACTGGATTGGGGGAGGGGAGGGGGGGATCTCACAATATATATAAGAGTGGGGGTGTTCATCAGAATTTGTCAAAATACAGCCCAAGCCCTAGTTCAAACATTGCATCTTGTGCCAAATCTTATGCAAATGAGCAAATCCTATGTTTTGAATTTGTTTTTTTTGGCACGTGAAATATGACATCTGAAATTTGAACTAGGCGTAAGGTGTCAGCTACTGGCCCAAATATCATGAATGCATAGCCAAAAGCTCTGTTTCTCTGTTCTCAATTTGATGTTTTTGCAATGTTGCTAACTATGTTATACCTGGCATTGTCAATTTGTCATAACTTAGTGGTGACTCCTCCTCTTCCTCTTCACCTTCATCAGCTATAGAACACACAGAAAGGTTAGTTAACAACACTACGACAACACAATGTCATCAATACTCAAGTATATGTATGCACACCAATTTGCACATCAAATACAGTACAACATACTGCTTCAACCGAGGCCACCAAAAAAATTCAAAGTAAAATTTTTGAGATAAAACAAAAAACTTGTGGAGGGTTCTCACTAGGCTCAGATTTCCCTGTAACAGGTGAAAATATCTCGGGTACACAAAACCCCAACGGCTGAAATCTGAGCCTAGGTTCTAACAGGCTAAGATGATGAGGAACTCAGTTGAGATCCCAATGACCACAAAGGATGTCATTAATATGAACATAATTTGTTGATTAACTATGATCAAAATATGCTATGAATATATTGATGAAGAAATACCAACATCATTTGCAAACTATGGTAAGACAGTGTACAGGGGCATTAATCAAGAAATTTGTCAGGGGGTGTCCCAATTGCAAATGAAGGGTCTTAAGGTTTTAGGGTGTGTCCGGTCCCTAGATGTCTTAAATATAATAGGGGTAATTGCGTTGCTAGGGGGTGTGCGATGCCTAGGGACACCCCCTAGATCCACCCCTGGTGTATGGACTAGGGTTTGTTTGATTGCGACAACAGTTTTTGAAAAAGGTGTGTACATACAAATAAGAAATGTACTGCCTACCTGCAAACAGTTCCTTTGCTTGTTCATATGTCTTGGGATATCCATCAAGAATGAAACCCTGAGAGATATCAAAGAAAGTAACAAATAAGTCTTGATTATTAACCCTCTCACCCCCAAGAGTACAAAAAAACTATAACGTGAAAGATATTTACTCAAATAGCATGAGATTTTGACACAACAAATGTATTGATGAGATCTTAACTCAAAACAGGCATAAATGCACACCCCTAACATATGAGATGTAGTTCACCACCCCACAAAGTTCTGAAACTTTTCCCCTTTTACATGGAGGGCACTAAGGTGTATCCTGCATTGTCCTTCTCACAAGGAGCTGCAATTTAAGCTATAGTTTATTGGTTGGATAACTAGATGTAAAGAAACTATCATGTGGAGTGTTTCATGGTCTTTACCTGATTTTGACAAGGCATGGAATGAAGCTTGTCTCTGTAGAAACGAATGACATACTGGTCCTCATATCTCCCTGCATTTCAAATGAGAAAATTATTAACACTTTAGAAATACATAATTACTCCTGAAAAAATAGTATGTAAAATGATGTTTCAGGCATGCCAATATCGTGAAAATAAATACGGTGATACCTCTATAATAAGCGGTCACCCTCAGGACTTTCCAAAGTGGCCACTTAAATAGAGGTTGGCCACTGAATAGAGGTATAGAATAGGTATAGGAATAGATTTGGGACTTTTTATTGAGGCCGCCTAATAGAGGGTGACCACTTAATAGGTGACCACTTAATAGAGGTACCACTGTATACTCATATTCGTATGTACATGTATCTATAATTACCATTATTCTGCTCTTTGCTTTCTATGAGTGCCTCTAATAGTTCTTGGTCTTCCTGTGCTTTGATATCATCTTCATCGTCACCCTCCTGGTCTGCACGGGCTGCACTTTGTTGCTAGGCAATGAAAAACAATACAAGATGTCATGACAAAAGTGATCATTATTACAATATATCCCCCTGTTCTGTCAACAAATGCGTTGTTTATTACTAGAGATAATCAAGTCTTGGTAAAATGGTTTGTGGAATTTATACAGCCTATGCAAAAACTGGTGATACCTTACTTAATCAGTATTAAAAAATTCATGAATAATTAATGAGACATTTTCAAAAGAAACAATGACCATGACGAGTGTTGTAAATCTGATACAACACTAGTGTTGTATATCCTGATTTGCATAAGTTTTAACTGGTAATTTTACGGCAAAATTTATTTTAATCTTTAAAATTTTGGTCAAATATGAAAGAGCTTACCTAGACATTTTTTAAGTAGTTTACAACATTCGCGTCCGTGTTGTATCGGCGATACAATCGCGCGCCTTCGGCTTGCGATTGTATCTGCCGATACAACACGGCCGCTCATGTTGTAAACACTACTTAGAAGACACCATTGCTTTTATTAGAAAGAGCACAAAGTAATAAGTGATATTCCAAAATTTCAATGTAGTAACATAAAATGATAAAAAACTACAGCTTTTGTGATTGACAAAGATTTGGCTTAAAATTTGCACTTGGGCCTTTAGAGCCTCGCTTTCACGTTTTTGGTATATTTCAAATGCTGATAACTCTGCAGTGATTCAATATATGACAACAAAACTCTACAAAATTACTTATTTAGACATGCTCTTTCTTGTAATGGAAATAATATTATTGAAAACTTTTATAGTTTGTGGTGTTTCGTGTTGCTCGTTCCCAGTCCCTTGCTCTTTTTGCATAGGGTCTATGTTGTCACACCAAAGTAAATACACACAGGTATACCAAACGTTAAGAAACTCATTGGTACAATCATTAAAGTCATTTCACCACCAATATTTTACATTAGAAATGTTTGTTATAACTCACCAGTTTTTCAATTGCCTCATCAATGACAGTATTGATTTTGATGTGATGCAACTTGTAGTGGCTACACAATTGCTTGACAACAAGACTTTTGCCTGATGCAGGAGGACCAAGAAGGCATGCTCTGATAGGCTATGGAAACATGAAATAAGTTAAAAATAAAATTTAATATATAAAAAGAACATTCAATAAAAAGTGGATAGAAGAAATACAAAAGAAGATTGAAGAAAGAAAGAAAGAAAGAAAGAAAGAAAGAAAGAAAGAAAGAAAGAAAGAAAGAAAGAAAGAGAGGGAAAAATATGAGGTGAAAAATATACACAAAAGAAAAAAGAAAGGAAGGAAGGAAGGAGGAAGGGAGGAAGGGAGGAAGAAAGAAAGAAAGAAAGGAGGGAAGAAAGGAGGGAAAGAGGGAGGAAGAAACAAAATTAACATACAATCAAAAGAACGAAAAGAAAATTTGAACTTTAAGATGAGAAAAGACAAAAGATATGAAAAACAAAGAAAAGCAGACAGAATCTCATTTAAAAAAGTATAAAAATCATCACTGAGAAAACGAAGAGACATGGTATAAATGGGAAGAAAAAAAAAAACAAAGAAAAGTCATTACACATAGAAAGGCAAACTTATTAATTTATGAGTAATAATTTGATATCTGTTCTTACCAAAAGTCCTCTTGACTCTTTGTATTCCTTGATAACAGCTTCAATATTATCCACAAGACCAGACTAACAAAACACAAAACAAGCCAAACATTTTTACTTCTCAGTCATCATAATATGTCAGTAATGTTGTGGTGAAAAACTGAATCATGAGTAATATGTACATGTAATGTTTTGTAAAATTTGAAAGAACTAGCCAATAAGTTTTTAAGTCGTTCACAACATCTTTGCCGAACCTGTTGTATTGGCTATACAATCTCATGCCTCCAGCTTGTGATTGTATATGTGCCCGGGGGGGTGGGGCGGGGGGGTTGGTGGGCGTACTCCGTTAGGATTTGGGTAGGGGTGTTCAGCTGGGGTCTTAAAACGGTTAGCCTGTTTATGGCAAGGGATAAAAAGGGACCCTGTTTATTACAGAAAAAAAATTATTATATCCTGTTTATGCCGCGAAAACGTGCTGAATTTCCTGAAAGACGAAAGACTGTGCTGCTCATCATATTGCCTAATTAATATATCAGCTTGCTTATCGTTGATGCGAAAAACCATACCCTGAATATGACAAAAAACTAAGGAAATTGGGAAATGGGGTAAAAAGGATACCCTGTTTATGACAGAAAGCTCGAAAATCATACCCTGTTGATCAGCGGATCATCCCGTATAATAAATATACAGGAGAACACCCCCCTCCCCCCTGGTTTATGTGATACAACACAGCCTCTGATCAATGTTGTTAACATTAATAATCAACCCTGTCCATACCTCTGCCATCCAGGCTATTGCCATTCCTTCTTTGACAAACGTAGCCTCCATGCGAAGATTCACCAGCAGCATATCAAAGTCAGCTTGCTAAAATGAATATGAAAAGGAATATCACATACTGGAAAATGTAATTTGTTTTGTCATTTTCTGTGAAATGAAGTCTGCTTTTAAGAAGTTTAACAAGGCGCACACTAATTTCAGCAATATGCATGCAAGATTTTTTATACCTCAAGCTCTTTGATAAGAAGTGCTTCTTCTTTGCTGATTCTCTTGATTTTCCCTGTTCCCAGATACGTACTGATAGTCTGAAAGTAATTATAACATATGTAGTTAAGTATTAAATAAAAAGTTTAATAATAAAGTAAGCAAGTATTTAGTACAAAAATAAGGTAGTTATAAGTAAGCAAGTAATATATAAATGCAAAAGTAAGTAAATAAATACATAAATAAGTAAGTAAGTAATGATTCAGTTACTACATATCAAATACATGATAAAAAGTAAGTAAAGTTAACCTAATTATTACCTTGACAATCTCATCAAGTGTATTTTTGGAATCATCAACAGCCACTATGTATCTAACTTTAGGCTTCTGATCACAAATATTCACCACTACACTAGCTAAATCATGGATATGTATAGTGGGAACAATGTTATCTCCTGGGCCAAAGCACTGCAAAGCAGGAGATGCCCCATGCCAGGCTGTTTTGAAGAGAAAGTGGAAAATATCCTCTTCTGCACCATAAGTCAATCCTGGAGCTACTACATAGGTGATAAACTTGGCCTTGTTTGTCTTGCCACACTTGATAACAAGTTTTTCTGTACTGATATGGGATTTGAAATTTGGATGAGCACGGCGACGTCTGTAGTCATCTTCAGTAAAGGGAATTTCTGGGTCATCCTTCAACAAGACAAAAAAATGCATGTTTTATAAGTCATAATAGGAGTTGCCAAGTTGCACCTCCATCATCACTAAAGTTACAACATCAAGTTATAAATTACATTACAATGCTTAACTAGATGTTGATATAATTGTTACTCAAGAAGAACAAGAGACACATGCATCATAAAATCCTCATGCCAAGAAAGAGAACACCACACCAAATAACCACAACTCACACATTTACCAAACAATATAACTCATATTAAAAAAAAGTGGTACATGCTATCGTTTAATAACCGTTTAATAGTTGCCTCTTAGTTATAGTTTAATTTGCAGTTACCGGTATTAAACCATGACATGATGGTGATCATCATGGTAAACTAGGCAATTCAAACAATAACATCAATTTTTTTTTTTTTTTTTGGGGGGGGGGGGGGGGGGGGGCTGCAATGGGATTTGAACCCATGACCTTTGCAGTTACCCAGTGCAATGCTCTACCAATTGACCTAAGAAGCCACGTGTCTCACTTGCTAGAAGGTCATTTTGATTGGCAACATTCAGTCATGGATATGTTGCCCATTTAAGTCTTTCATTATTATTTTTTTTTTGGGGGGGGGGGTCTAATGCAATTGCTTGAATTGCTAAATTACTAGTTTACTGTGATGATTACATTCATATCATGATAAAATTTCTGTTTATCAAGCAACAATGGACATGATTATATTACTTACAGGATCAAGTGGTTTACTTCTAGCCCAGGTCATTATACTTGCAATACAAATGAAGAGTTTGACTTCTTTGAAATTCTCCAGCTCTGCATGAAGTGCTACAGAAGAAAGAAATGAGAAACTTAGTACGACTAAAAAGTGCATATAGATGAGATCCTTGTGGAAAAGAATATAATTTATCGTATTTAACATTTTTATTATCCTCAATGATTTTCATTCAGTGGCAGATCCAGGAGGGGTTCCAAGGGTTCCCACCGGAACCCCATCCCTGCCTTGAGCATAAGACCTTTTTTTAAATAATGAAGTTTTGTGTTATTCACAGGGTTCGTACAGAATCCTCAGAGAAAATTTTCAAAACTTTTCCAAAACTTTTTCAAAGCCTATTACTCAAAATTCCAAAACCACACAAGCGCTAGATCTTGTAAGATCATGGCAAGATCAATCTTGTATAATCTTACATGGATCTTTCCAAAATGTTCAACCTGGGAACAAATAAGATAAGAACTAGAAAAGACCATGGCTGTCTTTGGAGTGTGTACAGTCATTTGAAAAAACATTGACGCTGACCGGCTCCATGACTACGCGACTAGCCCAAGCGGGAGTATGGGTAAAAATCACTGAAGCAATGAATTTTTAGTATGCACTAAAAAATATGCTGAAATATAGCAAGTACATTAATGAATGTGTGCCTTCGCATTCTGTGCAAAGAAATAAACCGTTGTATAGAGCACGGAGATATCGACAAGTAAATAGCTACTTCTTCAGTTTTCATGCAGAGGATTTGTGTCATCCAAATCAATCACCAGTCTAAGAGCAAAGATGTTGATAATATATGCAGGTAACTGCTTCAGCAAATTCTACCCACACTCCTTTTAGGTCTAGTAGCGTAGTCGTGAAGCTGGTCAGCAACAAAGTTTTTTCAAATGACTGTATCTTACCTGATACAGCCCATGCAGCTTCATCCACTTGATCAGGTTGTCCATTAATATCATACATGACAATATCACAATTAACTAGTTGAGGTAACAGGTCTTCTTTGTTTTTGTACTGTATATCACAAATAGAAAAAAAGAATGAATAATTGAACAATTGTGAATGAATGAGAAATTGAAAGAATAAATGAAAAGATGCAACAAGTAGATGAAAAATTGATTTTAAATGTCCATATATTTTCACTCTACAATGGACAAGGGTGGCTGAGGGCTGCAAGAACTAAAAGGACTATCCAGTCTCTATACAACATGCCCCAGAGATTTTTTTTTTTTTTGTAAATGAAATTAGAAAGAAAGAAATGGGAAATTAATGTTTAGCTCTAGTGAGCAGCCCCCCAGGGAACAGCCATTTGTGTGTAGGGAAGTTAATATGCATGAGAATTAAATGGGACTGGCACTAAAATGACTGTAAGGGGGATTAACACAAATAGAACAAGGCAAAATGGAATAATAGGGGAATGGATGATAAAATAGAGAAAAGCATGATGGTATAGTGGTCAGGGGGTTGAATTCCAGACCTAATGGTCTGGGTTTGATTCCCAGCCCGGGCGATTACGTTGTGTCCTTTGGCAAGACATTTTACTCTCTATGTGCCTCGTCTTCTCGGATAAGGCCGTAAAAGCTGAAGGTTTTGTCTGCCTTCACTTTAACTTCCTATATAAGGTGGACGTAAAAGATCCTGTTGTGCTCTTCGAAAAGAGCAGGGGCACAGCAGTCAGGTCTCAAACCAGAGCATATAAGCCTCGAAGAGAGTGACTGCTCTTACTATGATAAATATAATATATAATAATAAATGCCCACCTCATAGACTTCATCTACCCAGTCAGGTTTGGCTTTAGTAGAGTCCTGTAGAGTACCCACTATTTGATAGCATTCATCCTTAGGAACTTGAGGTGCATTGCTTGTAACTGACTCCTCATCCCCTGGCTCATCCTCAGCTGTTGCACCAACTAGTGAACTTGCTAGCACCTACAAGGGAAATATGGCTAAATTAGACTCAAATATCCATCCTTTTGACTTTAAATAATAATACATCCTATTTTGTTATGAAATTTACAACAAGATTTATAAATTTATTCGATGTTATCTAATTTAAGTAATCATCTAGTAAACATTCTTGATAAAAGCTTTATCCTATTAAGTGCTATTGCATTTTTCTCAAAGATTGCCACTGCATGAATTTCTATAGTGGCCAGGTATTTTTAATCTGGAAAAAAAAAATACTTACCTAGCATATCACTCAATTATTATAATGGTAATGAATGGAATAGAACTAAGCAAAATAATAACAATCTTCATGTCAGACACAAGTGTCCCACTAATTCAGGAGACTCACTAATCCTATACTTTAAAAATAATGTTTGTACATATGGGTTGTGATCATCTGGGTATATGAGTAGTCTTGAGAAAGACAGTTGGTGTTGCATGATGTCTGATCATAACTTGCAAACATCCACTGCTCACATGTTCAGTTTGATCGACTGTAATATTGATTGTACACGGATTCCAGTTAAATTGAAAACCGTTCCTCTAGAGTCGACATGATACAAGGTTAAATGTAAAAAACGGAAATACATTCAAAGATATTCCTTGCATTCTTACCAAGTTTACGAATTTTATCTGTTCCAAACAAACGAAAACTAACACAGATTTCCTCCCCAAATAGCAAATAATTAGGATGTGAAAGCCAGGAAATGGTTTCATCTATTCTTACCTTACTGATGTTTTTACTTGTGTATGCATCAACATGATTTACAAAGACTTTAACTCTTTTTTTCTCGCCAAGAACTGCAGCTACTTCTGCCGCCATCTTGTACAACTTTGTTACTTGAACTGCGTTGCCAAGAAACCGAGAACTTGGTTGAAAAAGACTGGAGCCTAGCGGCTTCATATTCGAAGTTTTTCCGAAGTAAACACGATTGGTTACCGAAGAAAATGCTATTTTTATTTTATTTTTCTATATTTATGATTTTAAACAATAAATTCATTTATACACTTTGGGAAAAGATATAGCATATCTCAATAATATTGATATTGAGATTTGAAGGAATATTTACAAGAATACTCAAACTAATGCAAAAAAATGCATTTTTCCGAGTTTTTATCGATCGATATTTGGCCAACCAGAGCTTCCAGGCCACATTGATTCCGATTTGCATTTTGAGCAGTAAACAGCTTCTGCCACGAACACAGGGCCTTCAAATTAGGAATCAGCTGAAAAGAAACACACAATTCTCACCATGTTGACTGTATCTGTTGGTAATCTAAAAAATCTCTTCCCTACAAAAGTGCATTTTCTGATATTCATCGGATATATGTCACTGTTCATCAATCAAGGTAATGAAATTTTTAGCGCCATTCATGAGCATAAATGTATATTTGGGCGTGTTTTCCGCAATATTGCTCTCACAACCCTTTAAAAAAATAAAACAGCATATTATCATTGATTCTCAGGTTTACTGATAACCGCCTCGAAAGACAAAAATGGTCATTACAGCTATAATACGACGACGGTGGTGATGTTTACTGAAACAGTCAAGCTCCTTGTTGCCTCCGTTCTTCAGTTGAGAGAGTAAGTGTAACAACTACAATACTTATAAATCTCTAGGCTAAACAAGTAATACTCAACTCTACAAACACCATCTACAAGTAGTATTGTGCAAGTTTTTGAAAACCTGCAAAAATCTAAACATTTCAGGTCTAAATTTAAAAACATTTTTGAACTTAAATTACTTCCTCTTTGTTTTTCCAGGTCTGGTGTTTCAGGGTTCTTCAGTCTTATTAAAGAGCATATTAAAGGTATACTTACTCATCTTACTATATGATTACTTCTATTTACTCTGGTAAAGTACAGACAAATTCCTGAACATTGAACATTTTTCAACATTTTCCAACAAGTTTGGCAGCACCAAACACATAAATTATTGTCACCCTGTTGCTATCTAGTAGGGCTTGATGCATTAATTCTCTAGTTTATTTCTGTTTTGGGTCATATTCTTTTCATTTATTCAATTGTCTCTCATCTTTTCTTGAATTTTACAATATGTATATTTATATGCACACATAATGTATGGCAGAAAGGAAAAACTAAAACAGAAAATACATTATGCAGGACTTTCAGTATCTATTTGAATGAAAGGGTTTTAATAAACAAATTTTGATATCCAAGGGCGCTATTATTAAAACGGTATTTTAAAAGCACAAAAGTCCCAACATGCATGAGACTAGTAAGCCTAGAGCGTATTGATTTCCATTCCATAGAATAATAGATACAATATTCCCCATTTTTTGGTTGATGTATAATTAACTCATTTAGAGTAGTTTATAATTTTGTACTTACAGAAAATTATACAGGTAAACTTACATGTACCTTATTTAAACAGGTGCTTCCTGTTTTGTCCAATTACAATTTGCTAATATGTGATCCCATTTTAGATACAGTTCCTTAAAGCATCTTTTGTGTAAATACAGACTCCAAGGCTACTGCTAAAACACTCAATTTAGTAATCTCATTATGTGTGTAATTTGATTTTTTCTAGACCAATTTTGACATATTTATTTTAATATTTATTTTTGTACTTTTTTACTATATTTTATGTGAAGATTTTATTAAATTTGATTTGTTTTTTTTCTTTTCAGTTCTTCTTTTGTACATGATCCCAGCTTTCCTTTACTGCCTGTACAATAACTTGGCGTTTGTCAACCTTAGTGCTTATGATCCCACCACTTACTTTCTATTGCTGCAGCTCCGTGTGGTAGTAACTGGTGTGATATTTCAGGTCAGTCAATATTGTCGGTAAAGAAAGTAAATTTTGTAGGTGACTGTCTTTGTGAAAGGGATGGCCAATTAGATATTTTAGAAAAAGTAGATATTTTAGAAAAAGTTGAGAATTTTTTTTGGTGCTGGATATCCCCCTCCCCTAATCAGTAACAAAATCAATGCTTCTCCAGACTAAATACACCTAGATGATCACAATCTTCATTTACACCCAGCTTCAAACTATTCATTTGTCAGACAATAATTGCATCAAAGTTTCTTGGGACAATATGTACTCAGATAACAGAAAACAAAATTATTTTAGTGGACTGTACTGCAGTTTTTAATTCTAAGCACACATATATACTAAATTCACACAGTGTCCAAACTTCTTATACTCTACAATCTTGGCAAAAACTAGTGAGACACTTTTACAGTTTTCTCTATTTTGACCTTTACCTATACATTTTTGCTATAATCCTCCCCTCCCCCTCCATGCAATGTATGGTTTTGAGTTAACATGATTCCTTGATGACTTCCAGGCCAACATTGTGTAGTTTAGGGAAGGGGAGTGGCTTTAACAACAAATTTAAGCCTAAAAAGCATGCGCATTACGGTATAAGACTAATGTTCCATTTTCAAAGCAGTTCTCTCACTTAGTTTTTGCCAATATTTTTGCTCCTTGTCTTTAAGATATTATTGAACATGTAAGCTAGCCATGCATAGTGAGTTCATCATAATGATTATTACTTTACTTGTCTTTTAGATATTATTCAGCAAATCTCTAAGCCGTGTCCAGTGGGTTTCATTGTTGCTTCTCACTACTGGTTGTGTTATCAAACAGCTTAATTTTGGCAGTACTTCAGCTGGCATTAGCCTCAAAGTAGACCACAACCTTGTCCTTATATTGGTCCAAGTCTTCTGCTCGTGCTTTGCTGGTGTTTACAATGAATACTTATTAAAAGGAAGAAGTGGAGAGGCACCATTGATGGTCCAAAACGTCTTCATGTACATTGACTCTATTCTCTGTAACCTGGCAGTCTTATCATATCAAGGTTCACTTCAGCAAGCCTTTACCTCGGACAGTATCAAGTCTATGTTAACCCTCAATGTGCTATCAATCATTTTCAACAATGCTGCCATTGGGATTGTCACTTCTCTCTTCTTGAAGAAACTGAACTCCATCTTAAAAACCTTCGCAAGTGCTTTAGAGCTGATGTTTACTGCTGTTCTAAGTTGGCTTATTTTTGGTATTCCTATTACAATTTTAACCGTTGTTGCCCTTGTTATTGTTTCATATGCAATCATTCTGTACTCTCAAAATCCTGTGGACAACACTCAGAAACCTAGTACAGAAGTACAGAAAGGCCACTCAGGTGTGTAATGTGGGACAAATTGTTTACTGTTGGTAGCCATTTTATATAAGAATATTTTTTAAATATTGTTCAAATATTTAAAGGTCTACATGGGTCTGCACTAATATAATTAATGACTAAACTAACAGCTTCAATCTGCGTATCCATTTACGGTGTTCAAATTTACCTTAGAGATTAATATCCCCCTGGGACCCCCACAGTTGCTCTATACTACATCGTCTGGCGGCGTACCCAGCATGGTTGGTGCTTATGGTGTAGTGGTAACATGTCGGACTAGAAAGGCGAAACTGTGGGGTTCAATTCCTGCCAAGGGCATATTATATTTTTATCATGTATCTGTATTTCACTTATACACTGAACGCATTTCAATTCATTTAACAGCTTTATAGGTTAGGTTCTCATTTTACTCTAACTTGGAATAATTTTGGGTGGTATTGACTAGCATATTAATTTTCACTACACTAAAAGGCCTTTTAAAACATTATAACATAATCTTCTAACTTATATAATGAGTACCTTACTATTTGAGTGATTTATAAGAAGTTAACTCTGTGCAAGACCTAATAATCTTTCTTTTCTTGAACAAAAGATGAAGAAAATACTCAAGCACCAGATCAAAAAGTGTAACTTGTGATGAATCCAGGTGATCTCTTATACATTCAAATCTAGCATATAACTTTTATGCTTTACATAGACTACAATGTATGCAGTCTACAAGTCTGTCCACATTTGTAGAAAACAGGGAGCAAATGTTAACTATTATTCATGTCAAATTGAAAATGTTACGTATGTAATGCTCAGCAGAACAAACAAAAATACATAAAATCTTTTTTAAATGTTGTTGTGTTAAAAAAAATTGCTTAAATGATTTATATTTTAATTTGGGTGGTTGGTGGTACTTTGAAAGCAGAAAATATCAACATTTCATAGTCATAAAAATGTTTCTGCTGATGCATTAGGTGGGATGGCAATGCCTCAAATATTTTTTATTCTATTACCTGTATATGATATTATCAACTGATTTATTATTTATGGTTATTTATTAAAATAATTACTGATAAGCAATAGAGCAAAGACACTTCGCCTGTGGATCAAAATCTAATAGTAATATTGTAATATTCAAATTGTAATATTCTAATATTGATGACTTTTAAAACAAAAAGCATGGAAAGCAATGTGATTTTCCAACTATTCACTGTGAAATCAGTGGTAGCTAATACATTTTACAGCACAATGCGCCTTACCGTTTTCACCAGACAAACATATTTGACACTTTAAATTGAGAGGCGGAGTCATCACAAAGGTGCCGACACACCATTTGATAGCAAGTTTGTGTCAAAAATGTTAGTCTGGTGGAAACGGTAAGGTGTGCAAGGGCTCCTTCCCTATTATCAGGACATAGTCTAAATTATAGATTAAACAACAAAAAATTTCAAGTTAAACAAAGCTAAGTAATATATGCAATATGAGCGGCCGATTTGTATGAGATATTCCACAGCGAGTCAAAGACGAGCCATTGTATATTTCATACAGATCGGATGCAAATATTATACTCTACTTATAAAACTCCAAATGTTAGTTTTTTTATATTTTACTAAAAATGTCAAGATAGAAGTAACTCTGGCCAAGAAAGTTCATGTTAAAACTTATGCAAATCAGGACGATTAAGAGAACCTTCAGGGCTATAATTTCTTTTGTCAGTTTAACATGAATTTCATAACAAAAAATACAATAGGTTTCCAGGACATGGAGAAAGACACAAAATAAAAATAAAAAATAATGCAAATCTTAACTTTTAGTGTTAATACAGTTTATAGTCTAGAAAATAATTCAGTGGTTTATTACAATTACTTAACTTTAAATTTGTATCACTCTCAACTGCATAAAAAATTGAAAAGATTTTCTGTATTGTTTTATTGCACGATATGATCTATTATAACTTTATTATGTCTATATTATAATCTCACACATTTTGTAATATTGCATGTCATTGGGTTATTATCAATAAAACCTAAATCCTCAAATCTGCTGTTTTTATTTGTTAAATGTCAATACCTGCTGCACTGAGGATTTGACAGAAGACATGGATCCAGGAATTTTTTCGGGGGCATCTAAAACTTTTTGGACACCCCTTAACTGAAATTAAGAAGTGTTGGTTGGTGGTGTCCTGCCTGGACCAATACTTTGGGAAGGTGCTGCCTTTTTAATCACATCTGCAAATAGCGCTTTCCACAGATGACGTCAGCATGATGCATTATGGAATTGAAATACGGACAAGCCAAGTCCAAAATACATACTGATATGCTGCAACAATGTTTTTTTGTCTTGTTGTTTTTAATTCATGGAAAAACTATGGTTTTTCGACTGATATGGATCTTCTTTTCCTTGTAATCGAAGCCTTTTTACAAAGTTTGTCCGCAATTCTATCCCACAAGGCTTTGCAATATCTATTTTTAGAAACTGTGAAAAATGCTATTGTTAGACCTTCATATCTTCTTAGATGAGGCTAAATTTGAGGTCCCATCCCTCCGCACATAATTGTACAGGAGGGATGTAAAGGAAGTCACACCACTATTTGACTAAGAGTATTGGGTACAGAGCTCCTGGATAATGACAGGACAGACCACACAGTACCGGTAATTAGTGCAAGCGGTTGTGGTGGTCCTGCCTTTGTATACCCTGCATGTATAGGTTTATTTCTCTTGCCCTCTACTGCGGTTTTCCACTTTCTGCTAACTCAGACATTACCATGGCTTATTGTGAAACAAATTTTTAGTTGCCGTCAATCAAAACTAATAAGGGGCCGACCATTTAACTTTTGAGGGGGTGGGTGATTTTGAAAATAAATTTCCTGCAAGCCAAAATCTCCACTGAAATCTTTGCTTTTCTATAAAATAAATTCTGTGCGCATGCCAGCGAGCTAAAAAAAATTTCTTGCACAGACCAAATCCCCCCCCCCCCTCAAAAGTCAAATGGTCCACCCCTTAGTCAGGACCTTTTAAATCCTTGATTGATCCTAAAAATCCTAAAAACGTGTTTCACAACGAGCCTTTGAAATGTCTGAGTTCGCAGATCTTTCACAGAAAGTCGAAAACCGCAGTAAAGAGTGATGAGAAAAGAAAATTGAGTATTCAAAAAAGCCTAAAATATATTATGGTGTTAGGGTTTGTCCAGTGCAATGCATAACACTTCACATATCAACACAGAATAGTTAAAATCTATGAAAGCTAACCACAAAAAGAATATATATGTGTGTGTGTTATAGCCTGCTTTTCGTCTTGTTTCATTGGCGGAGTTCCTTTGGTTTCTTACTCGAGGAGAAGACTGGTAAGGGAGTCCACAATGACGTAAGAGCCGATTTCCGCCATGACTGTTGCTGTCGTTTTCTAAAGGAAACTAATATAATTTCTCACAGATTGTGAAAGTTTTACCCTAAACGCCTTCTGAATCGTCATGAAATTTGTATTTTTCTGATCCTAAATGAATGACGACCTTGCGGATGAAACTACAAGACTGATGACTACTCAAGTCGAAACCTCGCCGACAGGGCGGCATAATCGATCCACGGTAAGTTCAGTGGAAAAACGTCCTCCCCCAAGAACATTTTCTATTCTTTTTACTTTCTACTAATCACTTCTACTTATTAACTTGTTCTTCTAAAGTTTAGCATGCTATATTTCCTAAAACAACTCTAAAATACTGCGAGTTTCGATGATCTTGTATCACCCATCTAGTCAATTATATCACGCGACGAATATAGCTCTAATAAAAATGGATTATCATCCAAATGAGACAAATTTCTCACCAAAATGTACATCGTAGAATTCCTTTAAGCATAGAACGTATTCTGTATAGGTTTCAGTCATCTACTTTGTACTAATTCTAATTGTTACAATTGGTGTATATAGTTGTCATTTCACAAATTGACGTAAAAGGACAGCTAATTGGCTTTTTGTAATAAAATAATTCTTTGTGTCTTCTCGCTTGACTTGCTGACTGGTTTGAGATCACACATTTTGATTGCTTTTATTTTTAATTTTTTAAGAAAATGGACTTGTATTAAAAAGAGAACAAACCATATAAAAATAGAGCAAACTGAAATATATTGATTGTGATAATATTGCAGACAATACTTTTTATAATTTCAATGGATATTTTGAAATGGATAATGACATTGCAGTCAAAATTTACAGTAGTTTTCGCATTACTTTACTAAATATGAACTATTACACACTAGCAATGATTTTAGATTTATGGTTATAGTGTTAGCGCTCTATAATAATAATAATTACTGTTGGATATTTTATTTTCAGATTGCAGATAATGATGACGATGCAAATACTGATCGAGAGCTTCGAGACCAGCAACCAGGCTTTCGAAGACAATTAAGTGAAGACAGACGAGCTGGTCTTGAAGATGACACCACTAGCGAAGAAGATGAGGAAGAAATGCTTAAATATGGAGCAAGAAGCGTTTTAATGCTTATTATACCAGTGTCGACATGTATGTTGGTTGTTGTAGCAACTATTTCATCTGTGACATATTATACAGAAAATAATGGAACATACTTGTAAGTACTGTTGGTAGTTGTTACAGAGCGATGCACCTTACCGTGGCCACCTGATTAAAGTTTTGTACAAGTTAAATGATAAAACACAAGATAAAACACTTTTTCTTCTTCACCTTCAGTCGCCATCTTGTCCTTCACACTAACAAACTTGATTCAAGTCTTGCGTGACCGTAAGAAGGCTATTGACCAATCAAATTCTACGTTCATTTTCTGAACGTTGAATAAGCCAATAACCTGGGGTTTGAAGCAGGCTCTCTCTCCCCTTCCTATCCCCAATCCCCCTCCCCTCCCCTCCCCTCCCCTCCCCTCCCCTCCCCTCCCCTCCCCTCTTTCCTTTGAGAGAGCCGCTATGCAGCTAAGAAAAGTGGGCACATTACAATCTTTGTGCCCTTGTGTCTGCCGTTATCTGCCAAAAAGATATCAAAGTTCACCCCCCTTGTCAAATTTCTGGATCCACCCCTGCACTACACTACACTACACTACACTATATTTCAAAAAATGATCATGTGAGCAGAGATGTATGCTAAAATATTTAACGTAGAGATCTGAGTTGGGGTCTCCCTAACTAGTAGGCCACTTGTGTCTGCATGCTAAATACATTGAGACATTAAAAAAGTGGTTTATTTTTTTTACACTTAACAACACTATACTGGGCTAATCAATATATGAAACTAGTTCTGAAGTTGATAATATTGTTGTTATCCTTGCAGAGTATATACCCCATTCCATGAAGAGAATGGAATCAGTAGTGCCCAGAAAGCTGGAGAAGCCATAGCTAATGCTTTTATAGTGATTGGCGTTGTGTTAGTACTCACAATAGTATTAGTAGTCCTGTACAAGTTTAGATGCTATTGTGTAAGTATATTTGCTGACCACAAAATGAACTTTAGTTCTTTTTTTATGTCCAACACTTGTGACTGGTCTTTTAAAACTCAAAAATAAATCTTATAAGCAATAGGCCTTTTGCAACAACAGGTCATGTGACCCTACTCCTTTTAAATTGAACAGCTGTGTCAAAATGAACATCAGAAATGAAAAGAGCACCTCAACATTAGTAAGAAGGCGAAATATCAGCTCATAAAATGTAACACGAGTGAAATGGCATTAAATTAAAAATTCAATATTTTATTAGTATTTGTATGGAAAACCTGCTCTAGATTGCAAGCTTTGCCATCCAGTGGACATTTTCCATACAAATCCTTATAAAATATTGACTTTTATATTTAATGTTATTTCTCCTATGCTCAACATTATGAGCTAAAACTTTGGCTTCTTACTAATATGGAGGTGCTCTTTTCATTTCTGATGTTCATTTTAACACAGCTGTTCGATTTAAAAGGGGTAGGGTCACGTGACCTGTTGTTGCAAAAGGCCTATTTACAAGTGATGATGAACATGGATCAGGACTGTCATGAAGGTGTCACCCAGTATCAATATACAACTGTAGTATTGAATGAATAAGTGATTGACAAACTGATTCATTGATTGATTCATTGATTAACAGATTGATTGATTGACTAACTAATTGATTGATTGATTGACTGATTGATTGATTTGTTCATTGAAGGAAGGAAGCTGTATTTTTCATACAAAATTGTCAGATGTTACTTGCATAAGTTTTTACATGAATTTTCTCTGCCAGATTCACTTTTATCTTACAGTGCGAATCAAAAAACCGTGGACACCTAGAAATATTTTAGAAATCGTTTATTGTTCGTTGAACAACTCACAAACAACTATATCACTGCCAGAAGTTTGACTGATGTGTAGTATGATAAACGTTTTGTATTTTTTTGTAAGTTGTTCAACGAACAATAAACGATTTCTAAAATATTTCTGGCTGCACCCGGTTTTTCGATTCGCACTGTAATAATTTTAGTATGACATGAAAGACACCTAGATATTCCAACAGTATTATGAATTGCTGTGTCCATATTGTTTATGATATTATTTGTTAAATGCATTAAGATCTTATGTGATACTATATGTTTGTAATCAGATCATTTCTGGTTGGTTAGTGGTTTCTTCATTGTTACTGCTATTCTTCTTTGGATACATATATTTCCAGTAAGTACATGCATAACTTTTTAAACTTTCCATCATTGTGCCGCATTACATATTTTTTTACCACCGATTTCATTACTATGCTCTGTCAGACAAAAAAATTGTGAAGCGAAGATGGCGATACTCTTCCATCAATCAAACACAATTTGTCTAGACAACTTATTACATGAACTGTAAACAACGGTGGATGTAAACATAAAACAGGTAGAAATGTTATTTTAAAGAGAAAATTAAGTCAAAAATACTTTTCTTATAATAATTGGCTTATGAAAGACATGAATCTTACTTAGTTTGATACTTAAAATATATCTTAAGGTCCGGTAAAAAAACGATTTTTCATTGAACTGTCATTGACAACTTGTTTGTAAAATGTCTTGACAAATTGTGTTAAATTGACAGAAGAGAATCGCCAACTCCCTTCACAAACTCTGTTGGGCACGTAGTAATGAAATCGGTGGTAAATCCTTATCTAAGCATCTTCACAATAATAAACATTATCATCATCAATATTGCCATGGTCATTATCACTCTCACCATAATAATAATAATAATAATCACCATCATCATTGAAATCACCACCATCATCAGCATCATCACCATTATTAAATACACCACCATTACCACCACACATCATATCATCATCGTCACCATCTGCATATCATAAAGTTTTAGTATCATGATCATTATCAGCTTCATCATCAATATCGCCATTATTCTCTCCATAGTTCTCATAAAAGCTATAATAGTATACTACATGTTATATAAATAAAGTAGTTTCTTTTAAACTATTTTTTATACATTGTACAGTATACCTTAGTGACTTGTATGATTTCCTGGAAACACCTATGCATTCTACTTGTTATTTTGCTTACTTGTCTTTGTTTATATTTACAGAGAGCTATTAAAAGTGTACAATGTTCCAATGGATTACTTCACATTGTCCATCATTCTCTGGAACTTTGGAGTTGTTGGTATGATATGTATTCACTGGAAAGGTCCTCTGCTTCTCCAGCAAGCTTACCTTATTCTTGTCAGTGCACTTATGGTAAGTAATATCCATATTATCACTAGTCAGTGTTTTTATTATGGCCTCCTATTAGAACGATTTCACATAAGCGTTTTTAACATGCAAATATGTTTTGTCGAGTATTTAATATGTAAATGAGCTGTCACCTCGATATCTGAGGCAAGTGCACGCGGGTAGCTTCACGGCTCATTGACTGGGGTACGATTCTCGTTGAAAAAAAGCACTAATGAGCAGAAATTGTCAAAATAGGTGAACTATCTTTTAGTGCGAAATTGCGTAGCCGCTAAAACGAAATTCAATACTTCTTGCACGTAGTTATATCGCATGGAACCGGTATATGTACAATAGTTATAAAAGGTTAGCAATTAGGTGTCAACTCATCTAAGGTGACAACTCATTTGCATATTAAATACTCGACAAAACACATTTGCATGTTAAAACGCTTATGTGAAATCATTCTATTAGAGGGTGACCGCTTAATGGGTGACCGCTTAATAGAGGTAACACTGTAGTTCTAAAAGCTTTGTTTCTTTTGTGTTATAGGCACTTGTTTTTATAAAGTACTTACCAGACTGGACAACATGGGCTATACTGGCAGCAATATCATTGTATGGTAAGTACATTGAAAAGGTTTATGTATTCTACATGTATTACAGTAATTGATTCCAGCCATTTGTATGGGATCATTCACAAGGGTGACCTTCATAGTTATTACTTTGTATAGTTTTTCCTTAAGAATTATCAATGTGTTTTATCTAATAGATCAAAAATGAATGCAAGTGTTGGATCAGGGGATCCAAACACCGAGACACGGATGAAAGCACAAGGCAATAGGTCGAGTGCTTTCATCCCATGAAGCACAAGTTTTTGATTTGACTTCTCAGTCACATTATAATTCATTTGTTTTTGAATAGGCTAAAACATAAAAAATTTATACAGTGTCTTGATCAGTGTCTTGATCAGTGTTTTATCGAGTTTCAAGACCTATATGCACATGACTGAAATGCAAAGTTGTTATTGGTCCCTGAGATGAATTATTAATGAGTTTGAAAAAAGCTGATCAATAGCTGACTATCAAGATATGCTCCTCACCTAATAAGGAATATCTTTAACCTTGAAAAATAATATTGTGCACAACAACAACAAAACTTAAAAAATATCTTGAAACCTGAAAAAATATCATGCAAAGCTGAAAAATATATCCTGCCAAGAAATTGCCCAACCCCCACCAAATATCTACTTGTTTGTCCCTTTTGTCCCTTATGGAGCTTTATTTTGATCCCTTTGTACATGGCAAATCAGGTATATCTTAAAAGTTGGCTATTACTGTTGAATTATGGACTAATATCCAATTATTTTTGTAGATTTATTTGCAGTGTTGTGCCCCAAAGGACCTCTTAAAATATTGGTTCAAACAGCACAAGAAAGAGATGAACCTTTGTTTCCTTCCCTGATCTATTCCTGTAAGAATTATTATCATTTCTTCTCTTGGCTTTTCATCTCTTAGAGAACTCTTCTCTTCTCCTTTCCTATCCTCCCTTCACTTTCCTATGCTTGCCTTCACTTTCCTATGTTGCCTTCACTTTCCTATGCTTGCCTTCACTTTCCTATGCTTGCCTTCACTTTCCTATGTTGCCTTCACTTTATTTCCTTAATTCCCTTCTTCTCCTTTCCTCTCTTATCCCTACCCTTGCTTTCACTTCCTTCCCTTCCCTTCCTTTCCCTTCATTTCATTTCCCATCCTTCTCCTTCCCATTTTTATTCCCTTCATTTCCTTTTCTTTCCTTGTTTTTCCATCCCTCTTGTTTCAATTCACTTCCCTTCTTTTTGTTCTCCTTCCTTTCCCTTCTCCTACATTACTCATCCTTGTTCTACCTTCTACCTTCCCTTGCTTTCACTTCTCTTCTTTCTTGTAATTTGTTGTATACATATAATTATGTGTTGTTATTTCTTCCAGCCACTATGATGTGGACTGTAGGAATGGCAGACACAAACCCAGAGAATCATCCTGCCAGTGAAGCTAACTCTTCAAATCAAATGAATAATTCTACTGAGAGTGGTCCAACTACAGAAGAAGCCCAGAATGCAGTTAGGAACCTAAGTGGCAATGACAATGAAGAGGCCCCACAACAGAACAACATTGATGAAGATGAAGAAAGTAAGACTATTTGTTAATTTATTGAAATGTTATATCAGGGTCTGAATGGGGTCAACTGAGAATTGGCTAAAAAATTAACTGTTAACTAAGAATTCCGTGTCTTTTTAGGATAACTGTTAGCTGATATTAATTTCTTTGTTATAATAAATTTGAAAATTGATATTTGTTTGTTTTTAAAAGAACCGAAAAATTTAACTGATAACTGAGAAAATTGTTAACTGATATTGGGACCCCCCCCCCCCCCCATTCAGACCATGTTATATTGAATATCCATTAATACCTGATAAGCTACATTTATCTTGGAGATTGACAGATAGAATCAGTGCATTCTGTAGTGTGAGTCATTACTACTGAATTCACTGAACTGTTCAGTCTTAAAATGATGTCAGATCGACCTGTCATGGTATTTCAAACTACTCATGCAACTTTTTTGGACTACTGAAATGACCATGTGACATGCAGGATATGCACCGTTGTTCAGCTAAGCTAATAAACTACTGGGGCTGGTTGTACGAAGGGTGGATAAAGTTATCCGCGGATAAAAGTTATCCACTGCATAGGTTTTTTATAGATGTTATCCGCTGGATAAGGATTTATCCGGTGGATAGCACTATTCACCCTTCGTACAACCGGCCCCTGAATGGTACCTACTGAACAATGCTGCATGTCACATGATCATTTTGGTCGCCCAATCAAAATCATGTCTAGTCGTTTGAATATTAAAGTCTAGTCAAATTCTTTTTTTAGACTGTGAACAGTTTAGTGAATTTAGAAGTAATTTGTATTCTATTTGTGCTTGCTGTGTTTTGTATATAATATATCTGTAAATTACTTTTCACAAGTGTATCCAACTTGTAGATAAATGAAAAATTGAATTAATGGATGAATAGGGATGAGTGAACTTGTTAGCTGTAAGTTAGATACTTAATTGTATTGTCTTTGTCTTTGTTTATTTATTAATCATTGATTTGTTTCATTTACAGAGGGTGTCAAGCTTGGTCTTGGTGATTTCATTTTCTACAGTGTTCTTGTTGGTAAAGCATCTTCTTATAAAGACTGGAATACTACCATTGCTTGTTTTGTAGCCATTCTTATTGTAAGTACTTCATCTATATCCTATAGATATCTACACATTTTAAAAAGAATTTGTTATTAATTTTTACTGTATAATATGCATACTGTATATTTAGCCTTGTCACTTGGGGTATAGGTGGGCGTACAGTGGCGTTGATTATTATGGTTTTGACAACCAACCATTGTTATCAGAGCAAAGAAAATTCAAAACATATTTTGTGAAAATGGTTGGCAAATTATCAAATTGGCAAAATACAAAAAAAATAATAATGGCAAAATACTATCACTTGTAGACAATACACTATACATGGTTAACCAAAGGGTTATTCCCTTTAAGAGTATATTCACTATAAAGGATTTTTTTTTATACCAAATGGGTTATATTTATTTATTTACTTATGTTTACCTGAATTTCTGATATATTACTGTAGATGAGATATGATCATCTGGAGTAGTGTAGTCTTCAGAAAGTCTGCTGTTGTTGATGTCTAACGTTTCGACAACCTAAGTTTGTCAAAATGTCAGTCTTCAACAACAGTAGTCTTTCTCAAGACTACACTACCCTGGATGATCATACCTCAACTACATTGATTACACCCGGGATCAGACCTGCATTCACTCTGATATATTACTTATATTCAATAATTCTAATCAGAAGAACTTTACTAATTTCTTTTCGCTAGTTTTCATATAAAATATTCAATTATTGTTTTTTTTTTCAGGGTTTGTGTCTTACTCTACTTCTATTAGCAATTTACAGAAAGGCTCTCCCTGCTCTTCCCATTTCTATCACGTTTGGACTCATTTTCAATTTTGCTACAAGTGCCCTTGTCAAGCCTTTTATGGACAGTCTTTCCAGTAAACAAGCATTTATATGAAGCATGAAGGGGAGATTGTTGGACATTGCTGGAAATAATCCTTGTACATACATGCATCATGTAGTTTATTTCTGATATATGGTGAAAATACTTCTATTAATTAACAGTGTTTTGGTTATTATTTGTCAATATTCACCAGTCACCTTCATTATATCATTTACTACCAAGACAAGAATGCTTTATTATCTATGTTGGGGTAAGTGGTGGGTGATTTTGAGGAGGTGCTGGATAATTCTGCAGCCTTCTGAAGGAGGGGTTTGCTCATGGTGTTCACCCATCCCAGAAGGAGGGGTCATTGGTTGGCCAAATTTGAATCACCCACCACCCCACCATAAATAATGACTGTTCCCTTACTTTCTTTTGTGGAAGAATTTGCACCAATAGTATCGTCCCAAGAGTAATTTAAAATCTTGATAAAATCTTAATAACATAGGAAAGACATAAAGCATTCTGGTATTGCTAGTAAAGATGCCATTATGAAAATAGCTTATTGTGGGTAAATCCCCAGGGGGTTAGGGTTAGGGTAACTCCCTTTGTCCAAGTGGTAGTGGTGTTCGGCGGAGATTTTGAAAATGATACATAAAAGGTACGCACAGATTAAAATAATTGTTAAAGCCTTCAGTTGTTGATTTCAACCCCTAAAAGGTATGGCTGTGTGATGCTCTTGTCAGCCAAGCTTAATTTTTTAGCAACAAAGCAGTAAAAATGACCATTATCGGTACATAGTCACGTAACTGATTTTTGAGCCAGAACCTTAACAGGACCCTAAAAGGTACGCACAGGAAATATTTTTAACCCTAAAAGGTGCACCAATCACATCTACACTTGGACAAAGGGAGTACTGCCCATGGGTAAATCACAGAAACACGTCTGTGAACAGTGCAAAGCTTTATATTATAGATAGCTTTTCAGTTTGTTGCAAGTTAAATAGATAACCACACACTGTACAATTTGTAGAATGATACCATCATGAAAATGCTCTCTTTAGATAAGACAAACAAGTGAATAGCAATGTATATTCGCAGAGTAAACTGTTACAAATTCACAATTATTGTGAAATATCTTAATTTCTTTTTTAAGCTTTTTTGAGTTTTCTTTACATGGGACAATATAGGAACAATATGGGGTGTTCTTGTAAAAACTGGGGTCTTTTTTGATGTTGCAAAATATTTGTATTCTAATATGTTTGATTAGTGTGACACATGCTGTACAAGATAATAATGAAGTGCCTAGAATTATTGCTTTTTTATGTTTACTGTCTTGTATTTTTTGTCTATACTAATGACTTTGTTTTGGTAAATTATACAGAGAACAAACACTAAAAGTGTGCATCATAAATAGTACCAAATAGTGAAATGGGACAATCGGGGCACAAAATCGAAACATCCCTTAGTCTTTCCAAACTAAGGGGGCCAACGGAAATGCAGCTTTCAACTTGGTGCTGTATTACTGGAAATTTAATGCTAATTTTATTGTATAAATAGTACTATTAGTACTTAATAGTGTTAAGTTTGGTGCGCTTTTAGTGTTTGTACTCTAATGAAAACTGATATTTTATTTAAAATCAATACAGTGCAAGTAATGGTTGTATAATTTCATTTTAATAAATATAAACTGTGCATAGTTGTTATTAGTCTAGCCATTCTTTCATGTATATACAAGTTTTAGGGGATATTGCTGCACCATCATGACACTTGTCAACAACCTGAAAACACACAAAACAATAGTCTACATGTTATAGCCCCTTGCATGATTACAGGACCAGAAAAGATCTAGCCTGCAACACATCCAAACTTAACTTAACCGAGAAAAAGTCCAGATGTGACGCAGGCTAGAAATGATCAGACACCAATGTGTAAGATGTGTTTTTCACTGCCATCAATCAAAGTAACTAATGTAGTATTATAATTTTTGGTTGATGGCAATGTAAAATGACTTTTTGATGTTGGCATTTTAAAGTCAGTGGTTGTGCAATTATGAAAGGCACTGCTGTATGATTTGAAGTACAGTTTTGTTTTTTCAACAACTTTTTGAGATTTTCAGGAAATATAATATGTCTGTTCCAGATAAGAGTGAAATATCATCCTAAATCAATAAGACAGAATTAGAAAAAAACCTTCTGGCTTCATTAATCATACTTATACTAGAGTGAAAACATTATATCAATGAAATAAGATCAAATTGCTACTGTGTAATAGTTCGTATTTAGCAACTATTAGTCACTATAAAAGACAAGTAAAGTTGTAATGAGGTTTTGTTTCCTTTTGTATTTGATGTTTCCGGTTGAGTGATAGTGACTAAATAGAAACTATAAGTTAGTACTGGTACCTATTTTGTTTCAATTTAATGGTTTTAGTGTTTTCGCTCTATACAGCATTACTTACTGGACAAACTCCACAAGGTGTTCTCATGAGTCCAGTTGAGGGGATGACTGGAAATAATGCTCGATATAATGTCCTCTGACCAGACGAACTGGACTTGTTATCAACAACAAATGTAGTCTCAGCTTTACCGTCATATATCAATGTGTTGAGAATAGTTTCAATATCTTGAACGGAAAGCTGAACCTGTACAAAACAATTTAAAGAGTTGAAACATGATCATAGTGAATAAATTATCATAAATCTAACATCATTGTAAAACTTTTGTAATCTTTATGATACACCATTTTCAATAATGTTCATCAAATGTGAAAAGCCTACAAGCTAGTGGAGCAGAGGATATGTTCAGAAACTAAATGTACATTTGGCACTGTTAAAATTTGTCTAACATAGTCATTTCTCTATAACACTTCAGTGTTTTTTTAATAAATAGTGGCCATAAAATCTCAGGTTACCCAAAGTTAATGCTTGAACTTTTTTTGGCCTTTTTTTTCCCAGAACAAAATGACATAAATTTTATACCACTAAAAAATAATACACAAAAACAGGTCTAGAACAGGTTCCCATTTAAATCTGTACTTTCCCATTTAAATCTGTACTTATGCAAATTGTGTTGATGTGTGCTAAACACACAGATCAACCAATCGGAGTGAACTTCTCTGACTGGTTGATCTGTGTTTAGCACACATCAACAAAATTTGAATAAGTACAGATTTAAATGGAAAAATACACTAGATTTAATGGGAACCTATTCTAGTCAACACTTGAACGAGTGTTTTTTTCTTTTTGAATCCTTGACAGTAAACACATGACAGAAATAATAGTCACCAGCTTAATCAGGAAACATACTCTAAATCGAAATATGGCGGCCAATTTGAATAACAATTCTTCTTGACACACATGTGAAAACTCTAATTGTTTTCCTAGTGAACAAGAGGCTAGACAGTCGAGAACAATAAGAGTACGCCATATTTCAAATTGGTCTATATCATTGTTTTTTTTTTTACCTTACTTATGCCAAGTTTTGATATGTATTTCCAGACGTCTTCAGATGTGCTATATGATGAATTCTTTCTTGCTAGTGGGTCATCATGAAGTTTTTCTGCTTGATGATACTAGAAGTAAAGTCACAACAACTTTAAGTTAATCCTGTTAACTCACAATAAGATACCACTGATTCACTTGCAATTACACCTTTCCTGAATTCACGTGACGAGGGGGCATGGGGGACCCCCAAATACCTCAATACCATGCCAAAAAATTGAAAATACTGCAAATTCAACTACAATACACATGTAATACACGCCAAAGAATGCTTTTCAACTAAATATGGAAGAAATGAAATAAAACTAGACTATTGAGTGGTTAACATTTGAGACTTATAAGAACACGTCATCATGGCAAGAGAAGAGGTAACACAAGTTTTAGATATTCGGCCATACCTAAATACTGTGATTAATTTTCATACACCATGGCTTAAAAACAAAAATACTGTATATCTCTGACTTTGGGAATAAATATTTAACTCAATAAAAAACTGGCCGATTACCGTGATACCACAATCCCCCACTCCCACCTCCATGACTGATTCACAAAACAATAGAGTCAAGTTGAGGCTGGAGTCAATGAGTCTATACTTTCACTGCAAATGAATCTATACTTTCACTGCATTTTATCAACCCCAGCCTCAACATGAATCTATTTTTTTCTTTTCAGTGAAGATAACTTAGGAAAGGTCTATTTACTGATTGATTGACTGACTAGATGAATGAATGACTCATTGTCTCCCCTCTTGCTCCAATCCCCACTCATCATGTCTCTTCTCATAAATTCTCAGCCAAAACTTCATCATTTCCACTGAGTTTTCGCAAAAAAATAGGGACTGTTTGGCAGCAACAAGAAAAAAAAAACAATTTCTCTTTCTTTCCCTTCTCTATTCAGTTACACTTATACTTGAATACCAGTATTCTCTACTTGTACAATAACCATAATGCCTTCTGTTTTGGGGGGTATTTATTGTCATTCAAATTCAAAATTCCTCCTTTCCCTCCCCTCCCTCCCCTCCCCCACCAAAAAAAAGCATTATGGTCATGTGAAAGTAGAGAATATGAAATATATAGCATTATCTTATTACCTTTTGTTCCAAGAACTTAAAACATTGCTGATTAAGAACCTCAACAAACTCCGACTCAAAGTCTTGGTCACTGTACCAGGCCCCACCAGTCACTGATATATCTGGCTCCAGTGTGAATAACATGTAGACCTTCTTTCTTGATGCCTGACACCATCATCAACAAACAAATCAATATGATTTTAATTATTAACTTTAATAATAATGATTCAGTCTGTTTTTCTGATAATCAATCTTGACTAAGATAGCTTAGTGCTGCATAAAAGCAGGTTGGATCTAAGGGTTTCCCTTCACCCCCTAGTGCCGCAATTACCCCTATTTTATTTAAGACATTTAGGGACCGGACACCCCTAACACCTTAAGAGCCCTTCATTTACAATTGGGACACCCCCTGACAAATATCTGGATCCACCCCTGAAAAGTATTGCTATTTTTACATCTCTTGTGAAATTCATATTAATTGGGCTGAGGTAACTTCATGTAACAGTGTATTCAAAAAGTGAACTGTTGGCCAATAAAAACTACTAGGAGACACATTAAACAATGCCCATTATATATAACACTTACAGCAACTGAGTTGATAGCTTTGATCAACTTCTTGCTTTCTAAGTTCTTCAATATTTTGTTGAGTTGTCTCATTTGTAAGTTGCACTTGTATCTGATATCACGTATCCATATACCTAGGGTTGAAAACATGATATTAAAGTGCCTATAAACCCTGGATGTTTGCTATTTCTATTAAAAGTACTGGTCCTAAATAACAATTTTCCAGAAGAATAAAATACTGAGATAATAATAATAATAATAATAATTAGCTAGGGTAGTTACAACTGTTTTATTTTATTTATTCATTGTTATTATTTCGAGGGGCATGTGTTTGTTATCTTAAGATATCAAGTGTTAATCTCTTTATTAAATAAAGTATGCTATTCTATTATATATGCTTAGATAGGAACACCACAAAAACTCCATGACAAGAGAGAGAACACATCAAACAAATTTGACTAAAGAATAATTTTTGCTCAAGCCAAGATTCAAACAAGGACCACTAGCTCAGTCGTGTGTTTAAATATTAGATATAATTTAACTGCAGCCAGTGTTTTTTGTTGGTGTGTCTATTTGTTGCATAATTTTTGCAAGTTGTAGTCAAATTCTAAAGAATATACTATTGATCTGAGACTCAAGCAATTAAAACATAAAATCAGCATAGTGAGAGAAAACATAAAAGATTTCAATCCTACCTTTATTGCCAGCCTCCTCAATAATTTGATAAACCACTTTCTCTTCTACATCAAAACCTTTTGTTTTCCTGTTGAAACACAAATAAGTGTTATCTTAAGAGGTATGCAAAACAATTTGGAATTTTGTTACTTTAACAAGAACTTAATACAAACAAAACTTCGTACTGGAGTGCAAACATTTAAACCATGAAAACTATAAAATAGAAACTGTGTCTTCTTGGACTCCAAAATGCGAAACAAACCCTGGACGTAACCCCCCTAAGTGACTAGCTTATACCAATAAGTACTAATAAGTTAGTTCTAAACCTCCAACAGTCCAAAAATATTGTTAAGCGTATCTCAACATATTTCACATGGAACATTGCACTTTATATAAATTCCATAACAGCTTTCAATCATCACCAAAATTATAAATACATAATAGTTTTTATTTAGTAGCTACATTATTGGACAAAAATTTTCACTTGACAAAATGTGATTTTTAAGTAAAAACTGCACACTTGTAAACATATTTTGATCTATAAAATCCTCCACTCTAAATCAATGTTACATGACAGCTCAAGCATCAAACCCAACCATACAAACATTGACCAGGGGGGAGAGGGGGAGGGTAGTTTGATGCGAATACTGATGACCAAATTTGTCAAGTATTTTTGTCCAAGATTGTAGTCAGTCTCTGCCATTTTACCAGAAATTTATCATAAAAAAGTAAAGTTTAGTAAAGTCAACATTTTTATGGTGTTACAAATTTCATTATATAGACCTAATCAGCTAACCCGTTGCTACGTTTCCACCTAATTCAAATCTTTTGGGAATAAGATTCTTTGTCTTAACATATTTGGAACAAAAGTCTTTATACCCAAAGGTTTTACAGTGCGAATCAAAAAAACCGTGGGCACCCAGAAATATTTTAGAAATCGTTTATTGTTCCTGGAACAACTCACAAACAACTCTAGCTATAAAAAGTTTATCATACTACACATCAGTCAAACTTCTTGCAGTGATATAGTTGTTTGTGAGTTGTTCAACGAATAATAAACTATTTCTAAAATATTTCTAGGTGCCCACCATTTTTTGATTCCCACTGTAAATTGGGTGGAAACGTACATAGCAACGCATTAGCCGATTAGGTTTATTACTTATCATTTATATCAAACACTGACGCAGCCTATACTAGTTTACTTGCTAGTTTCCATTGGTAAATTTTAATGACTTACTGGGTTGCCTGAGCATCTTTGTATCTGTACAACAGCTGAGAGCCACTTTTAAGAAGTTCAATTCTACCCTACAGAAATTAAAACATTATGGAATTTATGATTGGCACTTTAGAACTATACCAAGTAGGGTGGACTGGGGATATTATATGACCCATGACATCATGATTGACATCACATGGGTTTTTAATTAATTGATACTTACAGTGGTGGTGAATGGTATCCCCAAAAAAATAAAATTCTCTGAAAAGTCTAGATCAATCTCGAGCCCAGCGTCACGTCTGGCTTTTTGTCAGCGGTCTTATGGCGCCCGACATTAGACTCTGGGGGAACGGAATTTTCAGCTCCGATTTTGGAGTTCCGGTTTCTATTGCGCATGCTTAGTTAATATTACAATGATCTGTGGGATTGGGCATCCTGTGTTACTTAGTACGTTATGACATTCAAAATATTATTGACCTAGTAGCATTTTAAATATTTTCTAAGCCAAAATATAAACATTTTCCTCACTAATGAAACATTTAAAGTTTAGGAAGGTTTTTTAACGGCCATCAGGATTTATAATGATATAAAAACGCGTCTAAATCTTCTTCAATTCAGATCGCTTTAACCGTCGATTTATTTATAGTTTTCCAACGGTTATTAGTTTGCTTTCGTGGTACGATTGACCTTTAGTAAATAACTGGATGCCAGAGGTCTGAGGATTGCCAAGGTTTAGAATAGTTTAAAGAAGTATTTTGTGTGTATTCTAATTTTCTTCGCGACTCGATAATCATCGCTTAGCGGCGATACAATATCTCTTCGCTTCGCGACTCGTAAACGACGATATTTAATATTCTATCTAGTATTAAAGAACCGTTGACGTCGTATTGCATGTAATCGTAAAATTTACATTTTGAATGTACATTTGTTTACATGATGGACCAATCAGAGCTTTTACTTCGTCTGTTTCCGGTTCGACCATTGTATTTTCAAGGGCCAATCAGCATAAGCAGAGAATTCCGGTCCCCCAGAGTCTTACGTTACTCGGCTGGCCAAGAGGAACGAAGGCTCGGGGTTCGAGATTGAGTCTAGATTTTAAGAAAACGAAAATATCGGTCTCAGATTTAAAACGTACATCTTGGCGTCTCGGATTTACCTTTCACAATCCCTACTTAAATATTTCATAGATATTGACTAGGGAAATTCAGTAACGATTCCCTGTATTTCGAAGACAATAATTTCAAATGTGCAAATAAAACGAATTATGCATATCCAAAACGAATTAATCAATTATAATCACAATAAAGAGATGACTAAAGGACTGAAAATGATTACAAATGATATACCACAGGAAGCCCAAGACATGAAAATACTTTCTCAAACATCGACAAAAACACATTATCACAACATTATCAACAAACTAGGATTAAATAACACCAAAATGTTCATTTATACATTGTTGTACGTGTTTTTTATCTAATTTTGATAGATAAAATACTATAATTAAGTCAAAATGTTACTACAAGGAACTTACGATGGAAAGAAGTCTGTTAATGGCGGTGACGCGTTGTTGAGGAGGAATGGCTGGCATATCTTGCTGTATCAATTGATCTGATATACCTTTAGAACTAGTTTTACACAGTTCACATATTCTTTCCTCGAGGTCCACGGCTCCTACAGCTTCTTGCTTGATAACGATGTCTGCGACCGCCATCTTGGATGTTGACACCCGGCTGGGGACTGGACACTTATGAGGTCACATGACCCAGCTCAGGGCTGGTGTCCGTGGAAACCTCTCGGTAGCCTGTGTAAAGCCGTCCCCACCCCTCCTCCCTACGTGGAGAAACAGGGAGGGTGGGGGCGGCTGTACACAGGCTACCTCTCGGAAAAGTTCCTCGATATAATACATACTTTGGTTGGGTTTTTCGTAATATTTGCTCGTGTAAAACGGTTCCGATGGTATGGCTTTCAAACCAGTTTTCTAAAACGACAAATATTAATACTTTATTACTGCGGTTTTCGACTTTCTGCGAACTCAGACATTTCAACGGCTCGTTGTGAAATACGTTTTTAGCTGCCGTCAATCAAGGATTTAAAAGGTACCGACTAATAATTAGTTTAGTGACGGCAGCTAAAAACGTGTTTCACATTAAGCCGGCCGTGGCAAGGTCTGAGTTCGCAGAAAGTGGAAAACCGCAGTAACTGATTTATTCTATGTGAAGTTTTATTCATGTGAAATTCAACGTCTAAACAGAGTCTTAGTCAGCAATCAGTAATACTGCGCGCGAATCTCGTAGAGGAGTAGAGATCCACCCATAAACCTAAACCTAAACCAATGCATGAAATATCTTCGTGTGCACTGATAAGCTTATTATTGCAGAGACATGTTTTTCAAGAGATGTTCTGCAGTAGCTACAACCATTGACGCCATGAATATTTAAAATTGAATAAGAAACAAGCGAGCTTGTAAGAACCTTGTACAAGGTTTTTGTTTGATCTCAAAAAATATATACACCGCAGCTACAGTCTACACTCTAACAGTCCGGGAAGGTCCCCTTTTTTGAGGACCCCTTCAATGTTATTGTAAACACGAGCCTTTGTCCAATCAGAATTGAGGGATTTGGTAGTCATGGTAACTGGACCAGAAATGTAGTTGAATTCAAAATGGCGGATTCTCGGGTGAAAGGCAGAGCGATTTCTGGATTTAAAAAGCGTCTAAGTATGATTTTTACGTTCAATTTACAGTGTCTAAATGGTTTGGAAAAAGAATATAACCAATTAGGCACGCTAATGACCTTTTATGTCAAATTATTACCACTTCAAAACGAGGAAAATGCAACTGATAAATCGAATACAAATTGTGGTAAGGCAATGCCTTAGTTCTCTAATTATTTGTAATATAGTCAATGTTTTGAACGAAAAAACACAATACCTTAGTAGAAGTGTTTTATTTCAGTGTTTTTCGATACAGTCGGATATGAAATTTGTCAAACTTTTCCAGCTGTGACTTTCAATCGTGGAATGATATTTTGACCTCTAATTACTTATTCTTGTTTCGCTACAGCGGATTTAGTATGATCTTTGGTTCACGGGATGATAATTTCATAAATTGGAGCTATGTTATAAGCCAGGATTAATAAATAAGTTCAAAAGTTTTAAATAAGTTTAATGAATGCAGTCCATAAGCTGAACAGCAATCAAAGCATTACCACATGAATGAAGATGAATCTAGCTATTCGAATTATAAATATGTACAATATTATTGTTATTTTGATTAATCTTTATTCCACCAGTGCAGCTTAGAGTTTCTAGATTATATTCAGACTCAGTAAAGATTGGTTGATGTTTGATTAAAATTATTAAATATACACTTGACTCATTTTAATGAGTTAAAACTGTAACTTTATGCATGGAAACTATTTTGTGTAACTGATGATAACACTTACATGTGATTACTTCACTGACTACATAAAAATGCATGTAAATGCACGTTGCTGTTTTAATACCCCTTTCTGTTAAAGTAAGGCCTGGAATCTCACATGTGCCAGATTAGATTTATTATATCAAATCAAAGTAGGTGGCCTATTAAAAATTATCAATTGTTTTCAATGCATTCGGCACAAAGAATTCTACTCCCAAGAGGTCTGAATGGGACAAGCTGATGAGGTCTATAGTAATATAGATGTAATATGATGTTAAGTCTGCAAAGCAGCTCTTGAGGATTGGAGAGATGTCATAAAATGCCCACACTTTAATATCACTGAGGGATGTTGCAATTAATGCCTGATGAGTGTGGCCATTTTATAACTATATATGAAACAGACTTGTTGCAATTAAAACAATGAAATAACTCTAAATTCTTACATCTATATCACTATCAGTATCTCTATATAATAAGCACAAGCGAAGATGATAGACGTTTAAATGATAAACACCTATATTTCAACCATGTTGAATGGCCTTCAGGGTATGACAAGAATACAATGTGTTGAAAACAAACAAAACCTATCTATCATCATCTCTATATATACATGCCTGTATATATGATACAATCAAATTTCTTAATTATAAATAGTGGTTAATTATTCTCTTTAAGAGTGCATGCCATATAAATCTTGAAAAGTGGGACAGTGCGAAGAACAATAGTCACATAATTAGCCACCTTTATATGAAAAATCATTTCATGCCCAAGTTAAAATTTGAGTTGATGACTATAAAAGAGTTGATCACTAAATTTTACATATTAGGTGCTACATAGTTAGAAAGTATTTCATGGACATATGGCATTGCACTCTACATGTATTACTGTATTAAAAATGTTTTTGTTTACTTATAAAGGCTATTCTTATAACTCCAAAACATATTTGGACTAACAAATCGAGCAACAACTGGGTTTTTAAAAGGCTAAGCCGACCTCCATTGGAATTTTGAAAATAGTTAATTTTAAAATGTCAAAGATGCAATCACACATTCATTCCTTATTTGTTACATGGCCTAGCGTGACGGAACAATATTTTAAAATGAGAGGCTAGCACTCCCCCCCCCCCCTATGTACTAGTTCTTTCTGTTTTTGACGTTCTGTGCAACCTAATAAAATTGAATCAAATAGGAAAGAACTATTAGTAATGATGTGTATTATTCATTCATGATCAAGAAATATTTCCATATATTATTTTGACCAGATAGCAATATCCCATCATTATTGTTGTCATCATTGTCATTATTATAATTTATCATCATCATCATCATTATTATTATTGTTATTAGCTATGAATCTATACATGCAATTATGAAAAAAATATCCCAAAGAAACATTTTCACATGTAATAGGGAAAACATAACAGTGTGTAACAATGATGGATAAAAAATGATGAGTATAAAAATGTTTGTTTTGGTTGTCAATCCATTGAAAACTACTATACACAATCACTTACCTCAGCAGTTTATGCTGCTCCATAAAATATTTCCTAAACAATAAAGGGAAATCGAATTATTTTAATGAGTAAAAAACAAATGATAAACAAAATAAAGCAAATAGTTGCTGTATTAAATACATGCTTGAAAATGTATATAAAGTTTCATAATTTACATTGCATTTTAATTTGTTTTATAGCTAGGAATAAATCTCTAAAGCAGGAGGAATGATTGCTAATAATAATAATATTTTTTTGGCATTTTCCTAGGAAGAAGGATTGAGTCTTTTTAACACGAAGCATACAGCAATATGACCACTACTTTTATTCAATATAGAGCGGTTTTCGTATGAGTTTTGGTTTGTTATGGTTTTCGTACTGAAGCTGTACACTGAGTTAACTCTTAATACGATGGACAGTTTCCAACTCATACGAAAACTACTAAGTTTACTAGTTCTTATTAAAAAGTTATATGCTTGCACTTTGACAGGAAATGCTTAAGATTATACCTCGAACGTCCTAGCTTTATTCTGAGACTGACACAATATCACTTTAGACCGTTCGACAAGAGTATATAGCTACGAGTGAGTTTCAGAGCAAGGTGACAAGCATGAATATAGCGGTGTGGTATAAACAAATCCCGTGCCGTTAAGAAATACCCCGTGCCGTTAAACCAAACTTCGCTCAACAAATCCTCACACATTCAAGATGCCATAGTATTTTTTTAAAAGCTCAAAAAAAATTATTAGTGTACGAAAGAATATTTCAAACTCACCTGAATGGATGTTTTCATAGCCAAAGAACGGTCAACTATGATTGGAATGTGCAAATTTTTTCGGGTTTTAAAGCTGTGACTATTAAAATATCAGTGTTGCTCGAAGAAAGAATCTCAAATACTTGCTATCTAGCCAGGAATTATGGTCAAAAGGCACAAAAAACAAACGAAAAAAGCCTCGGACGCGAGTTTGAGTGTTTTCGGTTCATGGGCATCCTGTGGTACACTGTTGTGTAATCGATAGGGTCCCCAAAAAAGGGGACCTTCCCGGACTGTCTAAAGCCTGCAAAGGATGTCGGACTAAATTTGTGATTCATTGGACGTTTTTTAAAGAAATATCTATATCTATATCTACAACAACAACAGCTTGTTATGGTCATATAACACAAACACGTACAACCAAAATATGCTAAGATTAAATCGATAAACAAGAGACGAAATACCAACATCCTTTGCAGGCTTTAGAGTGTGGACTGTAGTTTTGACTGCGACAACGATTTTTGAAAATATATAGGTCTATATTGCAATTTGATTGGATGGCCCCGGTTTCAGAAGTCGCACTGTAAACTAAAGTAACTAAAGTAATATGATGAGTTACTTCCTCAACTTCATCTTCTTCCAGAGTGTTGCTTCAAATTTCAATTAGGCTATCGCATTTTTAATCCGCACCTCCCCCCCCCCCCCCCCCTGTTGAGGACATGTGGAAATCCAAGGGGGTAGGGGCACTAAATCACCTATGGAAATCCAGAGGGGTAGGGAGGTTTCCCTCATAGAAATCTTAGAAACATAGGAAAATCCAAGGGAGTAGGGGTATCAAAACATGGAAATCTATGGAAATCCTAGGGAGGGGGGTCATGATAAAACACATGTTCTCAACAGGGGGAGTGCGGATAAAAAATGCAATAGCCATTAAGATGAAAGTTGTTTCTTGTTTGACAACCAGAGCGCGTATTTTGATTATACTGAAAAAAGTGACTAATAATAAAACCAAAGTTCCACAGGAGCTTGCAACTAACCATTTGACCCAGGCAGATATTCCTTGACTACCATTGTAAAGTTCCATAGTAAATTGTGAAGTGATAAAAGTAGTTGAAGTTGGCGGTGTAGAATGTAAACGTACTGTAATAGAAGAAACAGAAGAAGTCGGGGTTGAAATCAGCCGCGTTGGTGATGAACAAGAACTAGTTACATTAATTTGAAGTTCGAAGATGCAGTTGCAATTCAGTAGCGGGTTGTTTCTTAATCGAAAAATCGAAAATTACTTTAGGGGATCGCGCCTTTTCCTCCGCCGCACCTGCCCTTTGGAATGCTCTGCCGCTAGATATTAGAAACGTTAACCTAAATATTGACTCGTTCAAGAAGAACCTGAAGACACACTTATTTACAAGGGCGTTCCTGCATTAGTTTTCTTTTCATTAGTATTATTTAATTAGTCACTCTTTGTATAATATATTACCATAAATTTTATTGTAAATAGTTATAGCGCATCTGAATATGTATATAGATTTGTGCGCTCTATAAATTATTAAATTATTATAAAATTATTATTATTAAATCCATCCAAATGATTTGCTTGTTTACACCATGATCCAACGATTCACAAGTTAAGTTGTTCTTTTGAAGTATTATGTAGACGATTTTTGAATGACTTGAACTTGGTAAAGAGGGAATTGAAGTTAACTGTTCTGAAGAACAATCCATGATGAGTTCATCGTCTATTTCGAAACATTTGCATATCCCACATGAATCACCGAGAGTAAAAGTAATGATAGAGAATAAAATCAGTACAACGAACATCTTGATGTTTAGTAGCTCAGTGCTGAATCATTGAAATTGGATAGGCGCTCTATCCGGTTTGAACCAAACAGAGATATCGTATTACACATGGACTCAAGGTTGAAACACCCCTTTGGTGCCTTCATGACTTGGTCTTGTAGCCTGCGTCACATCCGGAATGTTTCTCGGTTAAGTCCGAGAAAAAGTCCGGATGTGACGCAGGCTAGGGTCTTGTTGAGGAAGAGAGGGTAGGAGCGGCCAGCAACGCAGGCTAATAATGGCGCGCCAGAAAACATTTTATGATGTCTCTCAACGTACGCGCACTATTTGTTTATTTTCAAATCACCTCGAGATAGCAGTCAAATCACTCATTTAGTGAAACAATGCATCCTGGTCAAATCAACTTTCAAAGATGCGACCTCTAAGGCTTATGGGTATTTGTTTTGTGATTTCAAACGAAGCATTTTGCCTGAGAACTAGCCTGAGTATCCAACCTCGTTCCCAGGGCTCCCTCCCTTCGCTTTTGCCTGAGTATCACCCCCTCCCCTCCCCAGAGGACCTGATGCTCAGGCTACCTGAGAACCACTCGCGCCTGCGGCTCGTGTTTGCACTGACCACATCTCGGTTTACATTAGACTATACAAACACAGTAAATGTGTTTTATTTGTTAAATGTGAAATTCAATGCTTGATTCGAAATATAACTGCCGACCACCCCATCTACTTTTTGTTACTGTGAATCCCTACCCCCCCCCCCCCCCCCCCCCCCCATCACCCCCCATAATCATTGCCAAAATGTTTGTTAAGTTAATACATACTTTATTAGTCCTGATGCAAAGAAAGGAATATTGTGTGGTTATAACAAGTTATTCATGTATTTGTGATTCCAGTTTAAACTAAGTTTAGGTCTATTCAGATTTAAGGTTTTCGTAAACTTTTCGTGTCGCTTTTTCCGACTTTCCAAACACAGCCAGGTGAGCAATAGATAGATTATTAACATCAGCAATAGAGAGAGCTACCACTCTAACCTCTCCCTCACTATTAATGCTATTAATCCTCTTGAGGAGAGCTTCAGAAGATGTTTTAAACTGTCCATCTGCTAGGTATATAGACACATGATATCCTAGCCGTGCCATGGTTGGAGCGAGCAGTAACTGCGGAGTGGTACCGTTGATTCGTGGGTTGACGTCGATGACAAACTGCTCATTTTTACTGGTGAGAATATCAATACCCACAATCCCGAAGTATCCATGCTTGTGTAGGTACTCTTTGACAGGGATTATTGTCTTGTAGAGCAAGTCCTTTAACCTGGCCTGCTCATCCCAGTCTACTATCCCGCCGCCCCATATTAGCCCTTCACCAATAATCTGCGTTGTCACGCCAAGCCAGTGGATATCACCTGTTCTGAAAAGGTAAAACTGCAAGCAGTAATTGCCGGTAATGTTTTCTATAATCTCAGTAATAACAGGCGCCTTTGCCGACTTGAGATTGTCGTCCATATCTTTCAAGACATTATCCATTTCAGTCTGGGTGTCGACTTTATAAGTTCCTTTCGTTCCCTTTCCATGCGCTGCTTTGACCATACAAGGGAGCGTGTAATCATCCATGGACATGTGTTTGGGGTACGTGGTACCCATATAAGGAATACACTGTTTGGACAACAACCAGTAGTGCACGTACGGGTCAACAGCGTGCTTACCCGCGGGTACGTTTTGGTGCGGGAAGGAGACGACAATCGGGCCTTTCTCATTATTCACTTCAGCAGTTGATTTTAAAATTGGTTTTACGTAGCCAGGAACCCATTTTTCCCATTGCTCCTCTAGGGCGAGGCTTGGGTGCCCATTTAAAAGTATAGGCACATTGTTCCCAGCGACGGGGCACGCCCTAAGTGGTAGCAGGTACTCGTTGTAGAATGAGGACGGCGGAGGGAAGTCGTAGATTAGAAACTTCTCGTCGTTAACAAAAGAAAGGTTTCTGTTGGAGCTTGAAGGAAACTCAAGAAGAATTGATCCACCTGGGGGTAGGTCTTGGCTGACTAAACTTGTTAACGTTACGATGGTTTCTGATTGCTCATTGCTCATTGGTTCAATATGTTCCATAGTTACCAATGAAATGATTCCTTTAAAATAAATAAAACAATAGGTAAGTTAACATCATCGATATTGAGAATACAATTTGTGTACGTATCAGAAATACCGTATGCAATCTTGAAAACAATGCTATTACCATATATGGTATTGTAGGTGAGAAGTAACAGATGACTTTGATTATCTTTATTTTTAACAGGTTGAGATTGCAACAGAACAATAGGCATCTCTTTGATACGATATGATGATAATCGTCGTGGAATTAAGTCCGGTAAACACGAGGGAGCTTGCTCCCGCAACACGCTCCCACAACATGCTCCCGGAGCAAAGCTCCCTCGTGTGTACCAACGAAAAAATTGTTGCGCAACAAACATTTTGCTCTCGGGTTTTGCTCCCTCATATTAAACTGGTTAAATGTGAGGGAGCAAGCTCCAGGAGCAAATCTGTTGCAGGAGCGTGTTTCACGTCCCTGTTGTGTATTAAATCTTTTCTGCTTCGCAACAACCTGTCTACAGTTAGCCAATCAAATTGTTGGATTTAAACTAGTTCCCATGCTCCGGTCGTGTTGTTTGCATCGTTTCGCTCCCTCGTTTCCCTCGTGTGTACTGGTCTTGCAAAATGATCCAGGATCACCCAGGAGCATGTTGCGGGAGCAAGCTCCCTCGTGTACCGGCCTTTATAGAAGCCCGAAAAAAGTCATGCATGGGTCATGGGTTGAAATAGACCAAGCCGGCTAACGCATTGCTATGTACGTTTTGACCCAATTCAAATAAACCCGAATTAACCCCCTGGCAATAAAAACTTTTCTTTCGAACATTTTCCACGTGACATTGAATTATACACCTATTTCAAAAATCGTTGTCGCAATCAAAGCTACAGTCCACACTCTGAAGCCTGCAAAGGATATCGGTATTTCTTCTCTTGTTATCGATTTATTCATAGCATATTTTGGTTGTATGTGTTTGTGTTAAATGACCAAAGAACAAATAATCTTATTCTTTGAATTGGGCCACAACGTACATAGCAACGCGTAAGCCGATTTTGTCTATCCCTTTGAAGTTCCGAACTTTGTTCGTATTTTTTCTTTTCATAACCGCGTAACAGACCAATATATATATCTGAGTATACATTGATATACCGATTAGCGCAATATTCAATGTTCTTTTCTACATCATCTGTATCACCATCGGTCAGAGCATTTCCTTTTACAGCGCGACGCGCAAAAGTATGACCACATTTAATGTATTCGCATTCTTCTCTGCACGGCAGTTTGTACTTTAAACAGACACATTTGATGTGAAGTTGTCTGATTTTACCGAATAAGGCGTGTAAAAACTCGTTTCGCAGCATAAAGTCCGTTCATAGAAGTATGCGAATATATTAAAAGTGGTCATACTTTTGCCGCGTCGCGCTGTAAGCAGTTTTTTAATAACATATTATTCATCAGCCAACAACAGATTCAATATATTGTAAGGTTTTTTTAAAGATGTTTTTAAGAAGTGTAATTTAAAGTCATTGGCATAGTAAAGCATCAGTTTAAAAGCTTCATTTGCTAACAATCCCAAAATTGAATAGCGAATTTGATTGTGAGATAACAAAAGCTTTATATCTTTGTTAAAAATCACTTATTGTGCAAAAAAGAAATGATTATTTCTAAACGTTGTTTGCAAGGGATGACTGGGGTATTTGTATAGGGAAAACAAAACACTGGTGCTCTATAAAGCCACTATAGCGACATAAGCGAATCGGCCTATCGTCCACACGAATCCAGTGAATCCGGTCACCGAAACCGCATACTTTTGAATAGGAAACGATCAACAGGATTCGTGTGGACGCAAATATTTCTATGCGGTTTCAGCCGGATCGGATTCGTGTAAACGGGGCCTTAGTCTGCGTGTGTTGCTTATGCTTATGTCGCTATCCACCATGGTTTAGCCGTGTTTACCAAGTTTTAGTTTACCGGGATGAGTTCATTACCAACAAGTAAGGAATAAAAACAGTCCGTGATTGATTTACCAGGAACTACTTTTCCAGTCAATAACGTGTTACAGCGCCTTTCATAATTAAGGTGATCTTACATGCACGCAACGATTTTCATTTGTCCTGTGTAACAGAAATCGTCGCGTTTAACATTAGCTTTACGCAACTAAATTTATTTAATCCTATAAAGACATTCCTGCCCATTCCTGCCAGTTTCGTCCGTGCGCGAAGCTTCCCAAAGCCGGATCAGTTTTCATTTAGAGACCATGTTTTGTGTTGGCTGTTTTTGTTTTTTATACTGTCTAATAATCTGTACTCAGTCGAATAATTTCAATTCGCCCATGAAAGAAATTGATAAACAAACAAAAAACAACAACAATAACAACTGTTTTAGAGTATAATACTAACTCATGTAGTGTAGTTTGTCAGACGTTCTGTGTTTGCCTATTCTTGCGCGGGTAAAGGAAACTCAATGTGCTATATATCTAGATCTACCAGTAAATCGCATTTTAAGATAAATGAAAAGCTCTTCGAATACTGAAAACCTGTTGCAATTTCTGTTAGCTTCATTCGCTGTTTAACTAAGGGTCTTTTGTTTCTATTGCAAACACAGACTCTGGGCTGTGCGGTAGACACGGATAACTGGAGCACTGGAGCCAAACGAAACAAAATATATCGTAAATCATAAAAATACTACTGACTCTTTCCTTACCTTATATTGCTTCAGTTGATTTATTTTTGAAGTGCATTCAAGCTAGTGGACGTCTATAGGTAATAATTCCAGACGTCACAAAAGATCAGTTAACTCTTAGCTGATTGATTTTTGAATCGCATTCAAGCTAGTGGACGTCTACAGGTAATAATTCCAGTCACAAAAGAATTACATCTGGTCACAATGATTGATTTGGTAATTATATTTGGTCCCAAATTACTCCTTGTCGGCCTTTTTTTTATTACCAGTGTTAACTTGTATTATCATTTTAAAGATAAAAAATACAAAACTGGGAAAAACTCAATATTAATTGCTGTCTAGGACACGTTGGGTTGATAATTATAAACTTAAAAGCATCTTCACGTGTCCATTTCAGACCACATGACATTCCCTTGAGAATATTTTTAAATTATTAATTTGATGAAATGAAACAACATAATCATTAACTATTATATGTAATATAATGAAATTTGTAACACCGTAAAAAGTGTTGACTTAACTTTACTGACGTTGTGTTGAAATACGATATTTCTCAGTATCAGAAATCCTTTTAACCAACTGTTATTCATATATAAAGGATATATATATGAATTTTATTTTCGAGTGGTTTAAAACTATATATTACGAGCGAGCGCATTCTTTTTATTATATGGACAAAAAGAAAAACAATTTAGGACGCGCGCGTACTTACGGGACATTTGGTACATAACTTTTTCATATCTTTACTATTGAAAATATTGAAAATACGAGTGTTTTAGATTCTGGTAAAAAATTATTATCTATATAATGAAATAAAATATTGTATGTAAGAAAATCAGAACACTTTATTTACTCCAGCTGGACAAATTAATAATGTCAAGGTGGTTGTCTTGGCAAACATGCAAGTCTCTGTACAAACAAAGAAGGATTATTATCTGTTAAGATGCCCTATTCAATCAAAACCTAATTAACAGTTTTTTATTAGCTGCCGAGAAAACGTGTAAATTAATTTTTAGCATATTACATGGGCGCACGGAGATGTTGAAACAGGGTCTGGGGGGGGGGGGGGGGGGGGGTCCCAATATCAGTTATCAGTTAAATTTTAGCAATTTTCTCAGTTATCAGTTAAATTAAAAACAAATAAATATTTATTTTCAAATTTATTAATTAAAAACAAAGCAATATCAGCTAACAGTTATCCTAAAAAGACACGGAATTCTCAGTTAACAGTTAATTTTTTAGCCGTTTCTCAGTTAACCCCATTCAGAGCCTGTTGAAATGATCTTTCACGAGTGAGCGCATAAAGCGACCATGTAATGTCCTGTTTATTATGTAATTATGAATGAAAATAAAGCAAACCTTTTTTGACACAAGAAAGTTCCGTAAGGCTGTGTAACCATAGTGATGATATCTTCACATGTGAAAATAACACGTTATTTTCACATGTGAAGATATCAAATTTTTGAAAGAGAGAAATATAGGTATTGTATTGAAAATTCTATAATAAAAGTGAATTCTATAGGGCTGAAAAAGGGCTAGGTTATTCCACAAACGCTAAGAATTAGTGTATAGAGAATTCTCTTTAGTATATATTACTAAATCGATTGTAGTGGTGGTGCTTTTAACTATAAAATGAAAATGTAATATTTATTACACGAAAATCGTATAAACACCGTAGATCAGTTTTTAAAAGATTGAGTAGCTACTTTATCATTTTAAGCCCGTTTTAAACCGCTTTACCCCCTTCCTTCCTAACTTAAAGCTCATATATCCCAAACGGCTGCGGGCGATTAAAGCCTTTCACAGCAGTCGGTCTACCATGTTACGAAAAGAAAACATTCACATGAATGACAATTTCTGGGCGTTTTTTTGGTTGTTAAATTCTTCGGCCTTTTTTACAAATTTAACCCAATTAAAAATAGTCTAGTAGTTACTGTAACTACTTGAGCTTAAAAAAATCTACTTATTTCAAACATTTTGGAATTGGTATCATTCCTTATTTCGATAATTCGATTAAACAGACAATTGTAAGTACAATGCTAATCAAAACACTACTTGTTCATAATCTGGTTTCATAAAAATGACTTTTCAATCAATCTTAACATCCCACGTTATTTTTATTGCTATGAATATCACTTGTAAAGCACGTTACTTACCAACTTATTCAAGATGAAGTTATTTTGAAGAGTTTTGCTCACGTTGACTTATTTTCAAATCAAAATTTCAATGATGACGCAGAGTTCGATCCGAGGTCACTGAAAATGCATGTGCTTAATTTTCTCTTAAATTTCCATTTATATTAGGAGATTTAATGGAACACTCTGTGCTTGTATTAAGGCACTTTATCGCTCCATGCAATTCTATATAGGTTGTCCAAGATAATGTGTAATGTAACAGATCCGATGCATAAAACAGATCCAATCGATTTCTAAAAAGAGTTGTCCAAGGAAATAGGTCCAGATTTCACGACAGAAAAGCACTGTGGGTATATATAAAACAGAGCGTGTGCAAGGTAATAACTCCCCGGGGGGAGGGAGGCGAAATGACCCCTGGAAGGCACGCATACATTAAGTGACTGACAAATCCTTGTTGATTACAACCCCTAAAAGGTTAGTCTCCCTCGCAGCTGTTCTTAGTGTCGGGTTTCCCTCCCAGGGGGTGGGTGGGGGGGTTGGGGGGTGGAGGTCCCAATATCAGTTAACAGCTAAATTTTAGCAATTTTCTCAGTTATCAATTAAATTAAAAACAAAGATATATTTATTTTCAAATTTATTAATTAAAAACAAAGAAATATCAGCTAACAGTTATCCTAAAAAGACACGTAATTCTCAGTTAACAGATAAATTTTTAGCCGTTTCTCAGTTAACAGTTAACCCCATTTAGACCCTGTTAAAGATACGACTGAGCGTGTTCTTGGCAACTAATCGTATAGTTTTTACTAACAATGTCCGAGTAAAAACGACACTTAATACAGGTACAGAGTAATTGACTTTTGAGCAAGAACCCTAAAAGAACCCTAAAAGAACCCTAAAAGAACCCTAAAAGGACCCTAAAAGAACCCTAAAAGGACCCTAAAAGAACCCTAAAAGGACCCTAAAAGAACCCTAAAAGAACCCTAAAAGGACCCTAAAAGAACCCTAAAAGGACCCTAAAAAACTAAAGACACTGCAACAAATTTTAAAACTGAACTCAAAACATTTCTCTTCCGTGAATATTTTGACACTGATATCTGAATTTTGTAAGCGCATTGAGTTTTTAAAATACGCTATAAGCACCTAGTATAAATAAATAAATAAAAGAACCCTAAAAGAACCCTAAAAGGACCCTAAAAGAACCCTAAAAGAACCCTAAAAGAACCCTAAAAGAACCCTAAAAGAACCCTAAAAGAACCCTAAAAGAACCCTAAAAGAACCCTAAAAGGTACGCACAGGGAATATTTCTAATCCTAAAAGGAGCGCAGATCACCCCTACTACTTGGACAAAGGGAGTAACCTCTCCCCATTCCCCTGCCCTTGACCCGGCGGGTAATAGGTCCAGAGAAAGGGAGTATAACAAAGCATCACCTATCCTGTTAGACCTAGCCGATCATCACATAGATTACCCAAACAGTTAAAACAATCCGGGGGGGGGGGGGGTACTCCCTTTGTCCAAGTGGTAGGGGTGACCGGCGGAGATTTTGAAAATGACCCCTAAAAGGTACGCTCAGATACAAATAAAGCAGAGTAAAAACGACCCTTAGAACTGATTTTTGAGCCAAATCTCTAAATGGACCCTAAAAAGTACGCACTGGAAATATTTTAACCCTAAAAGGTACGCCGATCACCCCTACCACTTGGACAAAGGGAGTACCCCCCCCCCCCCCGGGAAACAATAGTAAAAATGCCAAAACTGGTCATTCAGGCGGCATATCATCCACAACCATGCCGACTACCTCCCAACCCCCAGTTTTAACTAAAATACTTAAATAATTAAAATAATACTTTAATAATTAAAATACTTGATCTATTGAAAATTTCTAAAATATTGTCAACGATAGGTAATATAATGAAATTTGTAACACCGTAAAAAATGTTGACTTAACTTTACTGACGTTTCGAGCTTTAGCCCTTCGTCGGAGTAACGAACATCCTCGGGAACCCAGGGGTATTCTTCTGTCGCTCGTTTCTCGCTTTCACAACATATACCCCTGGGAACGTAGTCTGTTGGAGCTTGTTCCGGAAGTCAAAATTCAGCTCTTTCCTGATTGGTCGACCTTATTAGGTCGACCAATGAAAATCAAGATAACCATTCAAAGAAAGTCGTTAAATAAGTTTGAATTTTGACTTCCGGAGCAAGCTCCAACAGACTACGTTCCCAGGGGTATATGTTGTGGAAGCGAGAAACGAGCGACAAGAATACCCCTGGGTTCCCGAGGATGAGTAACGAACAGAGTAACTCCGACGAAGGATTTTTACGTTGTTACAAATTTCATTATATATATTACGTATCGTTTATATCAAACACCGACTCAGCCTATACTAGTGTACTCGCTAGTTTCCATTTTAAATATTGTCAGATTACGCACCTGTTTCCGTTGTTAATTGATTTAATCTTCTAATTTTATTTTGATATTCTGAGTTCTGAGCAACACCATTACAATACTCGAAAGAGATTTTCTGAGCAAGTACAAAAAAAGCCACACACACACAGTACAAATTTGCGAAAATTTAACTGCAATTAAAAAATAATAATTTTAATTTAAAAGATTTTAGCTCATAGTAAAAGTGAGTTCATTTTGTGAATGTTTGTCTCATTCGGTCAAATGAAAGAATATTTGCGAAAGTATGTAAATTTCTAGTTTTTTTGTTTCTATGTTTGGGATTCCTGTGGTGATGATGAACGGGAAGGCCTAAATCATTCTCGACATTCTACCTGTAAAATGGCTGACAGCAACAATGCGGAATCACAAACAATAATGTTCAAAGATCTTGATGGCTTAACGGCAGGTCCGATAAACAATCAAGACTCATTATCAGACAGCCAAGACGATGATGAACTGCATGAAATTACAGAAAAGCTTGAATTTGTACTTGCTTTTGCAGATTACGATGCTAAAGATAACAGCCAGTTGTCTTTTCAGAAAGGGGATCGACTTACAGTTATCAGTAAAGAGACGAGCGAATGGTGGTGGACTGAACTTGAAGGATCTTGTGGCTACGCTCCTGCTAATCATCTTTCAATGGAAGAAGAATCAAAGACTGGAAAGAAATGGCAAGACGAGGAGTACTTCAACAGCTATGGCGCGCTAAACTTACACTGGGAAATGCTTAGCGACAAGGCAAGAACTAATACTTACAGAATGGCTATCCAACAACACGCTTCATATCTTAAAGATAAAGTAGTATTAGATGTAGGATGCGGCACTGGGATATTGAGTTTGTTTTGCGCAAGGGAAGGTGGATGCAAGAAAGTGTACTCAGTTGAAGCAAGTGACATTGTGGATCTTGCTCAAGAGATAGTCCAACACAACAAACTAGAAGATAAAATTATTGTGAAAAAGGGAAGAATAGAAGATATAGAGATACCAGAAAAAGTAGATTTAATCATATCGGAGTGGATGGGAACTTTCTTGATATTTGAGTTCATGATTGAGACGGTGCTGTATGCAAGAGATACATATCTTTCGCCAGGTGGGGTGGTGTGGCCATCAAATGCAAAGCTGTTCTTAGTACCTTGCTCAACTCAAGATCTCTACAATAAAAAGATAGCTGTTTGGCATGACCAATATGGCTTTGATTTCACGCCTGCGATAAAAGTAGCCAAAGATGAATTCCTTTCACGACCAATCTACAACCATGTCTTCGATATGGAGGACTGTCTAGCTGAGCCAGAGGCGCTAATGAACTTTGACATGATGAATCTTTCTATAGATGATATTGAGCACTACACCCCTTCCTTCATGTTCTATATAGCAGAGGATGGTTTGATGTATGGGTTTTGTTCATGGTTTGAAGTGACCTTTGGCGGCGCTCCTTTATCCAATGGTACAACTTATGTCACTCTGTCTACATCTCCTGAAAGTGAGCTCACTCACTGGAAGCAGGATCTATTTCTTCTAGATGAGCCTATTGCTGTGCAGAAAGGCTACTGTGTAGATGGTGCTATAACAATCAAGAGGAATCCAGAATATCGAAGGCATCTTAGTGTCAATTTCACCTTCTTGGTTTACTATGGTCATTCAGTGAGTAATGAGAATGAATCGACTGATGTAGTGTATGATATCAAGAAAACATTTTACATATGGCGATAGGTATGCTAAATAAGGTTTGAAAGGACATTTAGGATACACTTGTCTAGTGTAAATTTAGGTGAGGATTTGCAGAAAAATTATGCAAGGCAATATATTTATTTAGAAAATAATTTGCCAAACTTGCATCAAATTTTTATAAGTTTCTGTAGTTAGCCAGTTTATTTTTAAGTACAAGGGTCTGCTAAACAGTTAGACACTAATGGGAGGTTTTATGGAATCTTTTTTTGACGTCACACACTGGCCTCGGCTCGAGTCTGGCCGTCAAACTGGCCGCCTTGCACTTGTTCGCATCGATGCCAACTTTATCATGTTTTGATGAAAAAAAAAGCCTAAAACGATGTTGTGATTCTCAAAAATCAGAAACAAAGGAAAAACAAAAGTGCAATCTGTCATATGAATAGGACTTGAGGACATTTTATGCTACTAACGGAAAAAGAAAAAAGAAATATCAACACACCATCTTCGTGAAATGAATTAGCAATGGAGAAAAAATCTTCACAAATCATAACAAAATGCCATCGGATTTTCACCGGTCATCCAAAGCAGTTAGGTAATATACATAAGTCAAATTCAAGAAGTTAATTTTGTTTGTAAAGTGAAGTAAATGTTTTTAAATTTACACGGATGTGTCTTGTACGACTAAATTTCAATATGGCGAACGTGACAAAAAGGACTTGTAGGCTTGTAAAAAGTCAGTTTTATAATTGAGATATCAATAAATTTATTTGGAAAATAAAGTAAAATACCTAAAACTTGCTATCTTGATGTTCAAAATTTTACTTAATACGAAAAAAACTAAATAATTCTGCACTTTTTACACTTTGCCGATAGTTTCATAAAAACTTTGACGGCCAGCTTCGGCCAGCTTGTGTACACGCCACCAAAATACGTCACAAAAAAACCTCCCATAACTAGTTCACTTTTGATAAGTGACAGCCAAGGTATATTTATTGTCAGAAATACATTATATATTATATAGAGGGGACCTTTATTTACATGGAGATACATTAGTGAATGTTGTTTCTGAAAAAAAATTGAACATGGTTCCCAACTGATAACCAGACAGAAATAACAGTTTTTCAGATTTTTCTTTTCATTAGAAACACAGACTGAAGTAGTGGATGGGATTTTAATCAAACCATACACTTCCAATACCACTTCAACAGTCTCGGTTTCCATGTTCAATTCACCAGTATGGTACAAGTATGCATAAGTTATTCATTAAAATCCCATTCACCACTTTGGTCTCCACTGCTATGATCTACTATCTATGGTCTACATTTTGAACAAAACGTTTTTTCAGTTAGGTGTATTCTTTAGAGTTTGACTACAGCACCTTGTAATTCAATATACGTACACATCAACAAATAGTATTGAAACAAGTATGAACTATTATTTTTTCAGTTAAGTGTATTCTTTAGAGTTTGACTACAGCACCTTGTAATTCAATATACATCAACAAATAGCATTGAAACAAGTATGAATTATTATAGTCTGTAGTCAAAAATCCCAAAGAATTTTTCAAACAATACTAAAGTCCACAGAATCTCCTATTGCTGTCAACATTGTTTGCCATATTTGAATTATATTAATGTATATGTATTTTATTAGGCTTTATGTGCTATGAGGCATGGAAGAGACAGTTAAAATGTGCTTTTAAATTTGCATGTTTTATTGCTATTGTTATTATAATTATTAACAAGTTTATAGACTTGATAGCATACTATTCTTTTCTTATTTTAAGCATGTTTATATTCAAGAAAAAAATATGATTTAATATAGATATTTACTATCTTAAAACAAAATTTATTGTTATCAAATTAAGAAAGTTAAATGATTCACAGTTATTGATTTTATCAAAATTATATCAGATTATTATTCATCTATATATGTAACAGTTCAAACTGTTTTTATTATTATAAATATGTATTAGTTTAAATTATATATTGATTTATTGGAATATTTCCTATTGAAATTGATTCAGATGTATTGATTTTATTCAAATTTTATTAAATTATTATAGATCTCTATACTGTATATTAAAGATTTAATAATTATGGGATAGTAATTTTAATTTTATTGTATTATTGGTATATTTCCTATTATAATTGATTTGTATGTATTGATTTTATTAAATTATTATAGATCTTTGTACTGTATATTTAATTTAGTTAATTATTAGAGAAAAAGTTGTTTTAATTTTATAATTGTATTATTGGTATACACCCTTTCCGAGAAAGTTTGTAACCCGTGAAAAGCACACAAGCTTGTGGCACAAAGGATCATGGATCAGTTCATAAACTAAATGTGTATACAGAACGCCTTTCTTGTTGATTGATAAGTCAAAACGGACATTTATCAATAACATATTGACAAGTGTAGCAATGTGGCCATGAAATTCATGCGTTCTAATAAAGTATACATAGGTTACCCATAAGCCCTTGTGCTACTAGCTTGTTGGCTTTTCACTTCACAGGTGACAAAGTTTCTCGGAAAGGGTGTATTTTTATACTTGAACAGTCCCAACTTTTATGGGAAAATTCTGAGGAAACAACTTCAAGATTGAAAATCTCTCTAATTGGCCTTTTGTATGATGACATCATTTCACTACCAATACCAGAATGCTTTATGATATAGGCAAAGCATTCTGGTCTTGGTAGTATACACCTTATTCAAAAAAGGTTGACGGGTGAATGGCAATTGGTGATTGCATGACCGAAAGGAACTGTGGGTAATATAAATTTCTTCTTATTCCTTTCTAAATTACCCAAACACCTTTCAGAGATGACCTTAGATGGGTGTCTGAAGGTTTTGCTGAATGGTGGAGGCATTGTTTGGGCAATTTAGAAACGAATAAGAAGGAATTTGTATACCATATAATATAATAGTTCCTTTCGGTCGTGCAATCACCAATCGCCAATAGGCCTTTTGCAACAACAGGTCACATGACCCTACCCCTTCTAAATCAAACAGCTGTGTCAAAATGAACATCAGAAATGAAAAGAGCACCTCAATATTAGTAAGAAGGCGAAATAGAAGTTCATAAACTATAACAACAAGGGAAATGGCATTAAATTTAAAATTCAATATTTTATAAGGATTTGTATGGAAAATATGCTCTGGTGGGCAAGCTTTGCATATTTCCCATACAAATCCTTATAAAATATTGAATTGTATATTTAATGTCATTTCTCCTTTGCTCAACATTATGTGCTAAAATTTTTACTTCTTACTAATTATGGAGGTGCTCTTTTCATTTCTTTCAAAAGGCCTATAATTTGCCGTACGCCCTATCAACCTTTATTGAATTAGGTGTATGACGCTATAATACAAATGGCCAAATATGGCCTATTTGTCATCCTTATTCTTCTTTGGGTAACACTGCCCTAAGTTAAACTCTATTTTTTGGAGTTTTTGCTTAAAAGTGGGAACTGGGTTGCAGCATATGATTAAGGTTTATCTAAATGGGATTTTTAAAAACTATGAAATGAAACATACAGTTGAGAAATAAAACAATAAAAACGTCTGTAGTTGTGTAATTCATTATAGTATCCTCCAAAGAAAGAAAGAGACAGCCCTATATTCTTTTCCATTCAATTCTCTCTTCTCTTGCATTCTCTAACTGTACAGAAAATAATGTTTATTGGCTATCTGTCTGAAAAGGGCGATTAAATTTAAACAAATAAAATATACAAAAAAAGATCCGAGTGTGCATAGGCTAGCCTGCTTTGCTGCCGTAATTTTATTCGTAAAAAGTACCTGGTTACCGGAGGCTTGACTAACTTTCTCCCTGCCACCCTGGAAGGGTGTTTGGGATCCCTGTGGACAAAAAAAGTTCATTCCCAGTCTTCCTCCAATTCCAAAAAGACGCCATTTTGGAGGACATTTTGAAAACTTCACATCAAACAAAACTTCAGTTTCTCGAAATTTATGTAGCTAATCTACAATAATTTATCAACTACCCTCTAAATATATTCCATTTGGAGGTAATAGTTGTAAATGAAGCTGGGAGAATGAGCTCCAAGTTGTAAAAGCAGAGAAAATTGTGAGAGAATTCAAAGTTGACGTTGTAGATACGTTTTGCACGTGTAGAGAATATGAAGAAGGGAAAGCAAGCTGCAGTGCCCACTATACAGCAGATTAGCGCTGAAGTTATCACTAGGGTAAGAGAGGCTTAATATTCTGTCTATTTATTAGTCATACTGAACAAAATAGTTCTTTTGTCGGAATGCAAGCAAATCTCCCGAAATCTGTGTTCTAAACCTTGGAAATTATTGGAATCATTCTCAAAATGACGAAGTGCCATTTCATTTCTAACAGCGATTTGTTTTCTTGTAGTTGGGCAACAAGTATTGGTCAAAAAGAGGAGAGAAAGCACCATTTGATCCAAAGGTAAAATTGTAGTTGATCATTTCCACTCCCAAAAGAGCCCTTGTAATCTTCTCCTAGGGGTCGGTATTTGGCTTTTTTGGAGGTGAAAATAGCTTATCATACTTCATTTTTAGGTATGAATTTTACATCTGCATGTGTATTGTATTTTAATACTAGTTCTTTATATCTAATACAGATCATTGAAAAAATATACCATGAAGAAATCAAAGGAAGCAAGTAAGATTTGTTTCTTTGATTGGGTCGTTCCAGAAAATAAACATACCCTACGACGGTTAAAACACAACCATTAAAACCAAGAAATAGAATCATAATACTCAAGTTTTTCCAAGCCAAGCATTGGAAAATACTACTGCTAAACAATTCGCTTTTATCATTGGCCGCCATATTGGTTGAAACAATAGGTTTTGAATCCTTTGGGTCCCCTGGACCTCACATCTATGCGTTTCAGAACGTTCCAAACAAAGGTTTTTCGCACTCATGGGAATAAACATGGCCGTTGTGTGATAAAAGCCCATAGAAAACACATTTAAATTTACTCAAATTCGAGATTATCCCTGTGCAAACATGGCTTTTGGCAAATTGTACAGTGGTGCTAGATAACATGAAACTGGAGTATCTTTACTACCTGATTTTGTGACTTCATGTTAACTTACCCAGACACACACATACAAAGCGGACAATACTAATTTGCGGTCTACATATTGCCTAATGAGTTATACCATAGGCAAAATGTTGTGGTCCAAACCTTCAACATTCGTGAGACAAACAAATAACGTTCTACCTTACATCATTGTCTGCAATAGTGACTAATAGTCACTCTAAAATGAGAACTAATTCAAAGGTCATAGCAATATTTTATTTTATTTAATTATTTAAATGATTGTGCTGTTTTGTCTTTGATAAACTTCATGTAATGATATTTCTTGTTTGTTAATTTTCAAACTTAAATTTGTAGGTTTTCTGTCAGAAAAATGATGCTTTTGGAATTCAGGTAACAGTCAATTGTTTTCATTTCATAGATATTAAGATTCTTTATGAATGATCTCTTGCTCTACATCTGCCAGCATGTTTATATCATAGTATATAGACACACACACACCAGTTTATATCCCTTAAACAAAAAACAATCATATTTATTGTATATATATTTTTTTCAGTCAATATCATGAAAGCTACTTATGGCCAAATTTTGATGCTGAAAAGGTATACCACAATTTTTGACATCTTCAAGATTTTGTTCAGTGTCCATTCTCTGCTTTTTTCCATTATTTTTCCTATTCACTTTTCTTTTCTCTTTCATTTTGGTATTCTCTCACATTTTTCCTATTTTCTTTTCTTTTTCCCTTTTTACATTACCCCCTTTTTACATTTTTCCTATTCTCTTTCATTTTTCCTATTCTGTATTACTTTTCCTATTTAAATTTTGTTTCTCTATTTTTAAGGCATCATTAGCACACATGATGTCAATCATCTTAGTGGTCAATGAAAAGTTTAGAGAAGGAGTGCCTTCGTGGCAGGTTAGTTTCACTCTGGTGTTGATGATTATTATGAGCATGATATCAATGTTTGTGACAATTTGGTGATGTTTAATTATGTTGGTTATGGTGTACATGTAGGTGCTGGTGATGCTCATGTTTGTGGTAACGAGGAGGAGATGTTGTGATGATGTTGATGGTTGTGATGATAGTCATTGTGGGGATGATGATGGTTATGTTGATGATAAGTAGATATAGTGATGATGATTATTGTGATGATGTTGGTGGTTGTGATGATAGTCATTGTGGGGATGATGATGGTTGTGATGATAATAAGTAGATATAGTGATGATGTTGACGTTAATCACTTTACCACGTGAGCTGCACCTCTCGCAATTCAGCACTAGTAGCACTGCAAGGAAAGGTGACTACAATCATGTGCAAAATTGTTGGGACATTGTCACTTTTTTATGAACGTTTTCATTTTCGTTTCAAAAAATGTACAAAATCTATCAATTTGATTTGCAAACCCCCTTCTCCCCTATACTAAGCAATGTTGATTGGTCTTTCAAATGACAACCGTTTCACATTCCCACAATTCAATGTTGATACGGGGGAGAGGGGGAAATGGGATAAATGATGTTGAAATATTTTTCATGTTAAAACCAGATAATGTCCCAAGGTATTTTGCACATGATTGTAGCTACCATATCATACAATACCATATCATATCATATATATCATATATCATATCACATATCATATCACATATCATATCACATATCATATCACATATCATATCACATATCATATCACAGTGATGATGATTATTGTGATGGGTTGATATTGTGATGTTGATTTTGGTGATTGTAATAATAATAATGTTAATTATGGTGATGATAATAAAGTTATTGGAGAAATAATAATAATAATACTGATGATAATACTGATGATAAGATGGTGATTTATATGTGCAATGTAATAATTTAATCAGCCTCATGTTGATGAATAATACCATATTGTTTTTGATAGATATTCAAGGATCATCCCAAGCAATTTCCAGGATTCTTTCACAAGCTTTTGGACATGTGTCTTATTGAGAATGAAAAGGTAAATGTCTTGTTTGGTTAACTAAACTAAAAGATATTCATATCTTATTAGATAGTTTGATATGTAATGGGACTGGACATTTTATGAGTGTAATGCTGTATTTTGACAAGCCTTTAATGTCTAAAAATATATAATATATAGAGGATATTACATGGGCACACGGAGATATGAATTTTATCTTCGAGTGTTGATAAGATATCCCACGAGTGAGCGCAGCGAATGAGTGGGATATCTTTTCAACACAAGAAGATAAAATTCATATCTCCAAGCGCACATGTAATGTTCTGTTTAAAATTTTTTTTAAAGTTGATTGGTTGAGAGTGATATCACACATGTGCGATATCAATGATATCTTCATGACTAGGATAGGCTTTTTATCTAGTTGATATCACTCGGTATACCACTATATGTTATATAATAATATCTATTCTCACACACCACTGGGAGCTTATTGTCTAGCTGACTACCGCCAACTGACTATTTTATTAACAATTAAACAACTCAACAAGCTATTATGCTAACATTGCACTACAAAACTATTTCTTCTGAATGAAACATTACATTACATATTTTGAATACATGCAACTGTACTAGGGTTGGGCAGGCACTGCATGGGTTACAACTAAGTCAATGGCGGACAGCGAAAAAGCAACTAAACGAAAACCCTGCCCACATGATTAAGGCCTCTCGGCCCAGGCTCCCATGGTGTGAGAGAAAACATTTTCCACTTCTTTCGTTCCTCAGCCAGTGGAAATTACAACTTCATGTTCTGATATTTTTTTTAGGAATTGTCTTTCAAAGAACAAACAGCTTTAATTGTTTTCTTGATTCATTGTTTCAACAGTTTGGTAAGTTTGTCTGTGAAATTATTACAATTACATTATAGCAATCACTGAAATAATTTTCAAATGAATGAAATAATGTTAAGACTTATATATACTGGTCAATTCCAGGAAATGGATCTGATTCGTGAACAAATCCAACACATGGTGTCTATTTCTATCTGGAATAACCTACTTCCTGTAAGTATAATTTTTTGTACTCTTAGTAATAACTATGATAATGGTGAATATTGAGGAATGATAACCAAGACAAAGGCGAGGTTATTATTCACATATATTCATTGAGCCTGAGGCGAATAATTGTTTTCATATAGTTACACAGATGATCATTTAAAAAATAAAAATGAGCAGTCATTTTAAAGACTAAAAGAAAACTATTTTGAATTTTAAAAGCATGAAAAATGCTGCAGATGATTAAAATAAAATAGACAAGTTCTCTAACCAATCATTGGACAGGATTTTGTATAGTCACCAGCATATTTATATTAATAGTGATAACCATGGTGATGAGTTGACAGTAGAAATTTCTGATTAAGTGGAATAGGCAAATAATTCCAGACAAGTAGGCATGGTCATATGAACTAATATCAATATTTTTTGTCGTTTGTCATCAATTTTCTAAAATCAATTCCCAGATAGAGTATAGACCGAATGCTTATATGATAAAATAAAATAACATACATTCATAGACATTCATTCAATACTACTGTGTCAAAAAACAGGGACGCCTTGAACAAGAACTGAAGGCTGTTCCCAAATATAGAAAATTTTGGAATCATATCAAGAAAAAAGAAAATTCAGCTGATGAAGAAGCAAAATCAAGGTATTTTAATTTTTTTTTTCTAGTCTTCTCAATCAATTATCATTTTTTATTAAGTTGTATCCATCCAAACAGTCAAATAAATAGGTAAATACATTATTTGTTTCTTTCCAATGGAAATTTGCATCATGACCAGCAAATATAATTATAAATTTCAATTTGTTTTCTCTTTTGTAATCCATCAATCATTTTGTATGTAGAGCTTATATCAATTTGAAATAAGAAATCTCCGCTCATCTTCTCACTTGTTGCTATCCTCAAAGTCGTACAATCTCAAGTCATAAGGTCTACGTTCTTTCTCAGTCGCTGCTCCTCTAGTTTGGAACTCTCTACCTCCTTCAATTACTGTCATTTCAAGTGTATGTTCGTTCAAGTCTAAAATCAAAACTCATTTATTTAAATTAGCTTTTTCATTGTAATCATATCCATTTTTGTATTTTGAATTTTTATTTTAAGCACTTAGAACAGACTTGAATAAGCGCTATATAAGCTATATACATTATTATTATTATTATTATTAAATAATCAACGTCTGGACGAAATTATATTAGCTCCACCTAGAACAAGGGACAGACAAAACACCTCTCCAAAGTTTGAGGTTGTGATGCCACTATTTTAGCCATTATTATATGCAAATATTTATTGTCCATTTGCTTATTTAATGGATTATTTATGTCATTACAAGCATATCACATCAGTGCATGTCAATTTGTGCTGTACAAGTACTGATAGTATATCTATAAATTCTTCTTCTTTACAGACAAGATAAACTCAAGTCGTTCTTATCTAAATTCCTTCACAAGTTTCTGTTAATACTGGAAAGCATCCCTGCAACAGGTACAGATTAGACTGACAGAAGGATTAGCATCCAAAATGTCAGGAAGATTTACAGTGATATTCATTAATTCTGTCCTGGAAAAAATGATTAATATTATTGTATTTATTTACTTTTTTTCTTCATCAAGTAGTACAAACTAAAATAATAGTTTTCTTTCACAACAAGGAAAAATCACCTTTATCTGCTTTTTATACAAATGGATAATTAACAGTTGCCACTGTTATAACACTTGATAAAATAACTATTAGAAATTGCAAAAATAACATTTGATTTTTTGCTGTATGCAGTTATAAAGCACTTGGGGATTTTCAGAACACTTGAGAAGTGTTGAGAAGCACTCATGCTTCTCTTAAAACTTCTCTCGTGTTCTGACAGCCACACATGCTTTCTAACTGCACACAGCACATATGCATGCTTTCTATTTCTTTAATAGTACATGACATGATTGATAATAATTTATAATATAGCTTAGATAGTACGTAAGCTCTGATTGGTTGATTCACTCAAAAAAGCTATGCTCTATTTCACCGGTAGAGACATGGTTTTTGATTGACAGCTCACAATTTTAATAAGACTATTTCTGTAAGCTACTACATTTACTAAAAACGGTTTTTAAAATGTAAAAAGACTTTCCATCTTATCACCTTTCTGTTAACCTATAAAACCCTAAAGCCTACGGTGCAATGACATGCAAACGCGACAAAAATCATAGACATAGTTTTGAAAATACGCCGCCTTTAGACAAACTGTAAAGTTGGAAGTCAAACGTTGAATTTGATCAAAGCAAACAAAAAAAAAAAAGGAAAACAGCGTTTCAAAGTGGCAATAATTTTTACTTCAGTTTATCCTTGAAATATGAAGATAATTTTTAAGATAATTTCATAGTGAAGAAGTGAGATATTTTTGCAATTGAACTGATAAATCTTGAACAAATACATCTTACATGTTGAATTTATCGACGGCAAAATATTATATTTTGTTTTATAAAAACAAACAAACACACAATCAAGTACAGAATTATAAATGTGTTTTCTTGTTTTTTTTATTCTTATAAATAAACCACATTTGAAAACATGCAATGTGAACAAAGACAAAAAGGCAGATTTACAATTATCTTTCAATTGTCTCGTCAAAATGAAAACAGAAACTGATCAACTTTAAACCTGCAAACGTTTGATTAAAAGTATATAAATACATACTTTCAGCAGCCTAAGCAATCTTGTAGATGTGGTCTTTGTTCCTTTTTAACTTTAAAACGTTGTACACAACAAGCTTGTCTTGTTCAAACTGTTTTTTTTCTCAGTACTCTCAGTGAATAAATTACTGTCAGTCGGCTCGGCTTTCACCACTCAAATAAAGTTCAAATTTGCTTGAATTGCTGTAGATATGTCAGTCTCATGCAAGAGTTCAGCTAAAGGTTTTTGTTTTTAGGCACAGAAGTCAGCCAAAGCTATATTTTAACGGTTTTTTGAGTAAAATTCCTTCTTTTTAGCTAACAAAAACAACCCGGGAAGAAAGTGAACAGCACCTTGGTCCCTTTTGGTCAAGATTGCTCAATAGTATACTGATTGTGATTGGTTCATTCGGCACTGGTGTTAGTTTTGAGAATTACAATTTTAATCAGCAAATAAAACTACGTTTTTACGGGAAAACCTGCATTGCTATATTATAAAAGCAATAGAAGCCAGTTCCTATGACTCTACCAGTGAAATAGAGCACTTGGGATGTTGTTAGAAACACTCGAAAAAGTTATAAAATCACTCGCTTTCAGCTCGTGATTTTATAACTTTTCTCGTGTTTCTCCCAACATCCCGCATGCTCTATTTCACCGGTAGAGTCATAGGAACTTGCTTCTATTGCTTAAATAATAATCCATTGTTTGTTTTTCTATTGTGATATCAGGCACAATCAGTATGGATAAAGTTCATTTTTGTGAGAGATTTCTTGAGTTACTGATTGACTTAGAGGTAAGCTATAATTCCTTGAATTGATTCATATTCAGGTCCAATTTATCAACAAACTTCGCCAGATATGTACTGTTAGCCAGAACAACCTTGTATAGAAACTTTTAAACTAACTGAATATATACAATGGACTCAAACAAAAAGAAACTTAACATAGAATTTTAAGTTTGTTTGATTTAAATTACAATTTGTTTGATTGAAGTAGAGAATATAGGTAATATTTTGTCATCATTACAGGCTCTGCTTCCAACTCGTCGGTTCTTCAACACATTAATGGATGATCACCATGTTGTAGTGAAATGTAGAATGTCTAACCTGACTGACAGAGAAAAAGAAGGCAAACTATTTAATCAGGTAATACATGAATGTTCACAATAACACAATGATAATCATCTCCTGAACAGTCTGATCAAGGCACCTGTGAACAACATTGCTCGACATTTTCTAGTCCAGCAATCAGTCTTGTTACAAGAACACAAATTAAACAAAATGCAAAATAATTTAATAAGAGTGTAAATATGCACTCAAATCAAAGAAGATATCAAAATGTCACGGCTCTTGGGCAGTCAGTTGATAGACCGGTACCTCTTCACCTCCGTATGCAAATTGCCCATTTCAGACCATGTGTCATTCCCTTGAGAATTCTTCTTTTATGATGAACATGTTATATCATTTACATGTGAAAGAAACAATTCCCAAGGGTAGCATCACGTGATCTGAAATGGGACAACAAACAAGGAAGGTAAAGAGGTCTATTACAAGAAAACAATGAAACAAAATGTCAAATGATTAATAGTCAATTTATAAACAAGATAAGCTGAAGTGTGTTTCGGCACACTTACGCCGTCATTAGTGTTTAAACTACAAATAAATTACAGAATCTTAAATAGTACAAATTGCACATATAATGTGCACGGTTAATAGTAAGAATGTAAATACCCACTCACATCGTAAAAGATATCACAATGTCTGAATGTGTAATTTTCGTGGTCCATGAAATTCAGTCTTTTGCACTGTGCATGCTGGTAAGTGGGTCTTTAATAGTTTATATATTTATTCTTTCAGCTTCTTGACATGTTAAAGTTTTACACTGGTTTTGAGATAAGTGATGTTACAGGTAAGAGAATGGATGTTGGTCTATTATTGTTTCCCTTACCTTGTTAATACTTGAGGAGAAATCAATTTCTTGTATTTTAGGTATGCCGCTGACTGACCATGAGATGGTAGATATTCATTATGATAAGATGGCCTCACTACAGGTATGAGATCAGTAGCCTTCATTGCCTCTGGGTGTCTTTATTACTCAAAGTACAATTATTACATTGAAGGGATTTTAAAGAACCACTGGGGATGCAACAAACCCTGGCTGTGACCACTTTCTGTGACTGATTCATATTAATACATACTAACTACTAATTTCCTCACCATTGTAAGCCACCAGCTGTCCTAATACTTACGATATAATTGTAAAGCACATTGAGACGAATGTGAAACATGCTATATGAGCACCACATTACATGACTGTCTTTTTGCTGTACACAAAACTTCACACACGGGACAGTACACTTTTGCCCTTGGATCAAAAGAGTTTTGGAAACAGATCACGACAGGATCATTCACACATGTGTTAGAATTACACCATTTGAAGCTTTTTTTATAAAAAAAAAATATGTATCCACTTAATCTATTTCTTCTTTGCTGTCTGTTTGAATTGTTCAATGTTTTAATTTTTTATCTTATAGAGAGCAGTGTTCAAGTATTTCCCAGAACTACAACAATTTGCTATGAGCAACATTGCTGGTATTGATACCAGGGAGTCACTACTGAATCATTTCGGAAAACTTACGTGAGTTGTGCTCCTTTTGACTTAGAGTATATTATATTCCAATCATCCATTCATTCATTCATTGACTCATTCATTGACTCAATCTTTCATTCATTCATTCATTTCATTCATTTGTTCATTTATTTGTTTATCCATCCATCCATTCATTCACTTTCTCAACCATTCATTCTTTCATTCGTCCATTCATTCATTTATCGATCATTTTATTCTGTCATTCATTCATTCATTTATTGATCCATTCATTTATTTTTTAAATCACTCATTCATTCATTCATTCATCCATCCATCCATTTATTCATTTATTCATCCATTCATTGATTAATTAATTCCTCCATTCTTTTATTCATTTATTCATCCCTTCATTATGTGCATTTGAAAATCTCACGATTGAATTTGCGCAATACAAATTAATAAATTATTATAATTATTATTATTATTATTATTCATTCTTCCATTCAATTATTTATCCATTCATCCATTCATTTATTCTGTTTTCATTCCAGAAATGAAACACTTAACGAAATAGCTGCGTATCTTAAGCTACTTCCTTCACCTAGTGATGGCTTTGTTGAGGAAAACAAAAACTTTTTACTGGAAATGCTGGTATGTGTTCAAAGTGTTTGATACTATTACAACTTTCAGTCTCTGTTCTTATAGTAACCAACCCATCTCTCTGATAATGAATTCATGTCTGTTAAAATCATCTGCATTGATGATGTTGAATATCACTGATCAAACACTAAGCATTGTGTGCACGCTCCTGCAATGCTAAGGGGCACATCAAAGAAGCACAACTATACTGAAGCCCAGCAGCATGGAACAAGGCAGCACAAGCATCAAGTTTAACTTAAGCATTTTTATATCTTTTGAGATAAATTATGTTAGATTACCTCTATTACTCTATGTTATTATTATTTAGGATCTTATGATGGTATAGTGAAATTCATTATTTGACATTAATGTTATTGATAGGTATCTCGTCATGAGAGAAGGTTATCACAGATTGATGCCATCAATGAAATGCCTCTTTATCCAACAGAACAGGTCAGGAATAGTAATAATCAATCACAAACACCTCCTTTGTTTACAGCTTGATTGCCTTATGCAATCTCCACGCTTCATACTATTAAATTGTTAATTAGTCCTGGGTGCAAGAGTACTTTGTTTAACCCTTCGGGTTGTCTCTCTTGCACCCTCCACCCATTCTTTTCCATTTTTCATTGTTACAATGAGTAAATGTTTCTTGTGTGTATGTGGTAAATAAAAACCTTTGAACCTTAATCTTTGATGAAAGTGAAAATGACATAACTTGAAGTGCTCTTGTATGATCTTTCATTCCTCTCAAGATGGCCGTGAAGGCCGAAAGCTTAGAAGAAGTTTTTCAAAAATTAAAAGATTGATGACCAACAAATACTATTATGAATCAAAATCCAACCTACAAACATTCGTTTGCTCTGAATTTGATTGAAAAATAAATGCTAGTGATGCAGTACTGGTAGTTATTATGCACAAAATTAATTTACTCAAAGCACTTAGTGTTATAGAGCAGTAAAAATCTACACGCACGCGTGCTGTGTGCAGTTACAAAGCAAGAGGGGTTGTCAGAACACGAGAGAAGTGTTAAGAAAAGCATGACGCGAAGCAGAGTGCTTCTCAACACTTCTCGAGTGTTCTGACAATCCCCAAGTGCTTTATAACTGCATACAGCACAGAAAGCAAGTTTTTTATTTCTTTTACATGAGCAACATGCAAACACGCATGCTATGTGCTCTCATAAAGCACGCGCCTCAACCAGTCAAAATACATGATTTCAAATAGTTGTTTTATAATATTTTATAATTTCATAATAAGTTACAAAGCAAGCGGGGATGTCAGAACACGAGAGAAGTGTTAAGAGAAGCATGACGCGAAGTGGAGTGCTTCTCAACACTTCTCGAGTGTTCTGACAATCCCCAAGTGCTTTATAACTGCATACAGCACAGAAAGCAAGTTTTTTATTTCTTTTACATGAGCAACATGCAAACACGCATGCTATGTGCTCTCATAAAGCACGCGCCTCAACCAGTCAAAATACGTGATTTCAAATAGTTATTTTATAATATTTTATAATCACTACTGCAACAACTTAATAATCATCTTTGATGTTGCTCTTGTCATTTGTAATATAAGAATTTTAGATTTGATTTTCAATTTTATTATAACATGATAATTATCATATCTTGTAGATTTTATGGGATGAAAACATTGTCCCTACACAGTACTACTCAGGAGAAGGTGAGTAAATGTACAAGCAAAACTTAAAGGATACTTCAACCATGGACACTTTTTGTTAGGTTATTATTTTCTGAACCCTCTGTTGCTTTGAAACCTCTTAAAATGAAGCAGTGAATTCAAATATGCTAAGTGTTCATAATAAATCCTATTTCTGATCTATTCCCTTAAGGGATGTGGGTTAAAAAAGCAAGAAAAGAGTGTTCACGGTTCAAGTTTCCTCACTGTTATGCACAAGGATAAATCACTTCAGATCTTTTAGTGGGATAGATGTGTGTAGTAATTGTAGTTCTAAAATAATGTTTTGTGTTGTATTCTTTTAGATTGTCTTGCCCTTCCCAAGCTGAATCTGCAGTTTCTTACTCTACATGACTATCTACTAAGGAACTTGAATCTCTTCAGATTGGAGTCCACATGTAAGTTGATATGATATTAACCTAAACATGTAAACATATACTGTAATTTGTTAAACCTCTATTTCCCATCAAGAGTCTTCCACACGGTTTGCTCACGCTCACTACCAACCACTACATTCTGTATTTACAACATAAATTATACAAAAGGTGGTAAAATATAACATATTATGGTTCTGATGTGTTTTTTTTGTTTAACCACCACTTCCCATCAAGACTTCCATGAGGTTTTCTAACTACCTTTACATTCAGTATTTACAACATAAATTTTACAAAAGGTGGTAAAATATAACATGGTTATGATGTATTTTTTTGTTTAGATGAAATAAGGCAAGATGTTGAAGATGTTGTTGCAAGAATGAAACCATGGTAAGTCATTCATAGTGTTAGTTTGCCAACTAAAAGAATACTGTAAGTTTGAACTTGAATGTGGTATGTATTCTGTTTCAGGCAAAATGAATCAGATGAGACAGAATTTTCTGGTTGGGCACGGATGGGATCTGTAAGTTGAACATTAGTGTCATTGTTTAGATAAGTTTTACTTAGGTAGTCACTTACAAAAACTTTTGATGAATTTATGACATTATTTTGACATTTTTTTCATCTCAATCGGACCAATTACGGACATCAAAAGTTTCTAAAGTCTCCACCTGTCGATATAAACTTGTACCTGATTGGTCCATTGAGATGGAAAAATGTGACTTCAGTAAGGCGCGTCCCACAGTAATGAATGAATTAAATTGATTAAACTTTATCAAAGACATTCTTACGGAATTGATAAGCGGGATACTGGAACAGTCATAGATTTTAGCTACCTAACACTTTGTTTTTATTTATTTATTCACACAGAAAATAGAACATTTCAGTGTAGTAGAGGTAGGTACTGTTTGTTTGATGTGTTGCCATGCCAATAGGTTTTTTTCTCCAGCTAGGTTACCCTGTTTTTCCTCCCTCAGCAAAATTAATCAAATCAACATGTGAGAAGTGATGTATGAAAAATATATTTACAGCCAAACCTACAGAAGCATTCCTATCGAGGTTGGAAAGCTTGATTTATTCTTCCAAACATGATTTTAAATTTATTTTTAAATTTGCATAAATGAATCGAATCTTGTAAGTTTCAAATTGCAGACTTCAACTGTCAACCGATAATGGTCCCGAAATCACGATCTGTGGTCGATAACTGATAATGCTATTGTAATAGAATACTTTAGTAAGTATTTATAACAATATTTCTGTAAGCAGACTAGGTTTAGCAAGTTTCCGTTGTCCAAAAAAACATTGAAAGTAATGTTTTGATTTGAGGCAGTTTTTGAAACTTACAAGTTTCGATTCATTTATGCAAATTTCAAAACAAATATAAAATCAAGTTTTGAAGAATAAATCGAGCCTTCCAACCTCGATAGGAACGCTTCTGTAGGTTTGGCTGTAATGTAGAGGTAGTGAGTGACAGCAGAAGAATAACACTGCATGGATCTGCTTTGAAATTATTATTATGTATTTAAGGAATAGAAGACGATTTTCCGTGTTATATAGTCTGATCTAAACACTTGTGATGTTGGGAAAACACTCGAGAGCTGGAAAAGCACTCGCCGCATTTTAATTGCTGATAAGAATAGCAATTCTCAATACGTGCGCCATCAATACGCGCGCGCATGTTTAAATAACCTCATCCAACACTGTTTTTGACCAATCAGAGCGCGCGTACTATCTAAATTATTCTATAATTATATATTCAAGAATTTTGGATTAGTTCCCACTTGTTAATGATATCAAACTCAACATGGATTGTTGTGTAATTTCCCTATTCTTTTTATTTGGAATTATCAAATCCTTCAAGTCATACTATATTTGCTCAATATTCTCTCACTTGTTAAACTTTCCTTGTTTTCATTGCTATTACAGGTTTCTAAGCCCAACATCGGTGAAAACAGGCCGTCAAGAGTTCGGGCTGATATTGCTATTAATGTTAGTATGAGAGGAGAGGTCAAGACAGAATGGGAAAGTATGTTGACAAATATATCAACTTTTAATACTAAAAATTGCAATTACAGCTATTTCAAAATGTAGAAAACTGAATACTGCATACTGTATAGTGCATTCCAAGAACAAAATGCATTCTGGGTCATGTAATATTGTTTAAAATAAAATAAATGATAATTAGTTATTTTATTCCTAGTACCTTCCATTCAAAATATACGAGCTAGTTATAGGGAGTAAACATCGCTGTATATGCATTATTTATTACGGATCAATGAGACCCACAATGCTCTTTGGTCTTGGAATGCACTATTCAGTATTCAACGTTTTTTGAAATAGCTTTATATTACCATCCATTTCCCCACTTCGATCAATTGTTTCCTAAGGGTATTACAGTCTAAGTAAAGTGTGTCAAAAACACAGTTAGAGGCAGACTGAAGGCTCCTCTTTTATAAGGTTATACCATAGAGGTAGAGGTGTGATGATACTCACTTAAAAGGCCCATTTGATGTTAATTTGCGCCTAATAAGTAATAAATTATTATTAAATTAATTAGGAAGTGGTTATATATTTTTTTTAATTCATCCATTTCTTTATTCATTCATTCATTCATTTATTCATTCATTCATTTATTTATTTATTTATTTATTTATTTATTTATTTATTTATTTATTTATTTATTTATTTATTTATTTTTATTAATATTCATTCATTTATCCTTCTAATTAAAAGTAATATTCAATTATTGTAATTGATTGTAATAACCTTTTATTATTTGTTTATTTTGCTTATTTATTCTTTAATCAGATCTTCGCAAGCATGATATTGTATTTGTACTTTCTGTCAGACCAACACAGACAACATTTCGATATAAATATGACAGAACCAAGCCATTCAGAGAACAGGTATTGACACTATTTAGAAGCACCAGTTTAGTTGCTTATGGTATACCATTTGTGTTTTTGATACCAGGGTAGTTTGAGTTGGACTATGTAAGAGGAGCTGAGATAGGAGACTGTTGTTGCTTATGATAAACTGCTTGTTTTTTTGAATAGTTTGGGCTGGACTGTGTAAGAGGAGCCGAAATTGAAGGAATGTTGGATGAGCAAGGCAAAGTCATTGAAGAAGGTCCTGATCCTAAGCCTGAGTTTAAAGGGGATAAGCGTACCTTTAGGGTGTGGCTAGATACTAACCAGTATCAGCAGGATATGGCACTTGCTGCACAAGGATCTGAGGTATGTAAATTTCACTTTGCTTTGTAGTATGAAAGGTCTAATTATTGTGTATAATAATAATAAGGTATAATAATTGTGTATAATAATAATAAGGTATAATAATTGTGTATAATAATAATAAGGTATAATAATTGTGTATAATAATAATAAGGTATAATAATTGTGTATAATAATAATAAGATATAATAATTGTGTATAATAATAATAAGGTATAATAATTGTGTATAATAATAATAAGGTATAATAATTGTGTATAATAATAATAAGATATAATAATTGTGTATAATAATAATAAGGTATAATAATTGTGTATAATAATAATAAGGTATAATAATTGTGTATAATAATAATAAGATATAATAATTGTGTATAATAATAATAAGGTATAATAATTGTGTATAATAATAATAAGATATAATAATTGTGTATAATAATAATAAGGTATAATAATTGTGTATAATAATAATAAGGTATAATAATTGTGTATAATAATAATAAGATATAATAATTGTGTATAATAATAATAAGGTATAATAATTGTGTATAATAATAATAAGGTATAATAATTGTGTATAATAATAATAAGATATAATAATTGTGTATAATAATAATAAGGTATAATAATTGTGTATAATAATAATAAGATATAATAATTGTGTATAATAATAATAAGGTATAATAATTGTGTATAATAATAATAAGGTATAATAATTGTGTATAATAATAATAAGATATAATAGTTGTGTATAATAATAATAAGATATAATAATTGTGTATAATAATAATAAGGTATAATAATTGTGTATAATAATAATAAGGTATAATAATTGTGTATAATAATAATAAGGTATAATAATTGTGTATAATAATAATAAGGTATAATAATTGTGTATAATAATAATAAGGTATAATAATAAGGTATAATAATAATAAGGTATAATAATTGTGTATAATAATAATAAGGTATAATAATTGTGTATAATAATAATAAGGTATAATAATTGTGTATAATAATAATAAGATATAATAATTGTGTATAATAATAATAAGGTATAATAATTGTGTATAATAATAATAAGGTATAATAATTGTGTATAATAATAATAAGATATAATAATTGTGTATAATAATAATAAGGTATAATAAATAGAGGATATTACATGGGCGCACGGAGATATGAATTTTATCTTCGAGTGTTGATAAGATATCCCACGAGTGAGCGCAGCGAATGAGTGGGATATCTTTTCAACACGAGAAGATAAAATTCATATCTCCAAGCGCACATGTAATGTTCTGTTTATTATATAACAGATTGAAGAAAAATTTTTTTTTTTTTTTTAAAGTTGATTGGTTGAGAGTGATATCACACATGTGTGATATCAATGATATCTTCATGACTAGGATAGGCTTTTTATCTAGTTGATATCACTCGGTATACCACTATATGTTATATAATAATAAGGTATAATAATAATAAGGTATAATAATTGTGTATAATAATAATAAGATATAATAATTGTGTATAATAATAATAAGGTATAATAATTGTGTATAATAATAATAAGGTATAATAATAATAAGGTATAATAATAATAATAAGGTATAATAACTGTGTATAATAATAATAAGGTATAATAATTGTGTATAATAATAATAAGTTATAATAATTGTGTATAATAATAATAAGATATAATAATTGTGTATAATAATAATAAGATATAATAATTGTGTATAATAATAATAAGGTATAATAATTGTGTATAATAATAATAAGATATAATAGTTGTGTATAATAATAATAAGATATAATAATTGTGTATAATAATAATAAGGTATAATAATTGTGTATAATAATAATAAGATATAATAGTTGTGTATAATAATAATAAGGTATAATAATTGTGTATAATAATAATAAGGTATAATAATTGTGTATAATAATAATAAGGTATAATAATTGTGTATAATAATAATAAGGTATAATAATTGTGTATAATAATAATAAGGTATAATTATTGTGTATAATAATAATAAGGTATAATAATTGTGTATAATAATAATAAGGTATAATAATTGTGTATAATAATAATAAGATATAATAATTGTGTATAATAATAATAAGGTATAATAATTGTGTATAATAATAATAAGGTATAATAATTGTGTATAATAATAATAAGGTATAATAATTGTGTATAATAATAATAAGGTATAATAATTGTGTATAATAATAATAAGGTATAATAATAAGGTATAATAATAATAAGGTATAATAATTGTGTATAATAATAATAAGGTATAATAATTGTGTATAATAATAATAAGGTATAATAATTGTGTATAATAATAATAAGGTATAATAATTGTGTATAATAATAATAAGGTATAATAATTGTGTATAATAATAATAAGGTATAATAATTGTGTATAATAATAATAAGGTATAATAATTGTGTATAATAATAATAAGATATAATAATTGTGTATAATAATAATAAGATATAATAATTGTGTATAATAATAATAAGGTATAATAATTGTGTATAATAATAATAAGGTATAATAATTGTGTATAATAATAATAAGATATAATAATTGTGTATAATAATAATAAGGTATAATAATTGTGTATAATAATAATAAGGTATAATAATTGTGTATAATAATAATAAGATATAATAATTGTGTATAATAATAATAAGGTATAATAAATAGAGGATATTACATGGGCGCACGGAGATATGAATTTTATCTTCGAGTGTTGATAAGATAAAATTCATATCTCCAAGCGCACATGTAATGTTCTGTTTATTATATAACAGATTGAAGAAAAATTTTTTTTTTTTTTTTAAAGTTGATTGGTTGAGAGTGATATCACACATGTGTGATATCAATGATATCTTCATGACTAGGATAGGCTTTTTATCTAGTTGATATCACTCGGTATACCACTATATGTTATATAATAATAAGGTATAATAATAATAAGGTATAATAATTGTGTATAATAATAATAAGATATAATAATTGTGTATAATAATAATAAGGTATAATAATTGTGTATAATAATAATAAGGTATAATAATAATAAGGTATAATAATAATAATAAGGTATAATAACTGTGTATAATAATAATAAGGTATAATAATTGTGTATAATAATAATAAGTTATAATAATTGTGTATAATAATAATAAGATATAATAATTGTGTATAATAATAATAAGATATAATAATTGTGTATAATAATAATAAGGTATAATAATTGTGTATAATAATAATAAGATATAATAGTTGTGTATAATAATAATAAGGTATAATAATTGTGTATAATAATAATAAGGTATAATAATTGTGTATAATAATAATAAGGTATAATAATTGTGTATAATAATAATAAGGTATAATAATTGTGTATAATAATAATAAGGTATAATTATTGTGTATAATAATAATAAGGTATAATAATTGTGTATAATAATAATAAGGTATAATAATTGTGTATAATAATAATAAGATATAATAATTGTGTATAATAATAATAAGGTATAATAAATAGAGGATATTACATGGGCGCACGGAGATATGAATTTTATCTTCGAGTGTTGATAAGATATCCCACGAGTGAGCGCAGCGAATGAGTGGGATATCTTTTCAACACGAGAAGATAAAATTCATATCTCCAAGCGCACATGTAATGTTCTGTTTATTATATAACAGATTGAAGAAAAAATTTTTTTTTTTTTTTAAAGTTGATTGGTTGAGAGTGATATCACACATGTGTGATATCAATGATATCTTCATGACTAGGATAGGCTTTTTATCTAGTTGATATCACTCGGTATACCACTATATGTTATATAATAATAAGGTATAATAATAATAAGGTATAATAATTGTGTATAATAATAATAAGATATAATAATTGTGTATAATAATAATAAGGTATAATAATTGTGTATAATAATAATAAGGTATAATAATAATAAGGTATAATAATAATAATAAGGTATAATAACTGTGTATAATAATAATAAGGTATAATAATTGTGTATAATAATAATAAGGTATAATAATAATAAGGTATAATAATAATAATAAGGTATAATAACTGTGTATAATAATAATAAGGTATAATAATTGTGTATAATAATAATAAGGTATAATAATTGTGTATAATAATAATAAGGTATAATAATTGTGTATAATAATAATAAGATATAATAATTGTGTATAATAATAATAAGTTATAATAATTGTGTATAATAATAATAAGGTATAATAATTGTGTATAATAATAATAAGATATAATAATTGTGTATAATAATAATAAGATATAATAATTGTGTATAATAATAATAAGGTATAATAATTGTGTATAATAATAATAAGATATAATAATTGTGTATAATAATAATAAGATATAATAGTTGTGTATAATAATAATAAGGTATAATAATAAGGTATAATAATAATAAGGTATAATAATTGTGTATAATAATAATAAGGTATAATAATTGTGTATAATAATAATAAGGTATAATAATTGTGTATAATAATAATAAGGTATAATAATTGTGTATAATAATAATAAGATATAATAATAATAAGGTATAATAATTGTGTATAATAATAATAAGATATAATAATTGTGTATAATAATAATAAGATATAATAATTGTGTATAATAATAATAAGGTATAATAATTGTGTATAATAATAATAAGGTATAATAATTGTGTATAATAATAATAAGATATAATAATTGTGTATAATAATAATAAGATATAATAATTGTGTATAATAATAATAAGATATAATAATTGTGTATAATAATAATAAGATATAATAATTGTGTATAATAATAATAAGATATAATAATTGTGTATAATAATAATAAGATATAATAATTGTGTATAATAATAATAAGATATAATAATTGTGTATAATAATAATAAGGTATAATAATTGTGTATAATAATAATAAGGTATAATAATTGTGTATAATAATAATAAGATATAATAATTGTGTATAATAATAATAAGATATAATAATTGTGTATAATAATAATAAGGTATAATAATTGTGTATAATAATAATAAGGTATAATAATTGTGTATAATAATAATAAGATATAATAATTGTGTATAATAATAATAAGGTATAATTATTTTGTATAATAATAATAAGGTATAATAATTGTGACCATTAAAGTGATGAAAGACCTAATACAAAGTATTAAGTATAAATCATATAGTTCAAATAGTATATCCATAAAACATAAGTAAATAATAAATAATACAATGTTTGCTAAATCTATTGTTTTCTATTGTTTAATGTAGCACTATTTTGTACTATTTAGTATTTGTATTTCATGGATACAGAGTCCAAAGCTTGTTCACATACACCTAATTGCAATAACATTGCCAAATAGGAATTAATTAAAAGACAAAAGAAGAAGTTCAGCTTGAGTACTCTGCTTTTGTCTTTTAATTAATTCCTATTTTGTAATTTTCTTTTTTATATGACAATGTTATTGCAATTAAGTGTAGTTTGCACTCTAATAGCAAAAATTATTTGGATATTAGAATAATAGCATTATCAAATCATTGAGCTGTGATATTGTTTATCATACATTGACATTGGTTGTGTATTTTGTTTCAGGATGTTTATGAGACATTTAACATTCTAATGAGAAGGAAACCAAAGGAAAACAACTTCAAGGTAATTGATATACAAGTTAGTTATTGTTATTTGAACTATTTAGGTCTGTCTGTTAATGAACTGAGAAGTCGGTCAGCAAGTCAATTGGTCACTCTCATATTCATCCAATAATTTATTCATTCATTCAATCATTCGTTCGTTCATTCATCCATCCATTCATCCAATCAATCATTCATTCGTTCATCCATTCGTCCATTCATCCATTCATCCATTCATCCATTCATCCATTCAATCATTCATCCATTCATCCATTCAATCATCCAATCATCCATTCATTCAATCATTCATTCAGTAATTCTGTCATTTAATCAATCATCCATTCATTTTCCCATTCATTTCCTTTTTCATTCAATCATTTACACTATCATTTGCATATGGGTGTCATGGGTAGCCTAATTACTTTATAATTGCAATTACTTTAATTGCTTTACGTCGCAACGATCATATACTCATACACAATTTAATATAACTGCGGATCAGACCAACATATATAACTAAAATATTAATTCATTTATTTATTCATTTGTTTCCTTATTCTTTCATTTGCACATTCATTCATTTATTCATTCAGCCATTCGTTCATTCATTTTTTCATTCATTCATTTATTCATTCATTTATTCATTCATTTATTAACAAATTTAATGTTTGTTTTGTTATTAGGCTGTCCTTGAAACTATCAGAGACATGATGAATGCAGAGTGTGTAGTTCCTGAATGGCTTCATGATATCTTTCTTGGTTATGATGACCCATCGGCAGCTCACTACAGCAAGTAAGACAGTATAGCTAACATAATGAAGTAGGAAACTTGAAGGGATTGACAGAACATGAGAGACATTTTAAGAGAAGCACAGCGCAAAGCACTTCTCAAGTGTTCTGACAATCCCCAAGTGTTTTATAACTGCATACAGCAAAGAAAGCAAGTTTTCTATTTCTTTTATAAAATACAAATCGTTTAACATAAAGCACTCCCTCGACCAATCAGAATGGTTGATTTCTAATAGTTATTTTATAATAAACAGACCTGTTCCCATTTAAATCTGTACTTTCCCATTTAAATCTGTACTTATGCAAATTGTGTTGATGTGTGCTAAACACACAGAACAACCAATCAGAGTATATTATTTCTCAAGTGAACTTCTCTGATTGGTTGATCTGTGTGTTTAGCACACATCAACAAAATTTGCATAAGTACAGATTTAAATGGGAAAGTACAGATTTAAATGGGAACCTGTTAATAGTATAGTGTAAATATTATGTTTTTTTTACAGTTAGTAGCTACCGGTAAGTGTGAGTTTGAGAAAAAGAAATCATTGTACATAATAAAATCCAAGTTTTGATTTCTTGTATGATAATAAGATGGCAAGATGTGAAAGCATTATATTGATCAATCAATCCAGCTAGGATCTTACTTGTGTTAAGCTAACATGTTTTATTATTCCTATCTATTTCTTAATGTTGTAAATTTAATTCTCTCCATAGAATGTCAAATCAGATAAAGACATTGAATTTCAATGACACGTTTCTCAACTACCAACACCTTGTGGAATGTTTTCCACAATATAAAGTCAAGGTATTTGTTAGTATTATGTGATTATATCATTTGTCTTGTTGTTATTTGATTAATACACCATGTGAAGTTTGAGCACTTGTTGTATTTTCTTTTCTTTTTTCTTTTTGCTCTATAAGATGCTCTGTAAGATGCTCTGTATGTGTTTAAGGTTAAATCTTAATAATATGTTGACAAAACTTCTTATTCTTTTTCTAGTTCTGTAAGATTTTAAGATTTTATTATATACATATTTTTAAGTAGGATTAGGATATTGGGGCATAAGCTCTGTTTCTTACTCCCTTCACATCTATATAATTATATTGGATTAGTATTATTTTTGTAATTATTCTATTTGTGTGACAAATAAACTAAACCAAACTAAACTGATAAATATGTTTTTGTTTTACAGTGTATGACTAGTAATGAAGCAGATAGAATTCCACCATTCAGGTTTGTATGATGATTATTATTGTGATGATCAATGATGGAGGCAATACGATATCAATGATGATAGTGACAGTTATGACAGTGATGATTATGATGACAATGATGGTGATAATGATATTTATTTTTTTTCGGTCCGGTATCCTGTGACTCGCGCGCTGTGATTGGCTAGCGAGTGGGCCAGTTTTTCACAATCTGCCCGGTCCGCGGTATCCTGTTCGTTGGTACCATTTCTTCCCAGCGCTATTAATTTTTAAAAAATTTGAAAAATATTTAATAGGTAATTGATAATTATGGTAATATTTATCGATCAAAATAGTAGGAGATCTAGAATTCTGAATTCACCAAATGACACTGACAGAATGCGATAACCAACTGAGAGAAAATTAAAAGCTACGTGGCGAGCATTGTTTTTGCAAACATTTTGACAAGCAAAAGTTGAGAAAATCAAATCAATATTGCAAAAACTCACGAGAGAATACACAAAGTTTTTTTTAATTTTCTAAAGAATATAAAGCTCGTTCACATACCTCAATAGTAGTTGTAAAATATACTTGTAGTTTTTATCATTCCTTGTAAACATAGTTAATAGATTATTAACTATGTTGTAAACAACACGGTGGTGAATTGAGCTATCTTTTGATGAGATATGCTGTTGCTTTTCAGTCACTTTTAAAATGCTATAAATTCACGAGAAGTTTATGTACAAAGTCTACAACGTTTTTGAAGTAAGGAAGTGTTCTTGTCTTTCTTTTTCTGCACACAAAAGGATAAACAATCTTGAAAAAGGTCGATTTGCTTGATTCAAAGTCCTGTCAGCGATCCTAATGCTTTCAACTTTCATCTTCTTCATAAATTACGACACAGACAAATTAATTCCTTCAACAGTTGTCGGTGGCTTCGACTAAATTTCTTATTTCTTATCATTTATCGAAAAATAAGCTTCAGTAGGCTTTTTTCTTGATGCAAAGGTCCACAAGAACGACGAATTTCAACTCGTTTCAACATCCATCTTGGTTCACTTAGTGTTCGTGTCAGCTAAAATCCTTTGTAAAACTTGTTTTTTGTTTCTTGACTTTCTTTGATGTTGAGATATAAACAAAACCCTTTCTCTTTAAATGATATTTGATTTGGAATGATGGAGAAAGCTGCAGTAATTTAAAATATTTTGGCATTAAAATTTCTGTAAGTTTGTTGAGGCACCGTCACACTGAATGAAAACCGGTTTCTGACAACCCGCTCTTTTTCAGTAAAACTACTGGGAAGCCATTTGAAAGCAACGCGCGTCGTAAAATATCAAAAACATTAATTTAATATAGAGAGATAATAAAAAAAAAAAAAAGTTATTTACCGGCTAGAGGTCGGTCCGTATAGTGAAAAACTGCCCTCGGTCTTGGATGTACGGACCAAGGTCCGAACATATATTGCTGATTATGGTTGTAGTACCAATGATGGAAATGGCTGGACATCTATGATGTGGACAATTGTTATGACAGTAATGATAATGATGACAATGATGGTGATAATGATATTGCTGATTATGGTTGTAGTACCAATGATGGAAATGGCTGGACATCTATGATGTGGACAATTGTTATGACAGTAATGATAATGATGACAATGATGGTGATAATGATATTGCTGATTATGGTTGTAGTACCAATGATGGAAATGGCTGGACATCTATGATGTGGACAATTGTTATGACAGTAATGATAATGATGACAATGATGGTGATAATGATATTGCTGATTATGGTTGTAGTACCAATGATGAAAATGGCTGGACATCTATGATGTGGACAATTGTTATGACAGTGATGATAAAGATTATGATAATTATGATGTCGATGATAATAGATGATAATAGATGATAGTAAATGGGGTTTAGGTATGTTGAATTATTTTATTATGATCTAACATTTAAAGATAAATAGACCCATTAAGCTACAATGTTTATTTTCCCATTTCAAACCACATCTTCATTCCCTTTGGATTTAATCATTTGTTATGCATAAATATTTTCATACTTGACATAAAAGAACAACTCTCAAGGGAATGTCATGTGGTCTGAAATGTGCAATTTGCATACAGAACTGAAAGGGTCTATTGGTTCAGTCCATCAGCAATGTAATTGTTTATTGACATCAACATCATTGTTTTATCAGGATCACATTCCCTGACTCCAGCTCATCCAAGAAGAGAAAACATGACGATGAGAAACCCAAGACAGATAAACAAGAGATTGTAGTAGAACCTTTCCAAGTACCTAATAGAGGTCCATATCCATTCAATCAACCAAAGAAGTAAGACTTAAAATGACATAGTTTATTGTTTTGTCAACCATAGAAAATTAACAAAATGAAAATGGAAACTATTGAGTAAACTAATATAGGGTGTGTCAGTGTTTGGTAAAATGTTTGATAATAGAATAGAATTTGTAACATTGTAAAAAATGTAACTAACAGGTTCTCATTTAAATCTGTACTTTCCCAAATGTTTAAATCTGTACTTATGCAAATTTTGTTGATGTGTGCTAAACACACAGATCAACCAATCAGAGTATATTATTTCAGAAGTGAACTTCTCTGATTGGTTGATCTGTGTGTTTAGCACACATCAACAAAATTTACATAAGTACAGATTTAAATGGGAAAGTACAGATTTAAATGGAAACCTGTTAACTAAACTTTACCGTTTTAGCTCTTTTTACTCCAACGAAGGGCTAAAGCTCGAAACATCAGTAAAATTTAGTTATCATTTTTAACAGTGTTACAAATTTTATTGTTAAAATAATTATTAGCATCACAATACTAACACTTGTAAACACTAAGCTCACCTTTATCTTAGTATGTGTTTCTATGAACAAACACTTATTATGTCTCATGATAATAATAAATGATAAGTTTATTATTTATATAGAGCTTTATATGTAATACTCTAAAGCCCTTTACATTTAGAAGTAAACTAAAATAAAATGTTTATAAAAAATGTGAAATAAATAAAATTAAAGATCTATACATTTTTATAATCTATACACAAGCAGAACTTTGAGAAAAAAATCACTAATTGATGTATATACAATAATGTCTCATGTTACTCATAGAAATGCTGTTCCATTCACCCCAACACAAGTAGAAGCCATTCGTGCTGGAATGCAACCAGGATTGACTATGGTAAGAAATATGCCAATAAGTATTTGCTATGTATGTGACAACTACATTGTCATCACTGTTGATGTTATCATCACTATCATTGTTACTGTCATCATCATGATCATCACCATCACCACCACCACCACCATCATTATTATCATAATCATCACCATCATTATCATCATAATCATCACCATCATCATCATCATCATTGTCTTCACCATTGTTGTCATCATCACCATCATCACCATCATCACCATCATTGTCATCATCACCATCATCACCATCATTGTCATCATCATCATCATTGTCTTCACCATTGTTGTCATCATCACCATCATCACCATCATTGTCATCATCACCATCATTGTCATCATCATCATTGTCTTCACCATTGTTGTCATCATCACCATCATCACCATCATTGTCATCATCACCATCATCACCATCATTGTCATCATCATCATCATTGTCTTCACCATTGTTGTCATCATCACCATCATCATTGTCATCATCATCATCATTGTCATCATCACCATCATCACCATCATTGTCATCATCACCATCATTGTCTTCACCATTGTTGTCATCATCACCATCATCATCATCATTGTCATCATCACCATCATCACCATCATTGTCATCATCACCATCATCATTATCATTGTCATCATCATTGTCATCATCATCATTGTCATCACCACCATCATTGTCATCACCACCATCATCATCATCATTGTCATCATCATCACCATTATCATCATCATCATCATTGTCATCACCACCATCATCATCATCATCATCATCATTGTCATCATCACCATCACCATCATTGTCTTTACCATTGTTGTTGTCAACATTATTGTAACCATTATGAGGTAACTATAATCATGTTGTTTATAGGTTGTAGGTCCTCCTGGTACTGGTAAGACAGATGTTGCTGTACAGATTATCTCCAATATTTACCACAACTTCCCTGAACAAAGAACCCTACTAGTTACTCACTCCAATCAGGTAAGCACCACTTGAAACAATAGCTGTTATAAATTATAGTTATATGCAAATGTTTTTAAACAATGGATTCAAGTCACAGCTCTTGGGAAAAAACAAAGAACTTAATCTGAAAGTCTCAACTTGAATCCATATTTCATAATTTTTTTTATAACACTGTTATAACAGCTGTTGATGTTAAAACGTTGTTGATGCTGTTGACATATAAACAACAGCTGTTGATATTACAATGTACCACTCCAATCAGGTAACACAGTTGTTAACACAGTTGTCATAATAAATATATTATGAGTAGGATTATCAATATGTAATTTGCACATTAGGCCTGGGACATGTCTAGTTTAGTGACGCTGTCTCATTTATATTCACTGTGCATAAAGTTAGTTCAGCTTGTCGCCTTTCTTGACTGTATCAAGTGACAATGAAAGTGAATCAAGCTGAAACATTTGACTGTAACTATTTTATCTTCACAACCTCCACCAGAATCTAATAACAACAACAATAATAGTAACAAAAATGTTAAAATGATGATTTTTTTATTATTTGCTAAGGCATTGAATCAACTGTTTGAGAAGATCATGGCTTTAGATATTGATGAACGTCATCTATTACGTCTTGGTCATGGTGAGGAGACCCTTGAGACTGAGAAAGACTTCAGTAGGTATGGAAAACATTACAAATCATTACTAAATATTAGACATTACTGTGGTGCCTGGCCCAGTCGCACTAGACCATTTAGACTTATAGACATGACTTATAGACATGACTAGATTCTTGGTGGACATCAATCAACTGTGTTTCCAAGGTAACACAGACACAATTGTCTTTACCAATAGTCCTTTTCACAGTTCCGTTCAGTGACCACAAATGATAGTTCCAAGTCGAGGTTCGCGTTGTTGCGCATGATAAATTATAGTTTTGCTATGCGCAACAGCGCAAACCTTGACTTGGAACTATTACTCGTGGTCACTGAATGGAACTTTGAAAAGGTCTATTGGCAATAAATTCACTACATTAAGAATTTGTGTGAATTAGATCTAATGTTGATGGAATTGAAGTTTATTTTTGCCAAACCTTTTTTCCTAGTATTCACTAACCCATCCTCGGGAACCCAGGGGTATTCTTCTGTCGCTCGTTTCTCGCTTTCACAACATATACCCCTGGGAACGTAGTCTGTTGGAGCTTGTTCCGGAAGTCAAAATTCAGCTCTTTCCTGATTGGTCGACCTTATTAGGTCGACCAATGAAAATCAAGATAACTATTCAAAGAAAGTCGTTAAATAAGTTTGAATTTTGACTTCCGGAACAAGCTCCAACAGACTACGTTCCCAGGGGTATATGTTGTGGAAGCGAGAAACGAGCGACAGAAGAATACCCCTGGGTTCCCGAGGATGTCACTAACCTTGATTTCAGAGAGTTTGTTATTGGCTTAATCATTTTTATGGGCAGAAACTCTCACTGATCTGCAGCAGAAATTTTAGTATATTCCATTTTTTGTTTGTGTTTGAAGGTCAGTTTGGTTGTGTGTAACTGGGAACAGCAGTAAATAAGTGCAGCAGCCATTTATGATTGACTAGAGGCTTTATACCTGATAAAGCCTTTCATTAGTTTCTATATATGTCTTTATGACAAAGACACGTGTTTTTATCATAAAGATACATGTGTTTTTATAGAATACTAATGAGAGTGCTTTATTAGGTTTAAAACCTCATGCATGTGACCAAATTGGTCCAAATGATTGGACTAAAGGCTTATGAATTATTAATAAGTTTTTAAATGTATATATAATTGTTATGTTATTCTGTCTTTGATTTGTAATTACATACATTGTGATGTTCTGTAATTTCTATTTATTTAGTAAGTTAATTTGTTTGTCAATGGAGGGTTAAGAAAATAAGTTGTGTTTAAGACATCACACTTGTTGATATTGTCCTCCAACATCAAAGTGCAGGAGAGCATACACTAGCTTGAGTTATTGGCTATTGTTTACTTACTCTGCATACAGTTACTAGTATTAATATAACATCAAAGTTATTTAGTAAGTTAATTTGTTTGTCAATGGAGAGCATACACTAGCTTGAGTTATCGGCTATTGTTTACTTACTCTGCATACAGCTACTAGTATTAATATAACATCAAAGTTATATGATAGTGATAATGTCTTAAGGTATTTTGCACATGATTGAAGTTGTGGGTAATATTGCTGGGATGCTAAAAATTTATTGTATTCTTTGTCTGATCAGGTATGGCAGAGTCAACTTTGTGTTAGCTACAAGACTAGAACTACTTAAAGAAGTACAGAGATTACAGGTTTGTGTCTATTCCATTCATACATATTAGAGTAGTTTCACATAAGCTGGTTCTTGCATGCTTATGTGTTTCTTATATGCCATTGAGATCTTTGACAAAAAATATAACAAATTCATGTGCATACGTTGTTACAATAAAAATATAATTGCAGTATTTCTTAGAAAATCAATCAATAAGTTAAGAAATAAGTACACGCTTTCTATTGTAACAACGTATGCACGTGAATATCTTTATATTTCATGTCAATGACCTCATTAGCATAATTATAAGAAACACATAAGCATACAAGAACCGGCTTATGTGAAACTACTCTATTATAGCTAATTCAATGAACATTGTCACTGACAAAACACTAAAGACAGCATTATTCTATCAAGGTTTAGTGTGATTACAGAAAATCATGCTTACAGTTTGATGATAAGTAGGATTATCAACAACATATGTTATTTGCACATTAGGCCTGGGACGTGTCTAGTACAGTGACGCTGTCTCATTTTGTATTCACTGTGCATAAAGTTAGTTCAGCTTGTCGCCTTTCTTGACTGTATCAAGTGACAATGAAAGTGAATCAAGCTGAAACATTTGACTGTTACTATTTTATCTTCACCAACTCCACCAGAATCATAACCATCATTTTAATATTAATCTTATCATAACCATCATTATCATTTTAACTAGACTAACTGATGTTTAATGAGTGTTGCCACAGTTTTGTTCATAGTAGAATCAATTAGCAAGCAATAGTATTGCTTTTTATTTCTACTAGGAAAGCCTTGGTGTTCATGGTGATGTGTCATACACTTGTGAAACTGCTGGCTATTTCTACTTGTATCAGGTAAATTTGGTTCCATCCCTATATGTATGTATCTACCTATACATTTCTTTCTTTGTTCACCTATAAATCCATTCCTTCCTTCCTTTAACTCCATTCCATTCCCTTCCTCCCTTCCTCCCTTCCATTCCCTTCCTCCCTTCCTCCCTTCCTCCCTTCCTCCCTTCCTCCCTTCCTCCCTTCCTCCAGTCCTCCAGTCCTCCCTTCCTCCAGTCCTCCCTTCCTCCCTTCCTCCCTTCCTCCCTTGCTCCAGTCATCCAGTCCTCCCTTCCTCCCTTCCTCCAGTCCTCCAGTCCTCCAGTCCTCCCTTCCTCCCTTCCTCCCTTGCTCCCTTGCTCCAGTCCTCCAGTCCTCCCTTCCTCCAGTCCTCCAGTCCTCCCTTGCTCCCTTGCTCCCTTGCTCCCTTGCTCCCTTGCTCCAGTCCTCCCTTCCTCCCTTCCTCCCTGATATTATTTTTTTCTATTGTTTTTTTTCTCTCCAAATATTCAAATATTGAATACAAATATTATAAAAGAAAAATAATATTATATTCAAATATTGAATACATGTTCTGGTATTTTGTAACAGGTGGTATCAAGATGGGAGGAATACAAGAGTAAACTAAAAAGCAAGGTAATAATCTATTGCTAATTATATTCATGGACATTGATGCTCATTCATTTGTTTGATAGTTTTTGATTTTTGTTGCTGTTAATTTTTGTTTTAATTTTGTTGATTTTTGTTTTTTGTTGTTGATTTTTATGAATTTTTGTTTTAATTTTGTTGATTTTTGTTTTTGTTGATTTTTGTTTTAATTTTGTTGATTTTTGTTTTTTGTTGATTTTTATGAATTTTTGTTTTAATTTTGTTGATTTTTTTTGTTGATTTTTGTTTTTGTTGATTTTTGTTTTAATTTTGTTGATTTTTGTTTTAATTTTGTTGATTTTTTGTTTTAATTTTGTTTGTTTGTTTTCTCATTTTACAAATGCAGTGTAGGTGATTGACCTTATTGTCCTTTAATGTGTTTTTACAGAAGGGTGATATAGCTGCCATAGCTGATTTATTTCCTTTTAAGGAATTCTTTTCTAATGCCCCTCAGGTAAGAAAATGCATCTCCAACCTTTAATAAGACAGACAAAATAACTCTGAATATTTAATTATTTACAATTTTCTTCTTCTGCAAGCATTGGAATATATCAACTGACAAAATGATAGCATAAATGATAAATGGCCACTAAACATTAAGCAAAAAATAACAATTTAAAAAATGTAGTACAAGAGGAAAAATAGCAAACAAACTAGAGAAGAGAAAACCTGTTCAATGTACAAATCTGTTTTTTGTGACATTTCGAATCAAGACAATTCAAACGTATCTGTAGTTTTACAATAGTAATAAAGAAATAGAAACTTGTGTGCCTGCTGTTTGCAGTTATAAAGCATGCATGGTTCTCAACACATCTTTAGTGATCTGAAAATCCCCAAGTGCTTTATAACTGCATACAACACAGAAAGCAAGTTTTCTATTTCTTTTATAAAAATAATACAAATTGATTAGCATGCAAACGTGGGTGCTGTGTGCTCTCATAAGGCATGTGCCTCAACCAATCAGAATGTGTGTTTCTTATACCCGTCCGGTAGTTATTTTATAATGCTTATTAATGTTGTTTTCTCTGTACCTGCAGCCTATCTTATACTGGTAGTCAGTTTATAATGCTTATTAATGTTGTTTTCTCTGTACCTGCAGCCCATCTTCAAAGGACAGTCACTAGAAGAGGACACTGAGATCATGGAGGTGATATATTTGATCATTTACCTATTTCAGCTAGTAGTTTTGTACATTGCACATTAGGCCTGGGACGTGTCTAGTTCAGTGACGCTGTCTCATTTTGTATTCACTGTGCATAAAGTTAGTTCAGCTTGTCGCCTTTCTTGACTGTATCAAGTGACAATGAAAGTGAATCAAGCTGAAACATAAATAATGATATCAGAAAAATGGATACTATCTACAACCTTAACAACATTGCAAACACCATCATTATCAGCATCATTACCATCATCATCAATATTGTCCATGTTCATTGTAAACATCATCATCAACTCCACCACCATTATCAGCATCATTACCATCATCATCAATATTGTCCATGTTCATTGTAAAACATCATCATCAACACCACCACCACCACCATATCAGCATCTTTACCATCATCATCAATATTGTCCATGTTCATTGTAAACATCATCATCAACTCCACCACCATATCAGCATCTTTACCATCATCATCAATATTGTCCATGTTCATTGTAAACATATCAACTCCACCACCATTATCAGCATCATTACCATCATCATTACTTACCAACTTAGTCAACCACATCAATCATATCGTTGTTATATAGTGCAATTTTAACTTTAATGTCATTTCATTTCAAATCAATAGATCTCTTTACCTCTGTATGCAAATTGCCCATTTCAGACCACGTGTCATTCCCTTGAGAATTGTTCATTTATGATGAATGTGTTATATCATTGACATGTGAAAGAAACAATTCCCAAGGGTAGCATCACGTGATCTGAAATGGGACAACAAACAAGGAAGGTAAAGAGGTCTTTTCATTTGTTATGACCATCAAAATTATGTTTTTATTACTGCGCGACGCACCTTACCGTGGCCACCTAATTAAAGTTTTGTACAAGTTAACCAATCAGAAAGCGAGAATTTGACCTTAATATAAAAGACACACCGAGTGTCAAACGGTTAACACTTTGAAATGTTCAAAGTGAAGACAAGACTGAAGTTTATAAGTGTCTGAAAAACCTCCCAGGATGTTTAAATTTGAAAAGGTGTAGCAAATAATTTGAAAAGAGAAACTTTTGAATGCTAAGCTAACTTGTACAAAACTTTAAGGGGGTGGCCACGGTAAGGCGCGTTATGTTGTAATTTTTCTTTTTGCTTAAATACTTATGAATGTAAGTTGGCCAATGTTAATTTATTACTTCATGGTTCTTACACACGTCTGTTTCTGTTATTGTTATGCAGGGTTGTTATCGATACATGAAAAAGATATTCCAGCAGTTAGAGGTATGGCAAAGAATGCAAACCAATGATTTATTTGTGAATTTGTTCTCAATTCTTTATTCCTTCAACAGGAGTTTCGTGCTTTTGAGCTTCTTCGTAGTGGTGAGTAAATAAATCGACCAAACAGTCAGTCATTCAGTCAGTGAGTCATTCAGTGAATCCGTCAGTCAGTTGGTCAGTCAGTCAGTCAGTGAGTCAGTCCGTCAGTCAGTCATTCAGTCAGTGAGTCAGTCAGTGAGTCAGTCAGTCAGTCCGTCAGTGAGTTGGTCAGTCAGTGAGTCGGTCAGTCATTCAGTCAGTCAGTGAGTCAGTCAGTGAGTTGATCAGTCAGTGAGTTGGTCAGTCAGTGAATCGGTCAGTCAGTCAGTCAGTCAGTCAGTCAGTTAGTTAGTTAGTTAGTTAGTCAGTCAGTCAGTCAGTCAGTCAGTCAGTTGGTCTGTCTGTCTGTCTGTCTGTCTGTCTGTCTGTCTGTCTGTCTGTCTGTCTGTCTGTCCGTCTGTCTGTCAGTCAGTCAGTTTGTTTGTTAGTCAGTCCATCAAACTATTAAGTAATGTTAAAGGATAAATGTTTATCATGTTTGTAAATGTTACGTATGTCAGGTCGTGAACGTACCAACTATCTACTGGTGAAGGAAGCTAAGATCATTGCTATGACATGTACACATGCTGCCCTTAAGAGAAGAGATTTGGTCGAACTTGGATTCAAGGTATGTTTAGTATCATGCCCTTTTGATATTTATTTCATACTATAATACACCATTGATTTTGAATGTGGCTTTTATAGATATATTCTTGTGTTCCCTTTTGTGCCCTTACAGCAGGCTCTGAATGGGGTTAACTGTTAACTGAGAAACGGCTAAAAATTTATCTGTTAACTGAGAATTCCGAGTTTTTTTAGGATTACTGTTAGCTAATATTTCTTCGTTTTTAATTAATATATTTCAACCCTGTTACAGTATGATCACAATTATTGATTTTTTTCTTTTGTTGTTGTATTGTTTTGTTTTACCATTTTTGATGATTTTCATTGTTTCTTTATTGCGTTATTGTAGTATGATAACTATGTTTCATTGTGTTTCTTTTCTGCGTTATTGTAGTACGATAACGTGCTGATGGAAGAAGCTGCTCAGATCTTGGAAATAGAAACATTTATACCATTACTACTGCAGGTAAATCTAAAACTATGTTTTCTAGCTTGAAGTATTTGAACAATTTAGATACTCATTCCTTTATTCATCCATTCATTCCAGAGTTCATTTTATTTGTTTAACTGTTTGTTTGGTTGCTTGCTTGCTGAATTGTTAGCTTGCTTGCTGGATTGTTAGCTTGCTTGCTGGCTGCCTTGGTAGCTGGCTTGTTAGCTTGTTTGTTTATTTTTCTGTTTGTTTGTTTATTTTATTGTTTGGTTGTTTGCCTTCTTGCTGGCTTGTTAGCTTACTTGTTTTTTTATTTGTCTGTTTGTTTGTTTGTGTGTTTGTTTGTTTGTGTGTTTGTTTGTTTGTTTGTCTGTTTTGTTTGTTTGTTTGTCTGTTTTGTTTGTTTGTTTGTCTGTTTTGTTTGTTTGTTTGTTTGTCTGTTTTGTTTGTTTGTTTGTTTGTTTGTCTGTTTTGTTTGTCTGTTTTGTTTGTTTCTTTGTTTAATTGTTTGTTTTTGTATGTTTACATTTTTTATTATTTGTATTTGTTTCAGAACCCAGAAGATGGTTATAATCGTTTGAAACGTGTTGTTCTCATCGGTGATCATAATCAGGTAACCATTTGTTAAAATACTTTTCTGGGTGTTGCTCGATTTTCTTATATGCTCACAGCATGTTATTCCTATAGAGGGATTTCATGGAAGCATGTTTGTGGTCAAAACAATGGGGCTTTTCTCTAAAGGGAACTGAAATCCGTTGTCAATCAAAAACATTTTTTTTTGTACTTGCCCACAAACATGCGTTGATTGCAGAAATGCAACTGCAGTATGCAAAGAAAACGTTTTTTAAATTGTTTATACTATGTTTTGTAGCTTCCTCCAGTTATCAAGAACATGGCGTTCCAGAAGTTCTCCAACATGGAACAGTCATTGTTTACTAGGTTTGTTCGTTTGGGTGTCACGACGGTACAGCTTGACGCCCAGGGACGTGCTAGGCCAAGGTATGTATTAGCAATTTACAAGTGTGAAGTGTGAAGTACAATGCACATCTTAATGCATATATCTTTAGTTGCTTTTTATTGCAAGACATGTAACTACAACGCACTAGAGTAACAATGATTATAACCAATAGCGCATCGTTCATTCGTTTCTTTGTTTGTCACTTAGTCACAGAGTCTGTCACTCATGCATTCATTCATTCGTCCATTCATTCTTCCATTTATTCTTTCTTTCATTCATTCTTTCATTCATTCTTTCATTCATTCATTCATTCATTCTTTCATTCATTTATTCTTTCATTCATTCATTCTTTCATTCATTCATTCATTCATTCATTCTTTCATTCATTCTTTCATTCATTTATTCTTTCATTCATTCATTCTTTCATTCATTCTTTCATTCATTCTTTCATTCATTCTTTCATTCATTCATTCTTTCATTCATTCATTCTTTCATTCATTCATTCTTTCATTCATTTATTCTTTCATTCATTCTTTCATTCATTCTTTCATTCATTTATTCTTTCATTCATTCTTTCATTCATTCTTTCATTCATTCTTTCTTTCATTCATTCTTTCATTCAGTCGTATATTTTTTCTTTCATTCATCTTTCATTCATTCCTATTCATCCATTCATTCACTCATAAGATAAATAATAAAGGTTTATTGAAAATACCAGCGCACCATTTAAGGTGAATTAAAGTATTGTGGTAAACACACATCCACAAAAACTTGCACATTATTAAAATCGATGGTATGGTTATTATAAGATTATAGATTCTTATGTCTTGTATAACATGTTTTCTCAGTTCATTAGTCTATTTTCTATTCATTAAGTAAGTTAATTTGTTTGTCAACGGAGGGTTAAGAAAATAAGTTGTGTTTAAGACATCACACTTGTTGATATTGTCCTCCAACATCAAAGTGCAGAAGAGCATACACTAGCTTGAGTTACCAGCTATTGTTTACTTACTCTGCATACAGTTACTAGTATTAATATATATCGTAAAGGTGATGACTATGATGATGACAATGATGGTTGTGGTGGTGTTGGCGATGATAAGGATAAAGATGGCATTGATTATAATGATGCTGGTCAGCAAAAATGATATCAAAAATGATTATGGAAGCCATAATTACAACTTTGATTGATCATTATAAGGGACTGCGCAATAATTATCAGGAGGGGGGGTTGAGAAATGAGCGAAAAAATGGAAAAAGTTTATTACTCCCAACCCTCACAAATGAAGAACATTACGCCTTGTCCCCCTACCTTAACGGAAAACATTAGACTGTACCCCCCCTCTTCGTTTAAATTGAGAAGACTGCTAAATACTTTCGAGAAAAGGGTTTTATCAAGATCGCCAGAGAATCTAACCAACATTGACGAGGACGTCTTCGTCAATTTGTTGAGTTTTCAGTTTCAAATTAACGTTAGGTGTTACCCCCCTCCTTCATTGATTAATTTTGGACGTTGCCCCCCCTCTTTCAAGACATAAGTTTATATTATGCCCCCCCCCCCCCTCTGGATTCTCAACCCCCCTACTGATAATTATTGCGCAGTCCCTAATGATGAAGTTGTGATTATGATGATTATGGTAATCAATTCGATGATGCTGGTAATATCAGACTTATATACTAAATAAATCCCGGCATTTGAAAGAATAATTGAGGAATTGACTTGTCTATACTCAACACACCGTAATCTGTGTTCATATTTCAGCTTGTGTAGCCTGTACAACTGGCGTTATAAGAATCTAGGTAACCTACCGCACGTCTTAACCTGGCCAGAATACCGTGTCGAAAACCCTGGCTTCCATTTTGATTATCAATTGATTGATGTCCAGGATTTCAATGGTGTCGGTGAATCAGAACCAAATCCATACTTCTATCAGGTAAGAACCATATGCTGATTGAACGTTCTATGCATTGAAGCCTCGTGTGCACAATTAAATGTTCTATACGTAAGAGTCATGCCAGATCAAACGTGCTATGCGTATAAGACTCATGCGATCAAACGTTATATGTTTGTAAGACTCGTGATCAAGCATTCTATGCGTGTAAGACTCGTGATCAAACATTTTATGTGTACAAGACGCATGTGATCAAACGTTCTACGCGTGCAAGACTCTTGCGTTAAAACATTCTCTACTCAAGGCTCATACAATGTTTAACGATTAGTTTCATAAATATGTATATACATTGCACATTAGGCCTGGGACGTGTCTAGGTCAGTGACCCTGTCTCATTTTATATTCACTGTGCATAAAGTTAGTTCAGCTTGTCGCCTTTCTTGACTGTATCAAGTGACAATGAAAGTGAATCAAGCTGAAACATAATATAATATCATGATACACTACAATATTTAGAGCGACAAGTTAAGAGCTGTTGTCATTCAATGTTTATCATGACAATCCACATCTTCATCAATACATCATTTTCACCCTCATTGTCACCACCATCATCATCATCACCATCATTTTGTAACGATAATCACTGTTATAATCATCATCATAATTGTCATTATCATGATTTTTTACTATCATTATCGTTGTCAACACACTTAGAGTTCTTGTCATCATCATCATTTCAATATACCTTTTTGGAGCAGAATCATCATTATCGATCGTCGTCATCATCAACATCATCATCACACTCGTTCTTGTTATCATCATTATCATCAACAACATCACACTCATCAGTTCTTGTTATCATCATTACTATCATTATCATCATCATCAAGATCACGCTCATTCTTGTTATCATTACTATCATCATCATCATCATCATTATCATCAGCAACAACATCACGCTCATTCTTGTTATCATCATTACTATCATCATCAACATCACACTCATTTTTGTTATCATCATTACTACTATCATCATCATCATCATTATCATCATCAACAACATCACACTCATTCTTGTTATCATCATTACTATCATCATCATCATCATTATCATCAAGATCACGCTCATTCTTGTTATCATCATTACTATCATCATCATCATCATTATCATCAACATCACACTCATTCTTGTTATCATCATTACTATCATCATCATCATTATCATCATCAACAACATCACACTCATTCTTGTTATCATCATTACTATCATCATCATCATCATTATCATCATCAACAACATCACACTCATTCTTGTTATCATCATTACTATCATCATCATCATCATTATCATCAACAACATCACACTCATTCTTGTTATCATCATTACTATCATCAACAACATCACACTCATTCTTGTTATCATCATTACTATCATCAACAACATCACACTCATTCTTGTTATCATCATTACTATCATCATCATCATCATCAACAACATCACACTCATTCTTGTTATCATCATTACTATCATCATCATCATTATCATCATCAACAACATCACTCA